>VONZ01000429.1:147500-620127 GCA_012976165.1 Labeo catla | reverse complement strand
GCAAAAATGGAGGAGCTGCGATTGATCTGGATCATTGTCCATCTTCTTTATCTGTTATTTGTGTCTGTTGGTTTGTAATTTACCGTTGTATTCTCAGCACTTTTAAAGAGGCGGTTGATTGTAATTTTGCTTTTTTTTCTTTAGTTGTGTAATGTTGCTGTTTGAGCATAAACAATATCTGCAAAGTTACAACGCTGAAAATTCAGTGCAAACCGAGATGTTGTCTTTTAAAATTATGGCAGTTTAATGCCTACAAAAACGGCTCGTAGGGACTACAACGAGCTAATTCCCGGGTTGCTGACATCACTAACCTAGACATTTACATAAACCCCACATCAATTCTCTGGGTCTCTATAAAGGTAAAATATGTGAGAAATAGTGTGTGTTTTTTTTTTTAAACGAAGCATTAACACATGTTAGACTGCACCCCATAAACACAATCAAGCCTAGAAAAAAAACAGTCAACCACCCCTTTAAAGCTGTCTTTGGAAGAGACGTATGATATATTTATTTCATTCCAGCGTAACGCCTTGATTTAGCACACTGAATTATAGATGAGGTCTTAAGTGGCATACAGAGATGGAGACAGACAACACATGAGATAGAGGAGAGCCTCGCGCTGGAGACAGACGTGCATTAGCGTTTTAAAACAGCAGCATGAAAATGACCGTAACACTTAGTGAATTTAAACCAGCTCTTCTTGTGTTTGTGTTCAATCGTTGTTTCCCTGCTTATCAAAGCGTAGCACCAGATCATGTTGTTTTGAAGATGTTCCTCACGGAGTGTTAGCGTGTGAACGTGACCACATCACCTAGACGCCGTGTTACATCAGAGATGATGGTGGAATGATGCTTCTGGTCACAACTTAAGCTCTGCGTTCAGAGTCAGCAACTAAAGACATCACTGCTGTGCTACTCGGCCTTCAGTTTGTACAACAAAGAAAGAAAACGTGTGGGGAAATGCGTTTGCGACCGTTGTGCACGGATCCTGTAGACTGGAGGACGAGCACGCAGAGATGTCTAGGACTCTCTACACGGGTCTTGTACAAACCTGCTCGCCTCTGATGAACGAAGCACTTGTGTGTAACTGCACTTGACCACGACAGTATGTTTTTGTTTGCAATTTGCAAGCAACAATAGCAGCACTGCAAAAGAGTAGTTCAGGTCTGTCTGCTGACGCTCCTCATGTCTCATAACACATCATCAGACGCAAAACACTGTCCTGCAGGAATGAACGTGTTTCTTTTGTATGTCTGTTCTAATGGCTTGTTAATGTTGTTAATGACTCGCTCAAGTTTAGCCACTCGTTTAGTTCCCTCATTCTTAGTCTTCACAGATCTCCTGACAGAAATGAGATCGCCACAAGCCGCCCCTCGCCTCAACGGACATCTATTAGCGCTAATGAGCAGAGACCAAACCATCAGGAACACACACATCAAAACTGTTCGCAGACATTAAACCACAACGCTGTGGTATTGTGGGACTGAAATAGCCCAGTAATATGAAGCGGCATGGCAGCGGAGCTCATAACTAGATCAGAGACGGAGATGAGGAAGATGAGGAAGACTATGTGTATCATTAAGCCATTAAGTTGACAGATGCATGGTGATGCTTGTTTGACAACACGAGGGGTCATTCTCCACTGGAAACCGTTACGCAACACGCCCGCCAACATCCTGGAACGCCGAAAAGTTGGCAGCGAATCACAGACCGGTAATAAATGATTCCAGTTATCTGTGTCCAAATGAAGTCCGTTTGAGTGTCAGAGTCATTGTGATTTCAGATCAGTTTTGTTATATAATAATGCTATTGCTGCTGATTATTCATTGATCTCTGAGAGTGTGTGAAAGTCTGGAATTGGATGCGACGTACGTGTCACTGATCTCACTGAAACTTTGTCTAAAACTGACAATAAACCATAAGATGATGAGTAAACAACCAAAGAGATTGATCATGAAACACCGGCGTGTCTTCGGGGAGTTTCTGAACAAGTGAAGGGGAGGATATTGTGCGAGAACGACGTCCATTCATTTACCCGTCTGTCTCTCTCTGGGACCCTAGAGACGAGACGTGGTTTGAAGAATAGGTGGATGGATGGGTTTGTTTTTGCCTTTTGAATGAATTGTGTGAGATGATGTGGTCTGGAGGCGCAATGTAGTACGAATTGTTTGAGAGCTTATCAAAGTCTTTCTGGATGCGCTGCCCTTGGCAGCACGTTTGTCCACCTGCTCCAAAACCATTACTGTGTGAATTTTCCCACTTCTGAAGTTGCAATTGCAAGTTTGTCTCGTTCAAGTGCTTTGCTGTCAGAAAGAACAGGAGTCATGGAGTTCATGACTGCCCATTTATTTGGCAAATCTTATTTAAGCCAAAATGTGTAGAAGACATTTAGTCAACATCCAACAGATTTTTAATCAATTGCAGCATCCTATTCATTGGTAAACATGTAAATATTCACCATGCTACGTAGATATTCAGCTCGCTGACAACACTGAATGTGTGATCAAATAAATGCTGTTCTCACTGTGTACAATACATACAGATGGCAATAGAAAGCAATGTAGATGTTGTGGGGAAAAAGGAATAAAATGTACAGTACTACAGCTATGTTTTTCTGCTTTGCCATATTTAAAGTTTTAAAATTATCTTAGAGTTTCACAGTTGTAAATATGACTTGAGAGGCAGTTAGGAAACTTTAAGATAACTTTGATAGCATGAAGGCAGCATTATTTTAGCGGTTGTATCAGTGAAACATATGCATGACTGCTGGTTTGATGTATCAACACGTCACAGCAATTTAAAACACGCTGTGTGTGCGCGCATGCACGTGTGTCAACAGTAGATGTGGATTCCAGATGAGAATAAAGCATGTCAGCATTGTCTCTGGGACGGCCCTGTGACGTCATGAGAGTCAGAGAGACAGTCTGAGCGCTGACAGAGCAGCGTTAGTTAGAGACAGGCTGCAGTGGAGGCAGACAGGAGCTGTGCTACAGACAGACACACAGACAGAGACACAGACGACAGACAGACGTGCTCGTGCTGCAAAGGCGTGTGGTGAGTTCAACTTCATTCTACATCTGACGTGTACCGATGTCTTCATATCATGAATGTGTGTTTTTCTTTTTCGGTTTTTAGTGTTTGTTTACTGTGTGTGTGGAGGTACAGCTACCAACTAAACCTTTACTTACAGTCTCTATCCACATGTGTTTGAAGATCTCATGCTTCTGCTTGTTTGTCGGTACTTTTCTTTAATTTTGCTCTTTACAGGCCAGCAACATTCAACACCAGTGAACGTGAAGTCATCGTGACAGAGACGTCCCTGAGATGGACACACAAACACGTCATTCAAATCATTGTGTTGTTGGGGTTTAGTGTGTGTTTGCTTACAGGACGCCTGTCTGCTGTGGGTTGTGTATTGCTGCACAGCTCTGATCTGATGTTGTACTGCACCCTTAGTCATAGGAACATGAAAGCAAAATCTTGAAAGTGCCACGCCGTTAATTTCCCAAGAGTCTCTGAGCTTGAAAAATAACATGAGCTGTTACAGCAACAGCAGCCATTGATGATTTTGACGTCCTGTATACGTGTGTGTTTGTGTCCTGTGGGTCACTCACTACAAGCTGCAGACGCTGGTTGTTGCTCCACAGGAAGTTGCGGTCGTTTCTCAGTGGCCTTTCTGTGGCCGAGTGCAGCTTTAGACCTGTTGGAGCCCGTGTTTCGGCGCCAACTCGTCAGTGTGTTTTGTGTCTTGTTTCTGCAGTTGAGCTGAGTTCTGCTCTGCCCGTGCGGGTTCCTCCTGCCGCCATCCCCATGGACCTGCGCGTGGAGCCGTCGCCGACGCTGGACGCCACCCGCCGCGATCAGCAGCTGCAGCAGGAGCTGCTGGCGCTCAAACACAAGCAGCAGGTGCAGCGGCAACTCCTCATCGCAGAGTTCCAGCGGAAACACGAACAGCTCTCGCGCCAACATGAGGCCCAGTTACAGGAACACATGAAGGTCAGGACCCATCGCTGGTGGGATGTACTGGTTAAAGCTCAGAGCTGCTATGAGTGTCTGTCGAGAGTTGATTCTTCACATTAGTTAGAAAGGATCTCGCTTTTAACGAAAGCATCTACGAAATGACTAATACGCTTACTAAACGCTCACACTCCCTACAGTACACCGACTACGTAATGCATGCATGTGGCGTGTGTTTAGAGCTCTTGATGTGATGTTGGGTATGTGTCAATCACATCCCCAGGTCTCTCCATCTTCTAAATATCTAGTGTGATAAAGCCGCTCATTTCTGCAGGTTTGTAGCACGGGTGATGGAGGTTGTGAAGGGCTTTACTGTAAATGTTACTGGCACTTTCAGTCGTTTGGCAGGATTCCACTGCCGCTGAACACAAAATGCCCTCAAAGAAGAGAAATTGTGGCCGATGTCCAGTTAAATGAATCCAATCTTGTGCTCACTGCTGTGGACACCCAACTTTGTTGACTCGATGAGTTGGGGAGCGGTTGGGCGGCCCGCAGTCATGTTCTTGGTCCATTGTACGCACGCACTAGTGTTTATTAGTGAACTGACCCGGGCTGTGGGTTCTTCTGGTTAATGCAGGTGTCGTGGCAGCCGTTTGTAGGGCATCCAGACACGGACTCCTCCTTTCACGACAGTGAAACTCTGCATAAGGAAATGAGGGCGCGATGCAATAAACTTGAGGCTTTATCGTGTGCCTCAGCAGTCCCCGTTATAACCATTTTCAGCTGTTCATCATGTGATCAGATGATGGTTAAAATCAAGACTGATTGTAAGGTCCAGTCGTATGGGTTTGTAGACGTGTCACAGATGTGACCTACAGGCCCATATCGCAGTTTCGGTCTGGAGCAACCTGAGCTACGGATGCACGATATTATTGGAACGTTATCGGAATCGGCCGATAAACGCTTCAGATGTAAACATCCGCCCGATACGGAAACTGTTGCCGATACGCCTTGCCGATAAGAAGAATAACGCACGTGTGATCAGGGTGTGCTAGCAATAAGATCACGTCAGTAGTGTGGTCATTCTTGAAGCAAACTTTTGCCTGAATGGTGGTTAGATTCATTGTTTTGAATCACCGCATTTAATCTGACAATGAGGGTACAGGATGAGGCTTCCGGTGTGCGATAGAGTCGACAGTCGCCGGCAGCAGCGACAGTCTCCCCAGGGTCCTGATGGCCGTCCGGTAAGGCGTTTTATTTACTTAAGCCACTGTTGGCCTACTTGTAATAAAATAAAAGTAAATTCAAAAATTAACATTAAGATTGTGTTTCTGATTAAATAAAGCAGTAATTGATGTCATACAATAAAACGTTTTGGTCAGAAGCTATACCTTACATGAACAGAAATCACAAGCTTGACACTTGTACATGAAATAATTTTATAATACACACACGTTACCACTGCATTTATTGGTTGGAAAAAAATTTAGTTGTTTATAGTTTTTAAAACGATCAATCGATGTACTCTCATTATAAAGAAACTTCATTTTGTTTATTTTGTTTTAGGTTTTGTTAAAAACGAAGGAAAATTAAAAATATTTTTTTATAAACAAACTCTGCACAGGAGAGACCCGTTGTTGTAAAAGGAAATACATCGGCATCGGATATCGACTAAAACGACTTGAAAAATATGGGCAAAAATCCAATAAGCAAAATCGTGCATCCCCAACCTGAGCTGACTTTCCTTTCTTTATAAAGCACTTTCAAACAACTACCGGTTGATCCAAAGTGCTGTACAATACAACTAAAATTAAAACATAAACCACAAACATTAAGAGCACAAAACAACAATACAGTTGACACGGATAAATAAAAGCTACTGACAAAAGGTGTTTTTTAAGCAGGTATTTAAATATTGGCAATGAGGGCACAACTCTAATAGAAGCTGGTAGTTTGTTCCATAGACTAGGACCGGCAACAGCGAAGGCTCGATCACCTCTACAATGGAACCTCGATCTACGAACAGAAAGGAGACCAAGATTACTGCATCTTAGGGACCTATTTGGCTTATGAATAGAGATAGCCTCGGAAAGATGTGATGGTGCTTGGTTGTGAAGAGATTTCAAAACAAAAGTTAAGATTGGTAACCAGTTTAGCAAAATAAGAATGGACGAGATGTGATCGAACCTGTGTCTGCCAGTCAGCATCCTTGCAGCAGCATTTTGGACCATCTGTAAACGCATTATAGAGGACTGACTTATACCATAATATAGTGAATTACAGTAATCTAAACGTGATAACACAAACAGGTGAATAATCTGCTCAAACTGTTTTACAGAGAGTAAAGATTTGATTTTCAAAAAAACGCTGTAAGTGAAAGAAACTTGATTTGACCTTTATGCTAATTTGTTTCTCAAAACCCAGGTTAGAATCGAAGAGAACACCGAGATTTTTAGCACAGGGGGTAAAGTAGGAAGAGAGATGACAGAAATGGAGGGCACAGTCTTCGTAGGACTTTAAACCAAACTAAATGATTTCCGTTTTGTTCTCGTTTAACACTAAAAGATTCTGTTTTAAACATATTTGTAATTTGTTTAGACAATCCAACAGAGGTCCTAAGAATTCTTTACTTTTTTGCTGCAAGGGAAAATAAAGCTGAGTATCATCTGCGTACAGGTGGAAAGACACTCCATATTTCTCAAAAATAGCACCCATCGGTAGCATGAATAGAGAAAATAAAACTGGGGCAAGAACTGAGCCCTGTGGCACCCCACAAGCAAGTGGGCGTGAGGACGAACTATGATGGCCAATAGAGACACTAAAACTTCTATTTGCTAAAAAAGATTGGAACCAATTCAACACCTTGCCCTGCAACCCAACACAGCTCTCCAACCTGGAAATCAAAACATTGTGGTCGACCATATCAAATACAGAGCTCGAGTCCAAAAGCACCAAAGCCACAGCATTCCCTTTATCTGTTTCTAATAAAACATCATTTACGACTTTTAAAAGTGCAGTTTCTGTGCTTTGTTGAGCCTTAAAACCCGACTGGAATTTTTCAAAAATATTATGGGACTGGAGCTGGGTCAACACAATTTTCTCAAGAATCCTTAGAAAGAAATGGCAAGTTTGATGTAGGCCTAAAATTATTACAATTCGAAGAATCAAGATTGGGCCTCTTTAATAATGGAGTTACTGTGGCTGTTTTTACGCAGTCAGGAACAACCCCGGTATTAAAAATAGATAAAAGATCAAGTCCAATAATATTGAAAATCTGTTTTAGAAATCTGGATGGAATGATATCTTGAGAAGATGAAGTTGATCTCACATGTTCAACAATGCCTTTACAACAGAATTCCAATGAAACGGGCTGAAAATCACTCCACAGAATCAGACAGCTTGATCTCTCAAGTTGAACCGAATTCCCCATAGGCAGGTCTTAATTGAACGGTTTTCTCATTAAAGAATGTACAACATTGTTCACACAGTCATACGGAAGCATCAGGAAAAAAGTTGACAGGAGGGCTAAGCACAGAATCGATAACAGAGAGGAGAATCTTAGGTCTGTGTAAGTTGTCACCAATAAACTCGTAAACAATAAAACACATACAGAATCTCTCCACATTTCATATGAGACCTGTAACTTATCCGTGCACCATTTTCACTCTGCTCTTCTGCAAGCCTTTCTGAGAAAACGAGTCATTAAGCCATGGCTGGGGTTTAGTAACAATACGTTTGGGTTTTTAACTGAGCAGTGTGATTCAAAGTAGACAAGCATTTTTAATTAAAGCAATTAAAAAGTCTGTTCACATCCTGCATAGGAGAGGACAGTTCAGGCAAGGCTGGATCAGCCTTAGCATAAGAGGCAGCAAATCTCTCACATGACTGAGTGGAGAAATAACGATTCCAACGAGTCACTGAAGGTGTAGCAACTACAGGATCGCGAAAGTGAGAGGAAAGTAGTACCAGGCTATGGTCAGAAAAACAAGTTTCACTAATATCAATGTCCGAAATTTGAAATCCATGAGAAAGAACCAAGTCCAACGTGTGCCCATGAGCATGGGTAGGCCCTTGCACCCACTGCACAAAATCAAATGAATCTATAAGATTTTTGAATTCAGTGACTAGGGGTTTAGTGGGGCAACATAAATGAGTATTAAAATCACCCAACACCAAAATACAATCAAACCTTCTAATCAGTCCTCCTAGTAAATCAGAGAATTCATTCAGAAAGACATTGTTAATACGCGGTGGACGATAGATATTAACACAGAGAACTGGACGCACCAAATCTAATCTATTTGGAGAAGCTGTACCTCAAAACTCCAGTAGACGTCGGTGTGATAAACTTTCGTATAAGAACAGCTGCAAGTCCTCCTCCACGTCCAGTTTTCCTGGGGCAATCATAGAAGGTGCAATCCTGAGGAACAAGTTCAGAAAAGGGACTGGAGTCTCCGTCTTTAACCCAAGATTCGGTCAAAAATATAAAAATCTAAATCTAAAAACGGCATGCAAAACAAAAGTTTTGTTGACCAGAGAGCGAACGTTAATTAATCCTGTTCCGATTGACGGAGACTCGCAAGGCAAAGGATGACCTTGGTTCAGTAGACGGAGAACGCCGTGGTTCACTCCTCCACCGCGAACCCAGGGAGAGATGGGGAGCACGGGCGCATCCAGGAAGCCAGGGGCAAGCGGTCGCAACCAGCGATGGGGCCTCTCCAACAGGCGTCCTGCCACATAGCGACCAGAAACCGGCCAGGAAGCCAGTGAAGAAAAGTCAGAAGGCCGGGAAAACCCAGAGAGCAAACCGGACTTGATCCTGAAGGCAATGCCAGCCCGTCTCCCTCGTCTCCGCGGCGTGTCGAAAGGGCCGTCGATACAGAACGTTCGAGGCCAACTGCGGTAGAGACGTATAAGATCCACTCTACACAACATCCCCAGACGAGTAAGAGATTACATTTCCGATATCAAGTAGCGTTTAACGATCATACGTTAACAATGTAGAGTTCACAGTAGTTAAGACTGATGTTAAAATAGCCAACATCAACACATAAGACGAACAGGACAGACGGCTCGCCACACACACCCGTGCCATCTTCACAGGATTTCCTGGATTAATGATGATGCATCATAAATTGCTGCCTGCTGGGTTAGAATCTGACACCTGACAAATATTGTCCCTTGGCTTAAACCGCTACACCACATCAAGCAGCTGTTAACCTGTGTGTTTGTTTCTCTCACCAGCATCAGCAGGAGCTTCTGGCTCTCAAGCATCAGCAGGAGTTGCTGGAGCATCAGAGGAAGATGGAGCAGCACCGGCTGGAGCAGGAGCTGGAGAAACAGCAGCGGGAGCAGAAGCTCCAGCTCCTCAAGAACAAAGAACGCGGCCAGGAGAGTGAGTTCATCATGCGACCGAGTCTGTTTTTCACTGTGTTACTTCTAAGGAACAGAATCCTTTTGATGCCAGTAACAATAGACGTCAGTTACACTGAAATCTTCTGAAAGCTCTGAATTTTGGCGGACGCTGAGCTTTGGTAAATCCTGCGCTTTGCTGTGAACAGGTGCGGTGGCCAGTACCGAGGTGAAGATGCGTCTGCAGGAGTTTGTTCTGAATAAAAAGAAAGCGCTCGCTCAGCGCAGTCTCAACCACTGCATCTCCAACAACCCACGCTACTGGTACGGGTAAGAAGCGTCACATGCAGCACAACTTCTGATCTAAGAACATTTAGGCTGACGACACGTGGGGCAACTTTTTGAGCAATGTTGCCGTCAACGGGCAACCAGGTGAGAGGCAGGGCCCGCGACCGATCTAAATGATCCAAATGAGAACAGATGGGGAAGATGAACCTGCAGCCCATGTTGCAGAGCCCTGACCCTACTCCCTGTAGCGCATAATAACGATGAACGATTCACGCTGCCGACTTGTATTCTGATGTTAAAGCTGTTTTTTCCCCATCGCTTTTCCTCTTTCTCACTGTCTGTCTGACTGTCTTTTTCTGTGCAGGAAAACACAGCACAGTTCTTTAGATCAGAGCTCCCCTCCTCAGACCGCCATCAGTACCTACAACCATCCTGCCGTGGGCGTCTACGACTCCAAAGACGACTTTCCACTGCGCAAAACAGGTACTTTACGCAATACAACACTCCCTTCTTTGAAGTATTTGAAGGTGGCGCTGGAGAACACGACTGCATGGCCCTAATGATACACAACTAATTATATAGCGTGCTGTCATTAATTCTTCTGCCAGAAATAACAGCTCTGTTTTGGTGAGGTTCTTGTCTTGCACGACTTTTAGTGTGAACGGATCCTAACCCTTCAGAGGAAGCCGTCGCTGGGCGCTGCTTGTACCGTATAATTATTCACTTAGTGGTGAAGCCGGTGCGATGCTGTTGACTCAAGACCGGCTCTGGATGTGAGCCACAGTTTACTCTGGCTGGCAGGAGTGCATTCCAGCATGCTGCCATGAGTTTGGCTAGAGGTGTGTGTGTGGGAGACTGGATCAGTCAGACTGAGAAGAGTGTGTTTGGGCTCCAGGGTCAAGAGCTCCAGCAGATTTAGTTTTAGTTTTGATTCAGTCTTGATGGTTTGTTGCTGTAGATCCTCAATAACTCCAGATTAATTGTGGCTGTAGATGGCTTGTTTTCAGTTTCATATGTTTCTCTCAGGTAAATTTCTGCAGCAAAATTCCCGACATGTGATTGCAGCTAAATCGCGACTGACGCGAGTAGACCGTTAGCGTTAGCGTGTGTTATGCCATGGACAGCAACGTCTGACGTCCTACACCGACATAAGATAAAACCGTGCTGTAGGTGGAAATGATCGGACGTCTCGTCCCAGAGCAGCGGCTCTCCTCAATAATCCGATTCATTCTCTGCGCTTTTGCCGTGACGAGTTTGTGGAATTTGCTTATGTTAATGGAAAGCTGTTCATTAGCAGTAAGAGTAGGCATCTCTGTGTATTTTACAGAGCCATGAGCATCATTTCAAGTAACAACCAAATGAATAGAGAGCGGGACAACAGCCAAATGAATCAAACTTTTCTTCCAATGCTGAGATTCTGACTTGATTTAAGATGTCAAATGGAGGTACAAGATGGAGAGTGGCATCTGATGCACGCAGCTGATCATCATCCTAAACGAAAATCAAACGAGAGAGTATGCCACACATCACGATCTGAGCCTTTCTGTGCTGAGGAAGAGGCCGTTAGTCGGTGCGGAGTTGCTCTGCATTGCATCTGCTGCTGTTCATACCGGACAAATGCTGCTTCGTGAATGACAGCAACACCTTTGTGACCGTGCTCATAGTCACTTACCAGACCTCACGAATCGATGACGGAGTCTCTTTGATAAGAGAATCGTGTGAGAATGCATTGAAGCATTATGGGTAGTATCCAGGTTGTTTTCTCCCTCACCTCACTCTTTCCAGGCCATATGTGTTGGTAAGCATCATCACCTGCATGTGCTGTAATGATGCGTATGTCAAATGTGTTTGTTCTGCGATGCGTCTTAGAGAGTCTCCTGCTTGGAACTCTAGTATTACTAACATCTTGACTTGTGGGTTAGATGTCACGGAGCAGTTGACTGAACCTCATGAAAACTGCTTCCTGTCGTTGTGTTTGTCATCGCAGCATCTGAACCAAACCTGAAGCTGCGTTCGCGGCTGAAGCAGAAGGTGTCGGAGCGGAGGAGCAGCCCGTTACTGCGCCGCAAAGACAGTCCCGTTAGCACGCTCAAGAAACGCTCTCTGGACATGGCAGGTGATGCTAAAGACGGCCTCGTATTTGCTGGCGTGGACGCGTGGCCATTTTCACACAGACAAACTCTGTCTTTTGTTCTGACGGTCCATAGATTCGGCGTGTAGCAGCGCTCCTGGTTCAGGACCCAGTTCCCCAAACAACAGCTCACATGGCAACCTGTGCGAGAACGGCATCAGCGTGACTGAGGTAAGGCTTGTTTGGTGTATGAATGTGAGAGTGTGTGTGAGAACTCATGGATGATTGGTTTTATTACGCACACACAGACAAAATTCCTGTTTTTCTCTACATTTTACCTCTGCTCTAGTTAGTTTCCCAGTCTAGCTTTGTAATAAACCTGCCCTCCCACACTTTGAATAATGTTGGCTCTGTGGCAAATTGATTATGTTCGTCTATTGTAAGTCGCCGTCGATAAAAGCGTCTGTGTAAATGTGAGCGTGTGCTCCAGTCGTCTCACAGGCCGGCTGGTCACGATGGTTCGGTCAGTCAGCTGTCTCTCTACACGTCTCCTTCACTACCCAACATCACCCTGGGTCTGCCGGCCACCGCCACCAACAACGTGAGTATTCGGATCGAACTGAGCTTGTGCTGTTAGAATACTTTTTACAATGGGTTAGAAAAATCACTTCATTCAGGACACATGTTGTCTGATTTGAGTTCGTTTTGCCTTTTAAGTGCACTTGTTTTTGAAGGTGGTTTAGACATTTTTACTGGAACATAAACAAAGTAATTGGAGTGTGACGCTGCAGCTTGACCTTTAATGAACGAATATCATTCACAGTTCATACCGTACTGATCTGATCTGTGTGTCATAACCAACCTGCAACGTGTATTTGACCACCCGGTTATGAGCTCTGGACTGGTTGGATTGTGTTTGGTTAGCACTAATCTAATTTTTGCTTCGTCATGTGATGCTTTGGAAAAGGCTCCTTGTCATTTTGTTGTTTCTTTGACAAGGTGACGTCTACCCAGCCGGACAGTGAGCGCTTGCCTGTGACCGGTTTACCCGTAAACACTCCGTTCCTGGTCGCCTCTCACCTGCCGTCATTTCTTGGCAATTCGGACACTGCAAACTCCCACAATGCACTGCTGCAGCACATGGTCCTTCTGGAGCAGTCAGCGCCACCGAGTCCTTTAGCTGCAGGTGAGTGGAGCTCTTTGAGAGTTCTTTTCCCAGGGCCGAAACGTCCGAGCGGTCCGTAACGGCGCTGAGATGCAGGCCGAGTCGGGGATTCCCTCCGGTTAATTAGATCAGTGTTCCGAGTCGCTCGCAGCAGGAGGTCAGAGCTCGCGCTCCCACGGGCCCGGAAGAATACGCCTCGGATAATCTGAATGGGAACAGGAAACAAAATGGTGAACCCGCTCAAACGGGATCAGAGACCTGGGAGAGCCAGAGACTCGTTCAGCCGCCCGGTCAGCCACGCATGGACGGTCGTGATGTCTACGGAGAACTCCGAATGAATAAACCAGGGGTGCTCAACCCTGTTCCTGGAGATCTACCTTCGTGCAGAGTTCATCCCCAACCCTGATCAAACACACCTGAACCAACTAATTAGGATCTGAAGGAGCACTTGATAATTACAGGTGTGTTTGAACAGGGCTGGAACTAAACTCTGCAGGAAGGTAGATCTCCAGGAACAGGGTTGGGCACCCCTGGAATAAACAAACGTATTTTATGGGGTGTTTCGGTGTCAAGCGGTTTTGGAAACTCAGTTGAACCGAGACTGCGGACAAATGATCTCTACCCGGCCGTCCTGAGCGTACGCAAACGCCCGCGTTCACGAGGAATGTCTGTCGTTGCAGGTATGGGAGGGGGTCCGCTGCAGTCTCCGTGCCTGCAGAAGCTGCGTCAGCACCGGCCGCTGGGCCGCACACAGTCGGCTCCTCTGCCCCAGAGCGGCCAGGCGCTCCAGCAGCTGGTGGTCCAACAACAGCACCAGCAGTTCCTGGAGAAACACAAGCAGCACTTCCAGCAGCTCCACATCAACAAGGTCAGAAATCAGAAATCTTTTCACCCTATCCCTACCATGACAGATGAAACGGTTGCAATAATTAGCTCTAGCAGAGAGCCACTCGGTTGTTGGGAGTCTCTCGGGTGGAACTGAATAATATCTTCCCAGCGGTTCTGTTCACTGCCGTTACAGTTCATGTGGTTAATGCTGAATGCTGCAAGGAAACAGATATTTTACCTGGGATGAGTTTACACACTCGAGTTTCGAGTTCTGCCAGACTTCGAGGAGATTCTTATGGGATGCGGCCAGAGGAGGTCACATAAGGTCAAGGTTTCATATCAGCGGAAGGGGCTTGTTTGGTGGTTCCTGGAGAGCCATGGTTTTCCCTGTAGAGTTTGGTTCCAACCCTGCTCCAACACACATACCATGTAGTTTTCAAATAAACCTGAAGGACTGGATTAGCGGGATCAGGTGCATTTTGTCAGGGTTGAAGCTAAACGCTGTAGAGCTGTGGCCCTCCAGGAGCAAAGTTTTGCACCCCTGCTCTTTGCTCTCTGCGCATTGCTAGAACGAGATCTTGTGTGCAGAATACAGCTACTAGAGTGTGGCTGGCTTCTCCTGTGCGAGTCTCTGCGTGTCTGAATGTTTAAACACAGCACTGAACATCAGTCTTTCAGCGGCTGGTCTCCGGCCGGGGGTTTCTCCCCCTGGAGTTCCTCATGTTCAGAATGAGGGAAGAAAGAAAAGCTTGTCTGGGGAAAAAAAAAAAAAAAAGATAAAGATGAAGCACCAAAAAAGGCTCTGACATCAATAAAGTTCCTGGCCAGCGGGTGTTTGCGACCTTGCTACAGACAGCCATTTGATTTGGGAAACGGCAGCCGTAACGGTGACGATGGCACTTCAGCTCGGCTTCGGCACCTTGAGTGCACCGCGGGTCAATTTGAATAAAAGCATCAAATTAAATTTAGTCTTATGTCAGTCCCAGTTGCTCTCGCTTGAACCAGAACAGACTTCCTTTACAGTCCCTGCAATCCTGAATGAAGAGCAGCTGTTTTGTCTCTCTACATGGTAAATGGTAAAAAGAAGAGCATGGGGCTCACAACGCCAAGGTCATGGGTTTTGATTCCTCGGGAATGATAATAAAAGCATCAACAAAATGACTAATAACATACGTTTTCAGCAACAGCAGCGACTTGAAAAAAATCATGTATTATGTTTTATCAGCCTTTATCTGTCTGTCTGTGTTAGATGTTGAGTAAACCTGGTGATCGGCAGCACCAGAGCCACCCAGAAGAGACGGAGGAAGAGCTCCGAGAGCAGCAGGATGCCACACAGACGGAAACACTTCCCATGAGCCTGCCCATCAAACAGGAACCTCCTGATCTCACAGAAGAGCAGAGACCGGAAGAACAAGAACTGCTCTTCAAACAGGTGAGAGAGACACCTAGAGCTCAAGAGGAGCCAGTGGAAGAGATGCTGTGCTTGCTGTTTGCGTCGCCCTCTTGTGGTTGTTGTCAGCGCATAGCACCTATAAAGTGTGTGTGTATGTGTTTGTGTGTGTGAGAGCAGCAGGCCCTTCTCCTGGAGCAGCAGAGGATCCATCAGCTCAGAAACTACCAGGCGTCCATGGAGGCGGCCGGTGTGACGGTCAGTTTCCCAGGGCACCGTCCCCTGTCCAGAGCCCAGTCATCTCCCGCGTCTGCCTCATTTATCAGTCCGCAGGAGCAGCCTTCCAAACCTCATTTTACCACAGGTGTGTGTCACTTCATGCTGTCCCCTCTGTCACTTTAAAACACAATTCACAAGGACGAACCCTACAGTTAAAGTTTCTGTGTGGTTTGGGTGTTTTTCTCTAGGTCTGGTGTACGACTCTCTCATGCAAAAACACCAGTGCATGTGTGGCAACACTAACACGCACCCCGAACACGCGGGGCGCATCCAGAGCATCTGGTCTCGGCTGCAGGAGACGGGCCTGCGCAGCCAGTGTGAGGTGGGATACGTCTGATTAATGTGAAGTACTAACGACATTCTTGTTTGTACTGTAAGCCGTCTGTCGGGGTACAGTATTCATCTTTGGTCAAACATGCCAATGGTGAAATTTACTGGCTAAAAATATTTCTTAATGGCCATCATTTTCTTTTTTTTTCGCTGTAAAAGCTATCTGGAGCCATTTGTCTGTTTCTGATGAACGGCTTGATGCATGAGCTGAATCGATCTCGTGTCTGTCACTGAAACTCCTTCTTTGCTATTTTAATGTGAGGAATATTACACAAAGTTCAGGGGAAAAAACATTTTCCACTAAGATAGTTGTTGTTCAAAAACATGCGAGTCGCGTATTTCTCTTAAGCAGTTTAGTGTGAATTACTCATATCAAGTTTAAAGGAGAAGTTCACTTCCAGAACAAAAATTTACAGATAATGTACTCACCCCCTTGTCATCCAAGATGTTCATGTCTTTCTTTCTTCAGACGTAAAGAAATTATGTTTTTTGAGGAAAACAGGATTTTTCTCCATATAGTGGAATTCTATGGTGCCGCAAGTTAGAACTTCCAAAATGCAGCTTCAAAGAGCTCTAAAGGATCCCAGCTGAGGAAAAAGGGTCTTATCTAGTGAGGCGATCGGTTGTTTTCTAAAAAAAAATAAATAAATAAAAGTACAATTTATATACTTTTTGACCACAAATGCTCATCTTGTCTAGCTCTACGTGAACTCTGTGGATTCCGGTTCAGTACAGTTAAGGTATGTTGAAAATCATCCTTCATCTTTGCAGAAGTACTGACCCAGTGTTTACAAAGTGAATGCGCAGAGAGGGTCAAACACCTTTTACAAAAAAAGGTAAAATAGCGATGTAGGGCGAATTTGAATTTGGAGGAGAAAATGAGATGGGAGTTCAGAGCTAAACAAGACGAACATTTGAGGTTAAAAAGTATATAAATTGTAAACATTTGTTTGGAAAATAATTGATCGTTTCATTAGATAAGACCCTTTTTTATCGGCTGGGATCATTTATAGCCCTTTGAAACTGCATTTTCAAGTTCAAACTCACGGGCACCATATCAGTCCACTATATGGAGAACGTTCCGGAAACGTTTTCCTCAAAAAACATAATTTCTTTGCAACTGAAGAAAGAAGACATGAACATCTTGGATGACAAGGGGGTGAGTACATTATCTGTACATTTTTGGTCTGGAAGTGGACTTCTCTAAAACTGTCATCCTTAAAGTTAGATTAAAAGTCGCACTTCCAAATAATAGAGCTGTATTTCAGTGGCGAGTGCTGGTTTTGGACTCTACTGTGGTTTTATTTGGCTCAGACGCAGAGTTACAGGCAGTACACGTCTCATGATGTGTCAGCAGGGGGCGCTCTTGTGCTCTAGTGAATCTCTGTCCTCTATTTTCAGTGTATCCGTGGGAGAAAAGCCACATTGGAGGAACTGCAGACGGTTCATTCTGAAGCTCATGTCACGTTGTATGGGACCAACCCGCTACGGCAGAAACTGGACAGTAAGTCACTTACAAGTCAAAATGGGGATCCTGCAATATTTTCTCAGACAGACACAGACTCTGTAGTGTGAATGCACCTCTGATAAGTCATCCTCTCTCTGTCTGGCTCAGGTTCTGTCATCTCCATGTTCGTCAGGTTGCCGTGTGGCGGCATTGGGGTGAGTAGAAACGAAGTCCATCTCAACAATCTCTTCATCATTTGTGCAGCACGTGAGGAGGGTTTCTGCTCTCTTTCTTGTCTGTGAAGGTGGACAGCGACACCGTCTGGAACGAAGTTCACTCGTCGAGCGCGGCGCGTCTGGCCGTCGGTTCTGTGGTTGAACTCGTCTTCAAAGTGGCATCAGGAGAGCTGAAGGTCACCGTCTGCCATTGTCTTCCTCTCTTTGTGTGTATCAGTATGTCTTGTTTGATTTACGTAGAGCTGTGTGTCTCTCCCCTCAATGCAGAACGGTTTCGCTGTGGTTCGACCGCCGGGACACCACGCAGAGGAGAGCACGCCCATGTGAGACGCGTCTCTGTGTTTGTGTCCTTCTGTTCTTTCTTCCTGTAGTCGTGTCAGTAACGCTGGTGCTCTCGTCCAATCGCAGGGGCTTCTGTTATTTTAACTCTGTTGCCATAGCAGCTAAACTCCTACAGCAAAGACTCAACATCAGCAAAATTCTGATTGTTGATTGGGTGAGTTTATTTTGAAGAGCTATTTGGCACATAGTTATTTTCTTTTTTCTGTGTTGAGCATTTAATCAGTTCTGTGGAACCCCATTCAGGACGTTCATCACGGCAACGGAACTCAACAGGCGTTCTACGACGATCCCAGAGTTCTGTACATTTCGCTTCATCGATACGACGATGGCAATTTCTTCCCGGGCAGCGGCGCTCCTGAAGAGGTAATGTGATGATGTGATGACCGAGTGGATTGTGGGAAGGTTTTTTTTCCCTTACTTGCACGGCACTTCCTTTGAACAGGTGGGAAGTGGGCCGGGAGTCGGTTTCAATGTCAACATGGCGTTTACTGGAGGTCTGGATCCACCGATGGCCGACGCGGAATATCTCGCCGCCTTCAGGTAAAAGAGTCTCTCGTCAAACACGTTCCTCTCGCTCTTCATTTGCTCGTTAGTTCAGTTCACTTCACCAGATGCGGTCATCAGCGATCAGCTGTTCGTGAGCCCGACACAGCGGCGGTCCACCGGTTTGAAAGACCAGATAAGAAATCCACAAACGCAGGAAAGCGGGCAAAACAAATGCCTTTTGCCCGAGACCCTCAGAAAGCGCCGCAGTCACATCCGCTCTGCAACACCGTTGTTCCTGCTCTAGAACAGAAACTGATCTAGACTGTTGATCAGAATCCAGTGAGATGTGAGCCATGTAGAAAACAACGTAAATCACAACACTTCTCTACATTAGACACATCATTGAAATCCAACAGCTCTTGTGTTTAATTTGGGAAACGCTGCCAACGCTCATTTAGTGATGACCTACAGCTAATGATCCTGTGTGAAAATGTTTATGCATCGTTTGTTCACTTAAAAATCTAAACATCTAAATGTTTAGAGAAAGAAAGAAATTATTTTTCCCCCTTGCATGTATTTTTATAGTGTAAATCTAACCTGTCCTGGAGATCTCCCAGCACCGCATGTTCTGAATGTCTCCCTTATGAATGAGGTGTTTTAGATGAGAGAAACAGGGTTGGGAGGCCTCCAGGACAGGTGACTGGTGCAAATATATTATATTGTGTTATATACTTATTAGTGTTACATACTATAGTGTTTTTGAACCAAACTAACCCTAACAATGAACTGATTTCATCTGAATAATGACTGTTTACCTATTGTCCTATTTTAAGAGACACCTTACAGGAGAATCTGTTTTGATTACTGTAAAGCTGCTTTGAAACTGTTTGTATTGTATAAAGCACTATAGACATAAAAATATGTTTTGAGAAATGTTTTTCACCCTTTCTGTGTACACCTTTCTATAACGTTTTAAACAATACAGATTGGTTCTTGTTTTGTAATATTTAGCGCCAGGAACTGCACAATGTCTGTTTGTCACATAAATAACCTGCATTAATGTAAAGGTTTGTGTCGCTCATATTGACCTCACAGGACGGTAGTTATGCCGATCGCGAACGAGTTCGCGCCAGATCTGGTGTTGGTGTCGGCAGGGTTTGACGCGGTGGAAGGACACCCTCCTCCGTTGGGAGGCTATAATCTCACCTCCAAATGTAAGCGTCGCCTCTTTCCTTACTATGAACGAGAAAGTTGAACTCACTCGTGTCTAGCTGCGTTCGTTATTTGGATCGTTTCAGTAAAAGCCACCCCTGTGTTTGTGCGACAGGTTTAGGTCACCTGACGAAACAGCTGATGGGGTTGGCCGGGGGTCGTGTGGTCCTGGCGCTGGAGGGAGGTCATGACCTCAGGGCCATATGCGACGCGTCGGAGGCCTGCGTCTCAGCACTGCTGGGAATAGAGGTAAACTGAGTTCCCATCATTCTTCGCTTCGTGAGTTTTCATTTGCGTAAGGCGACTTCTCTCACAGCTAGATTTGTGTGTGTTGAACAGCTAGAGCCGCTTTCAGCGGACGTCCTGAAGCAGAGACCCAATGAAAACGCTGTGAGCTCCATAGAGAAAGTCCTAGAACATCACAGTGAGTCATTCCGGTCTTCATTTCTTTTCAGCAAGAATCAAATGTCTGATCCCTGAATGTTCCAAGTTCAGTACCTCTTACAGTGGACGTCTACAGGGCGAAACGAACGAGAAAATGCAGTCTGACAGTTAGCGCTTTGATCACTTACTTACTTTCTGTGTAAATATTTTTATTTTATATACGGACCCCATTATCCAGAACGATCAAGATATACTGTACACGTTATCATAACCCTGGGAATCAAACCCCAGATCTGTGGCATGCTGAACTGTCGCTGACTTTGGCTTGTTTTTCCAAACTGAAGGCCGAGTCGGTGACACACACACACACACACACACACACACACACGCTGAACTGATGCTGGAGCTGGAAGTTTCCTGTGGAGCTGATTGTGCGTCCTGTTCCCTCTGTGTTTAGGCAAGTACTGGCGGTCCGTCCAGCGGCTCGCGTCCAGTGTGGGTTTGTCTCTGCTGGAGGCTCAGAGGGGCGATTCTGAAGAGAATGAGACTGTGACGGCAATGGCCTCTTTATCTGTCGCCGCCATGGAGAAAAGGTACAACCGTTTTCCCTACTTTCTACGCTCCATCTTTCCTCAGAACCATTTTTGGTTCTGTCACGTGACCATCTCTGTCGGGTTTCTCCTCAGAACGGAGGACGAACCCATGGAAGAGGAGCCGCCGATGTAGGGAACGAGAGTTTTACCAAAGCTCTGAGCTCTTCTGGATCTCTGCGTCTGTTTGACTTGGTCTCGTCTGACGGAGATCCTCGCTGAGGGCGGCGTTGAGCGGAGAGAGAGACGTCAGGGCACAAAGGCTAACTCGCCACGTTAGCGCTGTAGCCCGCTAGCACCGTGGCCCCAACGCAACGCGTTCAAGCTGAAGTCGCTTGAGCTGCTTGTTTTTGGAGATTTCTGTCCTATTGGCTCGCAGACGTCGGCCAGCGGATCATTCTGACAGAGGGATGGACGGAAAAACAGGGTCCAACAAACCCTCTACAGGCTCTAGAGACCCATTGTTTGTTTAGTAAGACACTAGGCGTACTTCACCACCATAAGCACTACAGCGTTTGACCACACGGTGGCGCCGCAACCCGTCAGCGGCGCTTCACAGATGTTTCTCAGAGAAGGAGTGCCTTTGTCGAGATCGCGACTGAATTCTGAGGAACTTTGCCTTAAGTCAGTAATGTCAAACACGTTACCCATAATTCCAGTGGGTTGACTGTTTGAAGAAGGGAAAACCTGTTCAGCATGTTTACTTGGACAGCGTTCGGTCCGAAACCCACATCGTCTAGCGATGATTGACACTCTTTTGGTTTGGTTTGGTTTTTGTCCAATGAGCTGTACAAAAACGCTGCAGAAAATGTCTGCAAATGACTCTCTGAACTTCCAGCGATGCTTAACAGTGGCTCGACATCACGCAATGTAGCTACACATAAAGCAGCTGAAGGTAGGCCTTGGTTTTTTCCAAGTGGTTTGTTGAGTGGCATGTGCATTTAGAGGGGAAAAAAAACCCCAAAAAAACTACAAAACACCCGGACGGAAGCGAAGATCAGAAGATCTGACCAAAGCATGAGTTTGCATCTTGTGTTGCACCTTTGTCTAACACTAGTCTTGAACAGTGCGGCGTTCAACACGGATTACAAGACCGCGGTATATGTGAAATGGTTCTGACTCGGTCCTCAAACACATTTGTTGGATTTTTCTTGGGGTAAAAGAACCGGACAAGAGAAGACAGTGTACCAAAACAGCTTGCGTTCCTCCTGAGCCAAATAAACCTTGTAAAAAGGAAGCTGCAACTTGCTAATGTTGGAAACCCCCAAGCATGAGGAGGGATCGGTACCTACAAAATCAATTTCAAATATGCATGTGAAATGTTAATTTTATTTACCTTCTCAAATGAACCTTGAGCCTCATCTCTCCACAACAGTTTCACCTTTAAAAGAATCCAGTTCGTCTCTTTACAACTCTTGTCAACTGTTAAAATGCTCAGTTTTTTAGTTCAGTTACTGGTTATTTTTGAGGTTTTAGTAATCAATTAGTCATTCCTGTGTTGTACAGTTTGCATATTTGTACTTTTTACTGGACTTTGCTTATTATTTTGTGCTAGTGGATTTTAGTTTCATTATCTGCATTACATTTGGTACCATGTACTTTGTTTATGACGTGTTCATGGGTTTTTAACCATTCAGTCACAATAACTGATTGTGTACTTCCATGTTTTGTTCATAGTAGATTTGTTAATGAAAGAAAACTTAAATATATGAATATGAAAAACTGTCGGTCACCTCTGTTCTATGTGCATGGATTTGTGTTGTAAGCAGCACATCCGGGTCTCAAATATACAAAACCTTTTTTTTTGAGAGATTGAGTTTAGGAGTATGTAACAATCAGCTCCGTCAGTGGAACGAATTTGATAAACATACCTGATGATCAGTGATTTTCGTTTTTTTGGTGAAAGTGCTACATGCTGATTTTAGAGAGAAACAGTATGTCTATGACAATGATTCAACTAAAATTAAAAATAAAAAAAAAATTAACTTGAAAAAAACAAACAAAAAAAAAAAACAATGATCCAAAGCATTCCGAAAAAAAAAACATAAATAAATAAATTATATATAATCTGTAACACGCTTGGTTTGTTGTACTATTAGCACTATAGTACTTTATTCAAACGTTTAACTAAATGCTAAAACTCCCACAACCTTGTCACTTTTGAATAAAGTTGGAGAAGTAAAAAAAAACCTCATAATTCATCACCTGCAGCGTGTTCAGCATGAGGATATAACGAGCATGTTTCACAACACAAACTGATGTGAACCTCCATTTATGGATTAAAATGAAATAAAGCTGTGCCAATGTTCACAAATTGTTATTTATTAAACTGATTTTTTTTACTTGTATATTTAATTATTTATTTTAACCCTCTGGTTGTGTTCGGGTCAAATTGACCCGGAAAAGATTTTCTTTTTCCCGAAAATACTAGTCAGTGTTATCGCATTGGACTCAAAATTACTGACTTTGTTCACACAGGGTATAAGTACTTCTCTGAATTTTTTGTGGGTTTTATTTCACTTAACCCCACTTGTGGTGTTCCCGGTCAAAAATGACTGGACTCCAAACAACTGCTTATAAATCTCTTATTCTGCTATATTGTCACTAAAGATTGGGTTCATTTTTTTTGTCAACTTGTTTTCTTTCATTCAGGACTGGTTTTGTGTTTCTATTTGCGTCTGATTAATCGTAGGCCTCGTTTTTCTGAGTGGTACCTCGTTTTTTGAGTGAAAAAATCTTTTTTTATGAATAATTTTCACATATGAGATAAAGTATGAAAATTTGCACTGTTTTATCACACTAGTGTGCTTTAATGTTTAATCAGGAAGTTTGCTTTTAAATGCTTTTATTTTGTACAAAATTGCAAAAAGTCACTTGTCAAAAATGGCCAGCCATTGAAAGTGAATGGGGAAGAGCACAAAAAAAAAAACAGGATCTTTATTTTGAAATGATTTTATGTTCTGAAAAGGGGCACAGAGTAACACTTATGCTGTTCCTGTTAAATCTGACCATCATGACATACAAGACAGAACAAGATTAAGATTATTTACATTATAACATTTCATGGAACAACAAACCAAAACTGTTATATTTTATATATATATATATATCCTGCACACCGACGCTGTCAAACAGAGACAATATCATGAAACAAGCTGAAGCTCTCTCTGTGCTAAAGCATTTATTTGTAAACTTTCGTCTACTCTGTGAGAACATGAAAGCCTCAAAACCCAGACTAAAGACAAGGCAGTTTGAGGGTGTGAGAGGTTTATCACAGAGAGAGTTATCATAAAAGCATACTGCATCCAGTTCAAGGTAGGATGAAATAAATATAATACTCACAATAGTTTGTGTGAGATAGGGTGAGTATACAAGCATCCATACTCGCACAGGTCCAAGGCCTTTATGTTTGCAAGCACAAAATGCCCATTCACTTTCAATGGCCGGCCATTTTTGACAAGTGTAACTTTGTGCAATTTTGTACAGTTTCGCCCACTTTCGGATAAATGAGGCCTACGATTAATCAGATGAAAACAGAAACACAAAATCATATATATACACACCACTAGTTAATTGGGTTGAATGCTGATTGCGCTCCTCTTGTGTTAATTAGGTTGAGTCGAGTGTCATGCCGATGAACATTATGGACTGTTCTGGAACCCAATTACTCTTTGTGTCGTTCACAATAAGTCCCAGTCTCTGAATATGCTCCAGCAAAATCCTGGTGTTGTGTAGAGCATGTTGCTTTGTTGGGGCACAAAGCAACCAATCGTCTAAATAGGGCAGGGTCCTGAAAGCTGAATCTCAGGAACTTCCTGTGTTGGGGAGCAATGGGAACATGAAAATATGCATCCTTCAAGTCCACACCTAATAAACCAGTCTCCTTCCATCACAGACCGAAGAACGTTGACTGTGTGTAACATACGAAAAAGAAGAGACTTTAGGAACACATTTAAGTGGTGTAGATCCAGAACTGGCCAAAAACCTCCATCCTTCTTCGGAACGAGGAGGTATGTGGAGTAAAACCCGCCCCTATTTTTCTATGGCTCCTTTCTGCAACAGTGGACAAATTTCTGGTGACAGGTCCACAGAAATGGTCGGATCCTTGACAACTGTCACAAGGATTCCTGTAAAGGTGGGAGGCCGGCATCTGAACTGCAAAGGGTATCCCCTGCTCAGAGTTGACAGAACCCAGGGGTAGGACACTGACGTAACCCTAACCCTAAGCCACTGCCATGGTCCCCCTGATGGTGACTGTGAAAAAGGTGACGTCCCTGGGCCTCTTCAGCCCCTCTTTGTCATTGTGGTATCTGAGGTTAAGAAATATTGTGGTGACGCAGTCGCTGCTCCACAATTGAGTAGCGTGGAAAAGCAGGAGCCAGGGGCATCCTAAAAGAAGGTGCCCATGGGGCCTGGGTCAGCTGTCACGTGGCTTTGGACAACTTAATTCTCTTCTCTAATACCTCAGAGACACTGTGGCCAAAAAGATGTCCTGCCACAATTGATCGCTCCCTCAGTGTCTTCTAACAATCTTCAGGCAATCTTGTCTGAGCAAGCCATACCTAGCACCAAGTGTCGCTGAGAGAGTCCCAAGTTCACGAGTCACATGCCCCATAGCCAATAGAGCAGTCTGAGGGGAACTGAGGCACTGAAGGGTCTGCATTTGATGACCCTAAAGTGGTGTTGCAGGCAAGCAGCAGCAGCTGACAGATAACATTTTCTGCTTAAGCTATATAGGCTACTGACTCATATGCATTCTTCAACAAAGCGTAAGTATGTCCAACGTTGTGCACTTGGGCAGCGTACACTGCCTCTTAGTGCTTCATCAGGTAATACCACCGGTTCTGCTACTGCCTGTTCGATCTCAGGTGCCCCACTCCAATGGAATCAGGTTTGGCCACTGAAGCTGGCATATGGGCCGTCTTTGACCTCCCTCTGGCTACACTGGAACTTGCAAATGCACTGGAGAATTCTTGCACAAAGTCCTTACATGATGGCATCAAAAAAACAAAACAGAGGCTTGCCTGCAAAACACATTGGTCTAAACAGGCTGAACAAGAAATCTGTCTAGCCCTGAATGTGCAACTGCCATCTGTAAAACAGATGAAGTATCATCTGGAGAAGATGGGGCTACGCCCGATGAATGCTCAGTTGGCAGAGCTTGATCCACCTGCAACACACAGGCTAGAAAAGACATCCTGTTGGTGGGGTTGGATGACAGGTTTGGTCATGACTTCATGGTGAAATTGCAAATTATATGCACTCATTGAAATTGTATCCGGATTGGATGTTCAAGAACACGCTCATCTTCTGGTGTGTTGTTTACAGTCGTGGCTGGTACTGGAGGCTGTAGAGATTAAAAGACAACATTTTAGCCCTGCCATTTCCGAAGACAGCAAATGTTCTGATTCCAAAGTTTTTTCCTTGTTGGTGGAGCTCCAGCAGCCGCTGACGTGCGGCATTTTTGAACACACCACGGGGCTGAGTCATATTGTGCAAGGCTAGCTAGAAGTCGAATTAGGATCCAGTTCGGTAAGTTGAAGCGGTCTCTCAGACATCGGTAGCACGCTACAATGCAAACACGGATCAGTCAAAGCCTCTTTTAGATGCTGAATCCCTAAGCACGAAGGGCAGTGATTTTGTCCATCACTGGGAAGAAGTGTGTTAGAATGCAATTTGCAACTCGGTGGAAAGTCAGAGACAGTCGAACCGTGAGCCACGAATCCGTCAATAATACGTCCTCGGTTAGCACTGTAGGAACTCAAACTGCAATCATACCAGCGCAGGCGGTTGGCGAAAAATCCTCAGATAGAACCTGAAGATTATTATCCTGAAAACAGACTCGGAATCACCCAAAATTTAACCAAACCTGCCTTCAGATAGAACAGAGTGGCATACATAAGCACAACAGTGATATGCAACAAAAAACACTCAAAAACAGGTTTGTGCAATCGAGACCAGCCACCGGATAGTTCCATGAAGCACAGGGTATAGCTGACACAAATAATTAAATATAATATGTACTTCTGCAATAAAGAAAGAGAAATCCAATATCAGTCCTGAAGGCAGCGCAGAGCGCACTGACAGAGCTTTGGAGGGCGAATCCTTGCTGCTCAGCTAAGCTGGACGCGACTAAACGACCCATCACAGCGAGAAGCAAACAGAGGCTGGGCACCAAACTACTGCGGCTTATTGCCTCGTGGCTCAGTCGGCTCAGGAGGAATGAAACGGAACTAACGGTTTAACAGACAGCAGGAAAGTTTAGACTCGCAGCTCTGTCATTCAGTCCAAAAATGTAGGACCACAACCATCACGCCTCATTTAATGGATGTCAAAAACACTGTTTTCAAGCAGCTTCCTATGTGTGTTATGAAGCAATCAGGAATATATCCAAATATTGTCCATTTATATTTACAATCTGGTTTTACTTAAAACTGGAAAAAAACCCATTATAAAAACCCATACAGAAGTCTGGGGGAACCTGTGGAGAATTAGTATTTTGACATCACGGCTGCAGGACTCTATGTGGATAAAGTTAGCACTCTTGATAAACGAACAAAGACAAGAACATCAAAACCGTGTCAGTAACTAGTTCAAGTACCTGAACAGGTAACGGCTCAGACGACTGAAACATGATTCTTTGATGAAATATATACAATATAAAAACAACAGGATCATGATTGAAGAAGCTGTGAGCCCTGTCTAAACGTCTTTCCTGACCAACACATCTCCATTGCACCAACGCTGACAGGCTTGATCATATTTCTCTTTTCTAGGATTTACATGGACTCAAACAACAGATTAATAACTATAAACGTGTCAATAAAGAGACGGTCCGCGTTCTTTCTGGATTATAATTACCGAGAGGCATATAAGATGTTTTTAACGCAACTAGTCATGACCCCTGAGGACTTGATCAAGTCTGATCTAGTGTTTAAAAAGACTGTCAGGAAAAACTCTGCTGCCCTCTTCTGGAAACAATGAACAAACACACATTCATGTCAAATCAACATAAACTTCAGGACTTTGAAAGCATCTCAAATACCTGAAAGTCCTTGAACTCCATAAAAAGAGTCTAGACTGAAATTATGAAACAATGGAGCTTGAAATTGTAACGCCTGTGATTTGCAATGATTGCCAGATCATTTACAGTGCATTTGGAACAACTATTGTAAACAAACCTCAAAACAACCAAGCAGAATATGCATATGTTTAACTTACAGCTCATATTAGCTGTGTTGATGTGCATTCACTTGATATACAGCCAGTAACATTAGACATAAAATGGATGTAGAAAAGTGAAAATGAAGCGAGTGACACCCACACACACGCGCACACAAACACACGAGCGCTAATGCAGCACCTAGCAACGGCACACGTATCCTTCAGTCAGTGGGAATGTGAGTTTGTGTGAGTGAGACTCGTTCAGAGAGATTCAGCGTCTTCTGAATACAATATAATGTGCTGGTGCGTAGATAACGTCGGAACGCCTTTTTATAGCACAATTCCGACTGAAACACTTTATGCAACATTCTTTACAAACACTAATGCATCTACAGACTTTTAGCAGTTTGAGTTCTTTTAGATTAGCAATCAGTAATTCACATTTATGAAGAACCAAACTGATGCTGCATGTATTGTTAGAAAGCTAAAAATGAAGCACTGCAGGATAATGCTAGTCATTCACACACTTTAGTTTCTTTCAAGGCTGTAGTTACTGGAGTTGAATATCTGTGATAAAAGTGTTTTCAGGCAGCAATAAAACACAATGATACAAAGAATCCTCTCACACACAGCTGTAGTGTAGGGTTAATCTTTCAGTGGAGACACAACGACACAACGACTGCAGGCTCAACAATTACACTAAAAGAAAACTTTTAAAACTTTCCACATTTGGGTCATTCATATTATATATATATATATATAAAAACTGAATGTGGAAAGTTTATTTATTTATTTACATTGTATAAATTTCATATCCATCATATATTTGTCCTGTTTGTATAAGGCTGTTGCATCTCAAATAGACCATAAATGACCTTAATGGTGATTTACCAATGACTAATCATCTTCTTCACTATCAATAGACCAAGATCTTCCTCAGAACTCAAGATTGGCAAAAGTTTCCAAAAAGGTGAAGAAAGAGCTGCTCAGAAGCCTCAGATCTCATCGCTGAAATTAAATGACAAACAACAAATGATGAACAATCAGTCAAATTACTCTCTCCAGATCAGCTCAGCTCAGGATGTATTTTTTCTATCCAATTAATCTAAACAAACAATCCAGATGTGTGTCAGAGCGCATTACAACCCTACCCAATGCTGAGCGCCGGGTCGACCTCCCAAACACACAATTAACCGCCCACACTCATTTCACACTGCTAATTAATGACAGACGCTAATGCGCGCACACACACACACACACACACACTCACCCCTGTCTAAATGAAGAGACACCACAGGCAAACAACAACAACAAAAAAAACTTCCAACTGAAGATGTCCACAAATGTCCCTGAAGGGAGGTTTTGTCAGATTGAACTGGAAACACATTTGGACCCAAACTGCAGCTAACACACACACGCACACAGGACCTGGTTCTGGATGGGTTAGTGAAGAACTCTTCAAGCTCTCTCTGCTTAAGCACTCCATTTGTTGCCGTGGCAACAGCACCATTCCTGGCAAAAGTTCTGGCTCAAACCGCTCTCAGTCTCCATTTGTTTAACATCAAAACAAAAAACAGAGCAATCCCAAGATGCAACAGCTGACCCTTTACGAGGTCATTCTACTGCCAGTAAAAATAAACACAAATCAATTCGAAGGGGCATGTCAGCGTATATGTGAGCGTTTATCTATTCACATCGCAGCGTGAGCCTGAGGGCACACTGAGAGCGAGGGAGATGAACATTTGGAGAAGAGATCTCGTTTTTAAAATGATTGGACTATGTTAAAACAGCATTCCAGTGTTCACTGTAAGCTCTTCACAACTGTCATTCGCTGATAAGTATTCATTGCTGGTCTCAATCGGGTCCCGAGAGGTTTTTAGGGCTCCGGCCCTGCCTTACTCTAGTATCTAGTAGCGGTTTATTACTCATGAACTTCAACAGATACAGCGGATGGATTGTGCCTTGCGGCAGCAAGTAAAGCCTACTTGGGAATGAAGCTTGTGCTTCTTGTATTGTAGGGACAGCAAACGCACAATGCTTTGACGAGAAAAGACCTGTGAAAGAAACCGAGATACGGCACTGAAAGTGAACTCCGTCGACAGGATGGACACAGTGCTCTATTTTTATTACACTGACACATCCATGTTCTGAATTATTTTCAAGACATTAAACATCAGGTTTCTGTGTTTCATGAGAGCGTCCTAACACACAAACCCGGACGCACACGCGTGCGAGCGTTTCTCACGAGAGCGGCTCCACGACGATGGCGTCTTTCTTTCCGACAGCAGCAGGGACAGTTTGCAGAGGCGTCGACTCATGACTATTCATCAGCACTCGGATCTCGCCAGAAAATTCAAATGACACCGCTGATATTCTCAACCCTCTTCAACACACAGATCTCTCTGCGTTTATGGAAGCTTTTGAGTAAAGAGAGAGATGCAGAACAAAAAAAGATGGAGAGACCTCCAGCTGCTGTCGTCCTCCTCCAACGGCTTTCGAGCGGGACGCGTTGGTGAGGAGGCGTGCGGTGGGGTAGACCGACGAGAGGATAAAAGAGACGCCCACTCGCGCGTGAGTCACGGCGGCGGCAGAAGACGACGAGACGTAAACACGCAGAAGCAGCTGCTGCAGCGCAGGGGAAGGTCACAAACACTGATGCTACTTCAGCCGCAATCACCTACAAGTGCAAGGATGTGAAAGAACGGTGTCAAGGCCAGACGCTGTGGCCTCGGTTGCGGTCAGCCGTCACCTCTCACAAACCGCACGGCGCCCACCGGTGGCCCACACGCTCGCCCACGCGCTCCAGATAGACGCTCGCTGCTTCACTCAGTCGAGTAACCTTGAGGTGAATATACACTAGAAGAGTTCTTTTACAATCAGTGATGAATTTGCAGCAACAGGCAAGTCTCGCTACGTCCGCTCTAGAGCGGTTATAGCTGACAGGAACAAGGGTGACCGTCAGCATCTGATCATTTCATGCTGAATTTGGGCCGCGCAGACCACAGCCTCGGCAACGCGCTAACGCTACTCTGTTGCCTGGCGACCACGAGGCCGAGCATCTCCAAACCGCCACGCGGGGAAACTTCCCGAGCCGCTCGTTTCTGACCCGTTCTGCGATTTGCTCCACGACGGCGCACGTTTCCACTCGTGAGCTCTACAGCTTTCTTTTAGAATCGGTGATGGGCGCCTGCCATGTCGCTCCGCAGGAAGCCCAGCACACGACTCTGGACCGCGGGTCTGGACAGGTTAATCATCAGCGCTCACGGGACCAGCATTTGTCCTTCTGAGCGGCACTTCATCATTTACACTACTCGGGGTTGCCATGGTTTCTGCAGTAATCTTTGAGCGAGTCCCGAAGCTTCCTGCCAATCAAGGTCACGGCGCGACAAAGGCACGAGCCCCGGCGGATGACAAACCTCCCGTTCAGCACAGCGTGCCACATCTGAGCTATAATTGCAGTGAACACGGCCTCTGAAAGGCCAGATTCACAGACAGAGAAACAGATTCGGAACGCGAACCGGCTGAACCCCCGGTTCGTGTCAGCGAGGTGAATTCTGGATATTGTTTCTCCTCTTCTCTGCGTGTCAGTAGTTTGTGGGGATGAATAAAGCGAGAGCATCGCCACCTCTCATTCTCTACAGCGAGGCAGCGATGGGCTTCCTGCCAGCGAACGCCCACGCAATCCTGTATAATTCCTCACTCAAACACACTCAAATTTACTGAAACCTACAAAGCCGCCACAGTCAGACCCTGCAAGAAACACAGAATGGGGTCATATCAAAAAACATCAAGCGTTCAATTCATTAATACCAGTGTAACTCAATCGTACCGAATGGTAATTTGTAACGTTACATCGCTAGCACATCTGCTACCGATAGGAATGATATTGGCGAAAAAAGGACGCCTTCTCTTTGTCTTTTTTAAATGTTAATTTCAGTCAATATTTTAAAGTGAGCACGCAAAATATGAAAGACGTATTTGCGCGATTACGATAATTGTGCCGCTCAAAGAGGAAATTTGTTTAGTTGTTTTCCTGGTCCAATCAGAGCGACGCTTCAGCGATTGTGTATTTAGTGTTTATTGTGTTGTTTTGCCTCTACAGCAGACTGAACCGTGAGTCAGGTTCACATGACGCCTACACAGTCGCCCACACGTACACCCACGGGCCGTATGCACACATGCACAAGCTCACGCTCACCCACTACACCCTTCAGCCATGTGAGGAGCCCTGCGTCCATCACTACAGCAAAAACAACCATCAAAACTGAATCACCAGCAGAAACAGAATCACACAGGAAAATACTGCTCACACAATCTACAGAAAGCACGTTCAGAGAGGAGTCTGCGATCTGACGCCTCCAGACGCGAGAGCAGGTGTACGTGAAGATGGAGAGACGGTGACAACAGATCCCATCCCACTTTCTGCTCTTAATATGTCCGTCTTGTCGCATCTGAAAGCTCTGCCTGTGTCGCTCTGCCATTATCAGGGTTGCTGGTAATTATTTCAAAGCGAGTCTAAGTTGACTAGTTCTCCTCCTCTGCAGTCTGAAGTGTGGAGCGACACACATTCTCTCTTCATCTCCCACTCACATTTTAATCTGGTAAGCAGCACCAGAATACTAATGAACCCCGCCGCCGGCGCGTCGCACTGAGCGGCCGTCGGCGATGGGTTTGAGGGTAACTTTACGTTAAGAATTGAACCGGGTCGACATGCGATCCGAGTCAGTTCGGGTTAATGGGTGAACCGAGCCACGGGCGATCGTCGGCGTCTGTCGATCACGGTTTCCCGACCCAAAGAACCACGTTGGGTTCAGCTCCGACTAGGACCGAAAAGAGAATCTGTTCTCTACTGCGACTGCTTTATTTAGTCCTGCGGTGAAACACAGGCAGGTTGAAGGCGGCGCCGCTCTTCACGCCTCTCTGGTGAAACAGAAGCACTTAATTTATTCTAATTTGATGTGACCTCAATGATCTTGACACTTCGTAACGCCGCTCGGTTTGAAGGAAGAACGGACGGCAAGTCTGATATCGAAGGGCTACAGACAAAGTCGGCGATTAGACACGACCCGGCGTAACGTTCACCCAAACGCATTAAAGCCCGCGTAAGATAATGCCTCTATTAATTAAGGGAGGGTGAAACATAATTAGCTCGGGCCGTCCTCCGCCGCAGCTCCATTAGACGGCGATGTAGGAATAGAAGTGCTCTCGTGGGCGGCTGTCGGTGTAAATGTGCTGTTGTATATGTATGTTGAGTGTGAGTGTGTGAATCAGGCTATTTGTGAGTGTGTTGGGGGCTGAGAGCCCTTGAGAGAGTGTGTAGGCAGGGGTCCACACACACACACACGGGGGTGGAGAGGTATATGGAGTTAAGCCTGTTCACCGCCTGCCGATTGATCACTTGTGTGAATAAGAGAGAAAAAGACACAGTGTGTGTGTGTGTGTGTGTGTGTGTGTGTGTGAGAGAGAGAGAGAGAGAGAGAGAGAGAGAGGGAGACGCTCGATAGAATGAGTGATTTTATATCACAGTGAGAAATACGTCTGCATGTAGAACAGCTCACTTCAGATCATGCCAGAAAAAGCCAACAACAGGAAAAAAGAAAAACAGAGGAGAATGGAAAAAAAGAAGAAGAATGCGGAAAATAAACGGGATCAAATGTGTTAGTGCCGACGCCTCAGGTAAGACCCCTTTATCAGTGTGTGTGTGTGTGTGTGTGTGTGTGTGTGATTGAGTATTTACTCTTTAATTCAATAATCACTGTTTACATCACTCAATCTGAGACTTCATGAAGTCTGTGCTTCCAGAGTCAGGAACAGGAAACACTGAAACAGACAGAAAACACACCGATTAATGTGTGGATTTGTGGGTCTGAAGATGGACTGAGATCAGGAAAGTGACACCATCAGAAACACTCGCCGTCTCACAGCTGAAGAGCTCTGATGATCTGAGAACAGGGAGCTCAGAAATCACTCCAGATCAAATCACTACATGTATATATATATATATCCCGACTATGTTTGAGTTATACGAACCTGTAATCACAGTCAAGGAGTTTAAACTCGTGTTTCTCTCCAGTTTCAGCAGCAGAAGTTCGAGGGGAAAACAGGCGCGTTCACGTGAACGAAGGTAAAGCAGCAGAGGTAAAAGAGGTAAATGTTCATTTCATTCTGTTTGTCGTTCAGATTCGTCCTGTACATCATTACTATTAAAACAACGACGGGCTCGACGTGTACCGATGATCACCTACGGGCGCATGTTTAAGCTTCAGGAAGACTGCAAAAGTTCGAGCACCTTAAAGACTTAACCGGTCCTGCAGAATCGCCTCAGAGCGATCGGTTAAACTCGGCGTTAACGGAAGAGCGCGAGGCGCGGCGCGAGAACACGGTCGCGCGCTGTAGTTTGTCGAGTTCGTTTGTGTCGCGAGTATGAGCGCGCATGATGGTCAACGTGTGGTAATGCCTAGTCTAGTGCGCTAACTAGCTTTGGACATCGAAAACATCTCGACGCTTCGGCGAGTGACACTTTAAATAGTGTCCGGGCGGAAGGAAACGGGTCACTGTACACGGTTTTACAGCCGCTTCTTATCCACAAAGCTGTGCGCATGTATTCAAGAAACATCTATTAAACCAGCCACAATTACAGTCCGTCTTCATGCTGAAGGTCAGTTTGATTTCATATGATTTTAAGTAACTGCGTAAACTCATCATGCATTCGAACAGCTCATTTTAATCTGCTAATAATCAACACCTGCTAAAAACAAACGCTGCATTGATCGCACGTTTCCTTCGGCACGGTCTTCTTTCTGTGACAATTTAATAGATGAAAATCAGTGTTAAAAGCATTCTGTGGCCTCAGTGTATTCATAATAGCCGTTAATGCTAGATATGACAACAATTATGATGAATGTTTGACTCATGATCTTGAAATCTGATGTTATTTCTCTGAACATGTTGAACAGATTCATCCAGTAGAAACCAGACATCAGGATGAAAAAGACCAGACAAGAATACATACGTATGTACACATACTTGCACTGGCTGAAGAAACGAGGGAAAAATGCTTTGTTAAACCTGCTGCACTTTTCATAGACTGACTCAAGTGAAGCAGATCTGAAAACAAAATCCAAACGGCACCCTATCAGATGCAAGCGACTCAAATGAAATAACAATACAAGCTTTTGATTTGCCACCATGCCTAAATTAGTGACCACAAAAGGCCACTTGAGGCATATCAGTCCACACTGTGTGTTTGAGAGCATCTCTGTAAATATATTTTGCCAAAACAGACACAGATGCTGTCGCCCACACGGAGAGTCATGGGATACAGGAGCTGAGCAGCAGTCGCAGGAATTGTATGACAGACTTCAGTTGTAGCTGTAGTGAAGCATCCATTAGATCGAAACTAATTTAACCAGTACTACAGCTGCTCACCACACATGTGAGGTGGATCCGAACGTACTCTAGTGTTCCAGCTTTAAAGCGTAAGATCTAATGTAGTTACAGCTGATGAGTGTTTTTTTCTAGACTATACAACAACACCTCAGGTGTTAAAATTCTGAAGGGCATATTGCTGAAAACCTGAATTAGTGACCGAGTGTGACTGCATTGGAAGCAGTTGTTTTCTACTGAATCAGTATGCTCTGCCTCCTTTAGTTGAATAATGTTATAATTCACTTCTCGTTTATGTATACGAGGAGTTTCTCCAGCACAGTTACAGCAAATGACATTCCTTTGTTTCTCAATGAATGGTGCCTCTGACCTTCCCATTGAGAAAATGCCACGGTAAGCTCCGCCCCCCTGACACGATAGGTCAGAACGAAGAGGCGCCGCCCCCCTGAGCTCCCGCCTCTCTTTAAAGGGGTCGGACCGGCAACATGTGACTCGATTACAGCGTGGGAGTAAAAAGGGGAGAGAAGAACAGATCAGGACAGGAATGAGGGGAAACTGGAGGAGAGGAACGAAAAAGAAAGACAAAGCTGGAGATATAATGAAGACAGACGAGAGTTTTCCACTAGATGAATGTGAGTACTGCTACATTTTGCTACGTCATCACGGTTTTATTGTGCCAAGCAGATACGACGAGACTCGTGACACATTATTGCGATGGAAAAATAGAGAAACAGGATGAAGCGCGGCGAGCAAACAACACGGAGCTCTGCCGAAAACACGAGCACTTGTGGACCGAGGGGTCCGGTCTGATGGCACCTGCCTCACCGGCGGCCCTTTGAAGCCGATTACTCATTAAACTCAAGATGGATGCCGACAAAGACTAACCTTAACCTGCTGCTTCATGCTTTCACAGGGTGAAATTCCAGCACTGCTTCCCCGACAGACGTCAACACTCCAGGTCGGGTTCACTGGGAAGGAAGAAAAAGAACACGGCAAAAGCAACCGAGTGGAAAACGGGAGGTCCGCAAACAGGTATCTCACGTCACGTTCGATTGTGCAATTGTTTGCCGACTCAAGATAGCCAGCGAGGAACAGGTTTAGGGTCAGACGAGAGAGAAACAGTGAGAGAGACAGGCTGGGAAGAAGAGAAACGAGCGCAAAGTGAGGAACAGATAAAAGACCGAAAGGGAAGAGGCCGCAGATGAGAAAAAGCATCCACGAAGCGCCGCTCCGTTCAAAGACTTAACGAAATATCAGCTTCCACAGCAAACGTTCACCCGATGAACCGGAGCACCTGCGGCTCCCGACGACCCCGCCGATCAGCTGTCGCTCGTGCGTTTGTCCGTCACACCTGAAAGTCCAAGAGAAACTCATTTAGCAATCCCATAAACCTCATGAGCAGCTTTGACCTGAAGCGGCGTGTCCTGCGGCCGGACACATTCAGCTCCGCAGTCTAGAAGCAGATTTAAATGAGCGGCTAATTCTTGTGTAATTTTCATTCGTGTGGTTTTAATGTGCTCAAATTAAGCGAGGGACACCCAGAATATTTGGCCTCATCAGTAAATGGCAAAAGATGTAAAAACTTCTAAGAAACGAACACCCTCCTAACGTGTTCATGTACATTCTCTGGACTCTGAGCTCGATCTCAGTTTTCAGTAACGCTGGCTGCAGCGCCATTGTGTTTGTCCTTGTTCTCTGTGTAATGGCGGGTGACGGCCAAAGCACGCCAGCAGCAGCGAGAGCGAGGGAAAGCGAGAGCCGCAGCATGTGGGTGAAGGGTAACGCATGCTTTTATGAATGGGCTGCCGGGACGAGCGCTCTGATTGGTCAGACCCACGTCTCTGTCTATAGTGAAATACGACACCACAACTCAACACGCCGCCCTAAAATGTGACACGCAGCCGTTACCGCTGCTGCTTTTATCACCAGTTAAAACAGAGCTGTAAGATGAGAAATGTGCATGCCTACTTAGCTGAAAGAGAAGGCTACTCCTGCTGAGAGTCTTCAAACACGGACAGAGTTCTCAATCCCTGTACGTCCAGGAAACGCATGTGACGACATCGATTAGTCAACAACAGCAGCTGTCACATGCTGCCTAAAGGAAAGAAAGGGAGCTCAAACTCACTTTCACCCCTTTTACTGAAGCTTAAACGCTTCCTGTTCTGTCCTCTTGCATTTCCAGAGTTCACGTGCAGGTCGTCAGGGAGGACGAGACGAGAGGGGGAATAACTCTGACTGACAGTGAGCGACGTCCCGCATCGTCAAACTTCACGAGAGCCTGATGACGACGGACCTACTGGTGTGCAAAACGTACGACAGAGACCACGGCCGCTCACCGACGTCCAGACCTCTTCCTGCCAAATCGTGGAAAACTTGTGTCGCGTGACATCACGGAAACAGGAGATACAGAGCGGAAAAAGAGCATCACGTGTCAGTCAAGTGACAGAACGAGAAGGACGGCGCGATGAGGTCACGACGACCGACTCCTGAGCGATCGTCATCGCTGACAGTTGCTCATTCAGACAATAATCCAGGTGCAGCTCAGGTTCCAGAGCCACACGCGTGACGTCTTACACCCTGCTGCAAACATGCTGATCCGACTGCGGCCGTGTGTTTGTGACATGAGGGCATGAGTCAGCGCTCCTAATCTGGAACGCTTTAAATATGGAGCTCCCGTCCTGTTTAACTTTCCGTCGGCGGTCCCTGAGGCCGCGCCGTCTGTTTGAACTAATTTTCCAGGCCACATCAGCCCGTTACGCTCACGTCCAGGCTATTATACAATCAGTTTAACGCACCTGTTCTGGTGCAGGACACGCGCTGCGAACCTCCGCTTACTTGCATTCCATGAACTCGTCACGAGATCGTGTTGGTTGTGTTGTTAACCCAGTTATCTACCTTCTGTCTAGGCCACAGCACGGACGGGAGGAGAGCGACGCAACGTCAGGCGTCCATCCTTCGCTCAGTAGTCAGTGTAGGTCCTGTCGGCCGTCAGCAGCTACATCTGGCTACTGGGTCTCCGATGGCTGTCGGTCTGTGACGCTACAGCTAAAGCCAGACCCGTGGAGGAAAACCAGCAACAGGAGCACGAAACAAGACCGACGTGGTTTTGAACCTGGCATACAGTGTAGAGATCTGTGTTTGTCAAATTACAGCTACATTGTCTGCTGGGTTTCAGAGTCGCTTCATACCGACGGAGGCGTCGAGTCGGGAGACGCCAACACAATGTCAGTCTTTCAATGATTCAATAAAGCTTAAACTTGGTCACTGTGTCTGAGGAGCCATGTCGTCACTGTCAAACAATTCCACTGAAAGGCAACATCAGATTATACGAATATACAGTTCAGCGTCCATCGGCGGCGTCTGAGCGAGCGCCTTGCAGAATAAACATCTTTATGAACTGCCTTGCGCATTACACGTTATCGGCTCACACGCACAAATACGACACCAGAGCGCGTCAGACACAATCACACACACGAGCAACAGATGCAGATGATGACGAGGTTCTCCAGCTGCTGATTACAGTAACTTTAGAGCAGGGTCAGGCAAGTTCAGTCCTAGAGAGCCGCGGTCCTGCAGAGTTCAGCTCCAACCCTGAAAAAACAAAAATAAAAAAAACGACCTCACCTGCCTGTAGCTTTAGTAATCCTGAAGACACTGACTAACTTGTTCAGGTGTGTTTGATTGGGGTTGGAGCTGAACTCTGCAGGACTGTGGCCCTCTAGGACCAGACTTGCCCACCCCAGTTTTAGAGGAAACTCATTAGCTTCAGCTTTTCATTAAACAACAAAAGATTGTGAAAAGAACAAATAAGGAGGAAACAAAGAAAAGAGATTCTTGCATAACAAGAGGCCATACTGACCAGACAGGTGAATTTCATTGAGCAAATGAGGAGCACGCTGAGAGCAGCCACTGAACGAGCAGAAACGCTCGACGTCAGCAGTTCGTCGTAAACAACGAGCCCATTTGTAAATGTTTGTCAGTGACACGATGAACTTTAACCTTTTTGGAGGTTTCAAAAGGCCCGTTCCATAGTAACCGACCTGAGCGCAGACAGACATTACTCAAGCTTGACTTAAATGCTGTATATGGTGTTAGTGAACACAGTATTCACTGCTAATCTATTAGCAAAGCTGCAGGTCAACAACACCACCACCAAAGAAATGTTAGAAGGGAACGCGCATTTTAAAATAAACTTATATTTCAAAACCCTCACTTGATAATTGTCATTGCGTACAATAAAAAAGAAAAATAAAAAATGCAATGTTATAACGATTTAGGATGGGGCCAAGAGAAAGATTTCCACTTATCGCCACATATTCAAGTACAAGTGCATGGAAATGTTGACAACTTGTTTAATAACTCATAAAACATTCTTCAAACAATAAAACAATTTTATAGTTTCTGTACAATGCTTACTAAGCAGTTTAATTCTATATAGAAAAATGCAGGAGTAGTTTAAATGACCAAACTCCTTCAAATTTAATGGCAGGTACTCTGGGAAAAATAACAGCATTCCATCCACAAATATCTTCAAGCAATAAATATGTATTTATAAATAGTGTAAATGTACATCAGGATTAGAAACGAAAAGGAAAAAAACAAACAAACAAAAAAAAAAAAAAAAAAAAAAGACAATTTAAAACTTTATTCCTTACTCTATGTGCAACCCATTTTTCTTTGTGACTTGGCTGTTGTGTTTTTTCCACAATTTTTTCCTTTTTCTTACCCAAGAAAAACGAAATATCTAACATGGTGTCAAAATAACGAGACAGGTCAAACATAAAAGCAGTAAAAAATTATAGATCACCTAATTCTTCACATTACAAATATTGTGTGTTTTTTTGTTTTTGTAGATTTTGCCATCCAAGGTCGTCGAAAAATCGCTATCTACCATACAAAAAGCTAGGCTAGCGCTCCTTCGTGAAGGCGAACCCTTGAGACACAAGGAAAAGAGATTTCAGGTTTCAGCATGTTAACAAAATACAAAAAGAACGTCTCAAGTCAGTAGTCTGTAAGTGACGATGCCAGTTGTGACAGACAATATGTACAAAACGAGTTTCCCATAATTTCCTCCCCAGTTTTTGTGATTAAATTTTCACGTGAAGCAGAGGCAAGCGGCCCGTTCGGGAAGAGGTCCGTAGAGAGGAAGTTCGCTCACTACCGCCCCCCGCAGGCCAGAACCACGCGCTGCAGTTTATAAACAGGTTGCATAGACACACACAGCCACTTGAGTCGACGGTCCCGCGCTCTCCGATGGTCGCCAGCCACGCGAGAGACGAGCACGACTGTCCTGAATATCAGAAATGGTCCGTTTAGAGAGTTCCTGTAATGCGATTTTATCCACATGTACAGCGTCTTAATGTCAAGATGAAGATGAATGCAGAGCAGGAGCCTACAAAACACAAGGTGAGCGAAGAGCGTTATTCATTCTGTTCATTCCATTATTCACACACCCACACACAAATCACGTCTCCATTCGAACGGACACAAACCGTAATTAAACCTGCGAACGCTCCTTGAACTAGAGACCTTCATGGGACGGATTTTTCAGTCCTGCAGAAAAATGTGTTATTCCGTCCCGATCCTGCCCACGACATTCATGTTTTGTCCTGCCCCCGCCCGCAAAAGCCAGCATAAAAGTAACCTATATCGTTTTTTTTTGTTTTTTTTTAACTACATCGATGAAATTTACATGAAATCAATCTCTAGCATCTCATAAATTCCACAACATCCCAGCATAAACGCTCCTGATAAAATATTTGTTATTTAGGCTAAGCATCAACATTTACAAACCACTGCTATTCTTAAAGGGGTCGTCGGATGCTCATTTTCCACAAGTTGATATGATTCTTCAGGGTCTTAATGAAAAGTCTCTAGTATACTTTGGTTAAAAAAAAATCTCAATGGTTGTGTAAAACAACACCCTTTTTACCTTGTCAAAATCAGCTCTGCAAAAATCATCTCATTCTAAGGGGTTGTTCCTTTAAATGCAAAAATCTCTTCTCTCTGTGGACTGACGAGCCCGTTTACCTTAGCTGCATATAGCGTGTTTAGCCGTGAAACTTGCTAACTAGCATGTCATTAGGAAAGGAGAATGCAGATTCATTAAAAAACCCCTTATACTCACTTCTGCTGTAAGTGAAGCTGGATCATGAATGATTTGCGTGAACATAGACGGATATATGTAGATCGGGAGGCGCATTCCCTTCACAAACAAACGTAATCCACTGCATCTTCAGCGGCTCAGATGTCAGGAGTAAATGATGACCACTATGTTCATTATTACATCCAGCAACACAACACCTCAATCGGAGATATTCTTGTCTAACTTACATCCCTGCTCCGGCATCGAAAGGTGTGACGGTCGGACTATTACAGCTGATTTAGGGCGGGTCTGAGGTAAGACGCTGTCAATCAACTGTTGTGGGAGTGGCCTCTGTTGGTGTGACGCCACACATCGATTTAAAAAGGGGATATTACTTGTACAGATTAATTAAAAACCACTGCATGGATTTTTATCATTATAGGGTAGATTTGTACATACACTGACAACACACATTAATGTTCTAACAACATGAAGAAGTGAACTTTGCATCCGATGACCCCTTTAACAGAAAAGCAAGCATCAGCTGCTGCGTGCATGCATGGCAGAATGCGAGCAAACGGCACTCCCTTAAAGCTTCTCATTTCAGTTCATCACGTTCTCATAAAGTTCTTATAACACAATGGATATGTGCACAATAAATCTTTCACAATGTCTACACTTTGTGTGTTGTAACGAGAGGATTTGTGAGCACACAACACCGAGCACTGCAAGAACTTTTGAGCGGTGAGTGGATTCTAACTTAAACACCTCTGATTGGCCGATGCATTCCAGAAATCAACAGATGGCTACATTGCTCACGCTGCAAACACGTGTTATAAATCAAAACTCTTGTGCCTGTTAATCGTTTTTATGTTATATTAGCTGTTCTTGTTGCTTTTGTGCAATAGATGAATAACAATTTATATGTTTTTAGATATTTTGTTTGGATATTTCTTTTTTGCGGGAGCCCCGCAAATCATTTTATTCTCCAGCATCCCACACACACACACACACACACACACACACACACACACACGAGTCTCTACTAGGGTGACCACCTGTCCCGCTTTGGGTTGCACCGCACAGCCTTTTCACCCAGTGTCCCGCACGTCACATATCGAGAAAAAGTTCTGCATTTTCATCAGTCTGTTGGTTTTTAATGATCCTATTAAGAAAACGTCCATGTGTTCTTTTGCCTATTTGAGAAAGCTTTTTATTTATTATTTTTGCGCCATAGTTTCTGCATCAAGGACTTGCGGACCTCATCAAGTGATCTAGAACCACCGACGGAAAAAGGTCGGGTGCACACGGAAAAACACAATATTCTCCTTCATCTGAACCAATTAAAAAAAACATAAAAAAAAAAAAACTGATGCAGCTTTAAGACGCGACTTCTTATTTTAATAGATTGTTTGAGGTGGTTTCTATGGCCTTAATGACAAATGTCTGCAGCGCTTTATTGTGATGCATCATTGTGATGCATCTTCTCTCGCAGGTGGATTCTCTTCACTCTCATAAAAAAAAAGACGCGGGTTCTCTTGTTTGCGTGCTCAGAAACACAGATCAGCACATGAGATAACGGATGTAATCAGTATTTACATAACAGTAGAAAATGTATCGGTCTCACACGTGTCCGCAAAAATCACATCTATGTCCCGCAACAGCCCTGTTGCCATGTGGTCACCCTAGTCACCACCCGCGCCATACTCCGTTGCGTTGGGTACTCCGGCGGGAGTGCAGGTCTCTACCTTGAACCTTCACAAGTTAGTCCGCTGCTCATCTCGTTTGGCTGTACGAGCAAAAGCACGCAACCTGGTACGTAAACGTCATACTGGGTCAAATGAAACTACTTACTAATGAGAACTGGTCGTAAACCTGCATGAGATCCTCCATCCTGTACTGCTCCAGCACCACGAAACCGTCGAGGTCGTTGCTGCCCTTCCGGGCGCAATCCTGACAGTGAACCACGTAGGACTTCCTGGAGTAACTGTCGCTCGTCACAAAGAGAAGGTTAAAGACCTCCACCTGGAACAATTCAGAACAGAAACAGGATTTCAGCAACTCGTCGAGAAGGGACGCTTATTCCGCCGTCGCTTCGAGCGCTCACCTCACAGATGCTGCAGTAATGGGCCGGTTCATCTCGGCTTCTTCTGTGCCAGATCGTCTCCTTCCCAGCGGCCACCAGCGCCTCTTTTATCGTCTGGCACTGCTTGAGCGTCCGCAGCAAACAGAACCTGTTAACCGGAGACATTTATTACCATTCGACCCAGATCGTCCGAAGAGCCGGGACAAAGCGCGACGCTTCACACTCACTTGATCATCTCAAACAGCTTGTGGTCGGACACTTTAATGTTCCTCGCCATGTTCCAGGACAGATGCACCATGGGAACCATGGATTTGACGCTCTGGAGTTTGTTCCACTCGTAACGCTCGACCGCCAGCTTGTACTGATACGCTGCAGGAAGCAGACAGACGTGACAAGTCGCACAACGAGGCAGAAACACGTAGATGGAAACGTTGAACATTTACGCACCGGTAAGAGGGCCCACGTTCCACGAGATGTTATTGCACCAGCCGATGGCCTGGCCCCAGTGGACCGTTCCTGTGTTCAACCAAACCAGATCTCCAGGCCGCTGGATGAACCGGTACACCGGCACGTTAGCCTCGTACAAATCCTCTAGATTCGGCCACCACGAACCCTTCAGGAAGTTGATGTTGTTCCTAGAAAAAAGAAAGAGAGACACTCGCATATCAAAAGAAGCAATTGTAGGATCAGTTACGTGATTTAACGAAACGCTCACGTACTTCTCGCAGAACTCGCTCATCACTCCCCAGTACGGCTCCGGCACGGCAAACCATTCGCAGTCGCCCGGGCCGATGTTGATGTTGACGGCGCAGAAGTTATTGTGCTCCTGATGCCCTAAATGTGAACAGAGACATCCACGTGACCCGCTGGGACGGATTCGTTATACTGCGATACTGAAGCGTCACAATCACAGCGGCGTCTCACCTGGAGTTCTGCTGCCCGGGACTTTCATGAAGAGCTGGACCGTGTTCATACCCAGAATGCTGTGGCCCACGTGACTCAGCAGGTTCCCAGCAGACACCACGCGTGCGAACGCAGGCAGCTTACTCAGTTCCTGCAGCTGCAGCTTCCACCTGCAGGGGGAGCAGCGCCGTCAACAACCTGCCTTCGGCTTTATTGAACTAGCAGACCTCTATTAAACCGCGCTGCGGTAGTAAAGATGTACTTGTGTAACCGGACACAGACCCTTCCTTCACTAACATCAGGAGAAAAACTGTAGCAGCTGTCATTCAGAGACACATTAAACTCAGAAATCTGGCCTTGTCATTTGGGCTCTCAGTTTTCAAGAAGTCCAAAAAGGAAACCACAAGCAGCAAAGACTCACTTCTTTTCATCAGAGACGTCAATGTTCGTCCCAAACTTGACCTGTTTGAAAGGACCTTTCCGCCTCCTGGAAACACTGAGCAGAATGAGGAAAGTGAGCGCAGGTTAACGTCAGCGCAGCAAAAGCGCAGCAACGGCTGTTAGACGCGCGACACTCACGTTTCTGAAGACGTCATTTCCGAGTCTGACAGCTCCTTCTGGCCCTTCTTCTCGTTCTCTTCCTGAAAGCACACAAACAGGGGTCATTTAATACGCAAAACGGCACACGTAACCCAAAAGCACTGCGGTCCGACGCCAGTGGTCCGTGTCTTACCCGCAGCGACTCCTGGAAGGACGCGGCCTGGTACTGCGCGTATTTGGCGATGGTGGTGTAGGAGCGGCTGCTCTCGCAGCGCCACTGTTTCCTCAGGCCACTGGCGTCCCAGTTTTCGTCGGCCGGCTGACACAGCTGCGTCCGCACCTCCACCAGGTGCTCTGGGTTTGCCTCTACTAGTGTCTTCGTGGAGAACAGGCCCAAATCTACAGAGACAGAGAATACAAACATGATCCAAGATCCTACAAGTGTTCTCAACCAGAAATGAGAGAACAAACGTCCCGCTCTCACCGGACGCACGTTTGCGCTTCAAATCTGACGCGTGCCTAATCAGGAAGATAATATCACGGTAACACTGACCGGCTGACGGCGCCATGTGAATGCTCAAACCCGTCACTAGTGACTGAGCTGACATCGAACACAGGAAAAACGAGTGCAATTTAGTTTAATGGTCTTAAAGACAGACAGATAAAGAACTTGCGATACAAATGTTCTCTGTAAAAATGTATGTCTTCCCGTCTCCTTTTTGAGCATCGGTCAGCGCATCTAGCCGAACCCCTCACTGTGACAGACAGACATCTTCAGACATTTAAGACATGATTCAACTCTATTTCAAATTCAATATCAATTTAAAAACAACAGACAGTCAAGATGAATCAGGGGCCGGAGTGTGTTGTGTATAGCAGCGTGAGAGTTAACGTGTCCGTCAGCATCCTGTCTGAACGACTGTGAGGGAGACGAACATCTACTCTGGTATAGGGATGGGCGATATGGGCTTAAAAATTGATCACAATAATTTCTGGTATTTACTGCGATAACGATATCAATGACGATAATTCAGGGAATCCTGTTTCTTTAGAGAAAAGTATGCTCTTTCCTATTTTTACCCAAAATAGTGCTGTGAGCATTACGGAGTACACATGTAATGTAATGACTGTTTTAATCACTGAATTATGTTTTTTTTACTTCTTGTACTGGAAGCTCCTAACACCAAGACAAATTCCTTGTGTGCACTACAACACACTTGGCAATAAAAGCTCTTTCTGATTCAGAAGCCGGAGGGCGCCCTTGCGCAGAAACTCCACATGCGCTTTTATAGCAGAAGTAGTAGTACTGACGACGCTTCAGAATCTCTAATCGCTGTAGCTGAATAAAACGCAGGTAGAGAAACATTAACTGCGGAAACTTGAAGACAATAAACATACGATGTCTACAGTATATGGTTTGTCTGTGTTCTTCAAGCAATCTTAGTATGTTTATAAGGATAAAGTACATTAATACTGCATTGCCAATCGACGTAGCCTTTATAATACTAGTATGATTTTTAGCCTCATTCTGTGATATGAAACCACATCTTATATCAAAAGGTCAACACTCAAGTGTGTTATTATATCTTTGTTGGACAACAGGTTTGTAAATAATCTTATACACATGCAAAACGGCATCACACAGGTGCTACTAGTACATTATTTGTAGCCTACGTTATTCAAGGCCGATGTTTGTCGCACTGTACAGTTTTAACCAAACCAGTTCTAGATTGGAGCTCCTCATTTAGTGATATACTAGTTTCACGTCTCACACAGAAATGTGTCAACAACTAGACTCTATTGTTATCATCGCAGGAAGATTCTTATCGTGGGGAAAAATTTTACTGGTATAAACGCAAACGATATCACCCATCCCTACTCAGGTATACGAATATCAGCGGTATGTTAACTGTGGCCGCAATAAACCTCAACCTTCCTCTAAAGGTCTGCCATTAAATCAAATGTTTTTATTAATTCTTTGTTGCTGTACACCTGCCAGCAGTTTAACATGCTCAGCAAAATTCGCTTCCAAATGCGCTCTGCTACAACAGCACTTGACCTGAAAGGGAAAACTGACCATTTCACTCCTGCAGCAACACGTTTGAAACACACGGGCTAAAAACTCAAATCTGAAATCCAGCCTGGGTAGCGAGAAGAGCTTTCTTGCATGCGCTTCTCAATCTGGATAAAAGCCTCTGTCAAATGCATTTATGCACATGTAAACAATGTTTAAAATTGTCATTTGATAATATATCACCTAATAACGGAATTGATCATTTGACAAACCATGTACAACAGAAAAAGGCTTCAAAAGCCTCATGAGCTTGGTAATGGCTCCATAATACTAGAGTGAGCTGTAAATCAGTCAGAGAATTTTGCATTTCATCCAGCAAACCAGCCAAACGTCCTTGAATTCTTTGCAACAATGGAGGGCAAAGCAACTGTTTTACAGTTGCCATGGAAACTGCAGAGAAACGAGTCACTCCCACAAGAATCCACATTTGGCCTTTCAGGTGTGTGTGTGTGTGTGTGTGGTGTCTTGTTTTTATGTCCTGGTGGGGACCTAAACCTGAATACACACAGACTCTTGGAGACTCGTGTCACCGTGGGGACCTAAATTGAGGTCTCCATGGGGAAACGAGTTTATAAATCATACAGAATGAGTTTTTTTAAGAAAGCAAAAATGCAGAAACTTTTTTGTAAGGGTTAAGGTTGGGGGTAGGGTTAGGGTAAGGGGACAGAAAAAACAGTGTGGACAGTATAAAAACCATTGTGCCTATGGAGAGTCCCCACAAGGAAAATAAACCAGACGTGTGCGCGTGTGTGTGTGTGTGTGTGCGTGTGTGTGTGTTAAGGGTCGAGCTCTAACCTAGTTTTAGGGCTCCGGCCAGGCCGCGTATGACTGTGACGGGGTTGGACGGGTTGGTGCAGAACTGGTGCAGCGGCGGGAAGAACGCGTCTCTTTTATTCTCCAGCTGAAACAGGAATAAACACGCATTTATAAATGCATCTAGACATGTTTTAAATAAACCCAGTAGTAATCATTTCCATGCAGGGTGTCACACGTGCACCACTCACATAGATGCTCGGTGTCGGCGGGTTGAGCTTGTCTTTCGCCAGCGGCGGTGACGGAGGAGGGGGAAGTCGCGGCGGTGGACATTTGTTCAGCAGGATACTGCTGCTCGACAGACCGTTCTTCCCGAGATTCCTGTAAATAAACATGACATTAGACATGAAGCAATACTTGAAAACTGCAACCAAAATGTTGAAGAAGGATCAACATCAAGTTCTTAACATTTGCTCACGCACAACATCCTCAAGTGTACACAACACCTCACTGTGGTCAGAAATATTGCAAATTTAGCCTGCATTTCTTTTATGTGCTAGCACAACGTGTGACATCACTTAAGGTTTTCAAAAAAAGTCAATGATAACATTTTCGCATGTGACAATCTCAAAAAGAAGGTCCGGTCCACAGAGGCGACAGCGCCACATGAACGCCACAGACGGCCTCCCCACACATGCTTGCGCATTCAAGTTTTCCAAATACTTTGTCGTATTGTTCAGCTTGCATTCTAAACAACCCTAAACAGACGTAAAGAGGGCGTGTTTGCTTACAGCTAGATCTGTGCCTCAAATGCTTAAGTTCAAGTCAAATATTTAACCAGACATTTCAGTCAAGCAGCAGCTTTTTTTAGGTTTGTCTGTGTGCGTCAGAAGCGCGTAAAGCGGATCTTGAGCAGCGTTAAACACTGGCGTGTCCTGACCATTCAAAGGTGAGCTCTATAACAATACGGACTGCCACTAGAGGGCGACGATTCCTACATGCATCAATCCACGGGAGCCAAGCGTACCTGCAGGCTTTGAGGACGTCTGCGGATGTGGGGTAAATGGAGACGGTGGAGGACGAGTGAGATGGTTTGAGAGCTGCGGCCGCTTTGATGCAAAGCTCCGGCGGCTCCACCTTCAGCGGGCTCTGAGAGTCTTCCGAACAAGCTCCCCCTCCGCTCCCGTTGACTGTGACGGCAGGCGGCAGTCCTGGCGCGGCAGAGCCTGGCTTGTTAAGGCTGGCCGCGGCCTCTGCGGAGCGGGGTGACGGCGACGAGGTGGAGAGGGCGGAGGCGGGCGAAGAAGCGGTGGAACTGCCTGGCGCCGTTAGTGTGGTGCCCGCGTGGACGTGGTTCACCCTAGAGCTCGTGGCGGAACTCTCCTTGCCCCCGAGAAGGGCGGAGAGCTGCGGATTGTCTGCGGAAGGGGCTGCCGGCGAGCCGGACGTGGAAGTGGGCGTGCGGTCGGGGCTGTGGTGGTTGGTGGCAGTGGAACCGTTGCCCTGCGGGACGGCGCTGTCTTTGGTCAGGGCGGTGCCGAGTGGCGCACCTGAGGTAGCCGTTTGCGACGAGGAAGAAGCAGGGGAGGATATGGAGGAAGGAGAGGACAGGTGATTGACAGCTGGCTCCGATGGGGTCGTGGCGGAATGTCCAACCTGATTGTGAGGGCCACCGTCGGCCGAACCACTGGAAGAGAGAGTCCGGTCTCCATTAGGACCCGCCCAATGCGAACCCGGACCTTTCTGAAGCCCCTAAATTGGGAGGAAATTCAAAAGTTAAGTCACCTTTATTTCCACAGAGCTTTACGCAACACAGATAGTGTCAAAGCAGAAACACACCAGAAAAATCAATGGAAACTCCAGCATGGAGATTCTGCTATAAAGCAGCTCTAAAAAACAAACAATTCAGCAAACGTGCTGCAAGCGGTTAGTAAATCTGGCCCATAGACGGCGTTGCCTGCTGGGTGTCAGATTTGTGGAGTTACTATTGCTTTAAGAGGGACGTCATGTGGGGCACCGCTAAACGTGGCCTTTCTGCTAGTGGAAGGGTCACAAAAGATGTTTACGCTGCGCTCGGAAGCTGTCGTGTGCTTTTTTATATTTTTTTAGGCTGAAACACATTAGATGTTTTTTGCACTGAAGACACATGGATCAATGTCTCTAAAAATCTTGAAGTTCACTTCTGAGGTGTGAACAACCAATGCAGAACGAGGTGGAGGTCAAGCCCACATGTTTTTGAACTCTATATTAAAAGCAGAAGCGGACCTGAGCGGAGTTGAGATGCTGGCTCTTCCACGTGTCTCCTGGGCTTGTGCAGTTGTGAGGTAGTGCGTTGGGGTGCAGGTAAGGCACGTTTCCGTTCGCTCTGGTTCCTGGCGGGTGATTATTGCCGACTGAAGGGGGTTGCGGGCCGGTGCGGGGACCAGGACCAGGACTGGGAGGCAGCGGCCCGTTGGCCAACAGCGGAGCGTTGCAAGACGGTCGCACGGCCGGGCCGCGAGGAACGGGATGAGCAGGCAGTGAGGAGTCGCCTGAGGGGCCGTTGGGGAGGGTGGGTCGTATTTGCCCAGAAGAGTTTTGCCTCATCTGCAGGTTAAAATTACAACCAACTGTAAATTTTAGGGTAAAAAAAAAAGCAAGTCAAACAAACACCCTTATAAACAAAGCGTCACCACGGTCTTGAGAAGACGGGTCGCACAGAACCGCGAGTTTGAGGATTTCTGGAAGGTTCTCAGGCCAGATTCACAAAACATTCTTACGAACAAACTTTTTTTCTTTAGAAGGTTTCGTGAATCCTGGTTCTGATGTACCTGTTGCTGGTGCAGGTGCATGGCTGACAGCTGAGCCTCCAACTGCTCCAACATCTGCAGCTGAACAGGCTTCAGACTCGCCCGGTTGGCTCGCAACTGTTCCAGCAACTGAGCGAAAGAAAAAGAGTGACTGACTGCTTAAAACCACTGACAACAATCCTCAGTGTTCACCACAAAGATGGTCAACTCAATAATGGTCACAGATGTCACATCAGAAAATCAGCTTGGAAACAAAGCCACGAGAGACCGAACAACCAACACACCAGGGGTGTCCAATCCTGCTCCTTCCAGCCGAGTTCAGCTGCAGCCCTAAACAAACACACCTGAACCAGGCGATCAAGGTCTGCGTGATCGCTAGAAACCTCCAGGTGGGAGTGTTGGAGCTGGACTCCAGGAGCAGCACTGGACACCGCTGGTCTAAACCAACATTAAGTGTGCAAGTCAGTAGGGCCATTAAATCACAGGTCTGTCAGCACTCACACAGGGTCTCCAGTGAGCCTATAAATGAAGCTTAGCACTCACAATCACCGTGAGAGGTTCATCATGCTCTCACCTGCAGCTTCTGAGGTGACAGGTACCAGTTTGGAGTTGGTGGCTGTGCTGAACTGTTGGTCCAAGACTCTGTAGAACTCTGTAAGGGGTAACGTGAAGACACAGAGATGCGATTACTACCGCTGTCGTTTTGTCAGCGATGTGCTGACCGGAGGAAACGGCACACAAACCTTGGCAGGGCTTGCGGTCCTCTTCCTCTTGGCTGGACTGGACTGATCGTCAGCCTGATCCAGCGGACTCACGTGGGGAGGCAGCGCCTGACCGGAGCCGTGAGCCCCACCTGATGAGCCGGGGTGAGGTTTACACGCCTGAGAGAGACCGCAGACACGCGAAGAGACGGAATGATTGAGAGAGAGAGAGAGAGAGAGAGAGAGAGAGAGAGAGAGAGAGAGGAGAACATCTACACCAGTGAAGTGGGTGTGTGCGTGTTTTAGTTTGTGACGCTGAAACAAACACTATAGACACCTGCAGCTGACCATAACAAACTATGCATTTCCCCACAGCCAATACGTGCAGAAGTTAAATAACATTCCTCTACAAAAGGCAGCGATCGGGTGAAGAATAGAGCCGTGAGGCTCAGATGTACCTCAATGTTTCGAGTCAATCGCAACAGCCAACATTTAAGGCTCGAGTGAGGCCTTTTAAAGGTCTTTTGTGAGGTTCATGGGCTCAGTTTGCTCAGATTACATTCAGTTGAAAACTGCATCCACAAAGATAAAACGGTAAACAAAACCCTGTTTGATGAGCCGTATTGTTGTTAACAGAATAAAACACAAAGTGAGTGACCAAAAATAGTTTAGAATAACTGGACTTAAACTACGCGTAGAGCATCGTTTCAATAATACGGCAATATTGACAACATTGAGAATTAAAGGATTAGTCCACTTCCAAAACAAAGATTCACAGATAATGTACTCACCCCCTTGTCATCCAAGATGTTCATGTCTGTCTTTCTTCAGTCGTAAAGAAATTATGTTTTTTGAGGAAAACATTTCAGCATTTTTCTCCATATAATGGACTGATATGGTGCCCCGAGTTTGAACTTCCAAAATGCAGTTTACATGCAGCTTCAAACAATCACAAATGCGGTTGTAAACGATCCCAGACGAGGAAGAAGGGTCTTATCTAGCGTAACGATTTCAAAATCGGGGCACCATATCAGTCCATCATATGGAGAAAAATTTTCCCTCAAAAAACAATTTCTTTACGACTGAAGAAAGAAAGACACGAACGACTGAAGAAAGAAAGACACGAACATCTTGGATGACAAGGGGGTGAGTACATTATCTGTGAATCTTTGTTTTGGAAGTGCAGTTCTCCTTTAATAGAGACACTAAAATTCCTAAGTTGGTACTGAAGACCTACTATAAGACTAGAGCCGTAAGAACATTACCAGTGTCTGAATGTGTCCTGCTGCCCCCAAAAACAACAACAACAACAACAACAACAACAACAAAACTCTGAGAGAAAAGATGCCAAAACAAATAAAACATTTATTATGAACGAGAGCATCAGTATCAATGAGAGACAAAACACATCTCATTGTACTGTCATGAACACATACACGCGCACACACATTCACTCACTCGACTAGTAACTACTACAGCCGGACTGCGTCAGTGTTTGGTGTGGAACTGCAACACTAGAGGGCACAATTACTACAGGACTAAAAACTACAGCACAAACAACTCTGGGTGAAAAACAGCAAGATGAGCCTGTACTTATGTTGAACTTACACCCAATTGAGTAGACATTAAAATAAGCATCAAACTCATTTTTGACCCAGGTGTAATTGTGCAGAGCTACACTACTCAAGCTCACATACAGAAACCACGCTACTGATCGGTTCGCTGTCGAAAACAGACGCTTTCTGGATTTAACCGAACGATTCCCAGAAAATTCTTCCAATCCTGATGTACACTTTGTTCAGTCCAATAGTTCTCGTGCCACAACGAACGATGTGGCGAGCAGGAGCGTGGTTTCACCAGATGAGCCGTGTGCGTGTGTGTGTGTGTGTGTGTGTGAGTGAGAGAACAGAGGGGCATTTCTAAGGGTGAGATGTCAAAGCATGTGTGTCTATCTGGTCTCACCTGCTGGCCTGTGCTCTGGACACCCTGTCTGGACGTTAGCTCTGCTGGGATTGGGAGGCTCCAGGCTTCCTCAATACTAGGAAGCATTTTACTTTTACTCTGTAGACTATTGTGTTGAAGGTTACAGAACTGAGCCTAGGATGAAAACGCGTGAAAAAGACATGTAAACAGCCATCTGAGGTCGTGCGGCGGAACAGTTCAAACAGAGAGCAGTGCGGCCTGATGCCAAACCAGTCTAGATTTAAGGGTCAAGCTGGCCTCAGCTGAATCAAGTATTTCTAGCTCCAATGACTCACGCATACAAACGAAGAATGAAGGTGAAAGAAATCTGATTGTGACACAAATTAACAGAACATATTCAGAACAAATGCGACACGTAGCGAGACCCACGTACAGAGGGCGAGCCGAGCGCCGCAGACCCGCCGGCACGCGCCGCTCTGGCGTGGGTGACGCGGCTCGGTCGGCAGGACGCGCGTGCATCGCTCTTACCTGCAGGTATTTGATGCGGGCCGCCAGGGCAGCCGTGTTGGTGCAGGCTTTGCTGCGCGTGGCGTTGATGTAGCACTTGATGGCGTCCTGCGGCTGGTTGCAGGACTCGTAGAGCGTCCCCAGATCCATCCAGGCCGCGGCGTGACTGTGATCCAGCTGCACGGCGCAGATGTACGCCTGCAACGCGTCCATGGGCTGATTCTGCTGCTGATACAGCACGCTACGAGAGCAGACGGGACATAATGCAGCAGCGTGACAGAAGAACCGCGTCATCGGTTACTAGGGTTGGGTATCGTTCGAATTTTATCGATTCCGATTCCGCTTATCGATTCAGATTCTTAACGATTCCTAGTTCGATTCCAATACCATAACAAAAAAGTCAATTAAGTTAAAATCAAACATTTTATTCTGTATTTTTACAAAGCTTTCTGTTGCAGATGATTAACATGAGCAAAAATCTGCAGCCTACAGAACACTTGGGCCTAAGAGAAACTATTGCTTATGAGTTTAATAAAAATACCACAGCAAAAACAAATAGACTAACATAAATTCCAAACATCCAATTGTTAAAGACAAGTAAATAACTAGTAATAAATTAGCAATAGCATAAATAAATACAACCAAACAAACTGCAAGTACAGAAATTTAAATCAAGCTTAGCTGAGTTTAATTTTCATTAATAAAATAGAGACCAATCCTCAATAAAGTTACAAAACATATTCAGTCAAGATCTGTGAATGATTTTTTGTTCTGGGATCAACATTAACGACAGGCAGCACATTTATCAGGTTGCCGTCTCTTTAACACCAAACTCACGCGGATCTAATAATATTGTTACGCATGCGTTTTTTCTCTCATTTGTTTACTTTAACTTTCGATTAAAAAAAAAGGGCTGTGTTTATGATGATATACTGACTAGGGATGGGACCATAAATCATTGCATCACGACTCGAGAAATGATTTCAGCATCAAACACAACGCAATTCTTTCTCAAATCGATTCGGAGCTTAGTTTTGAACAGCAGACAGTGCTGCTTGCGTTAGAAACAGCCGTGCTCTGCTTGTTTCCCAATCCTAACATGCACTTATACCTAAAATAATCATTTATACAATTTGAAAACTGTGTTCACAGTGGGCTGTGTTTACAATAATCTTGTGTCGTAAAAGCATTCTGAGCCGAGGTGAAATGACATGACTCAGCCGAACGCACAAGTTCTCTTCAGCACTCTTCTTCATGAGCATTTGAGTGTGCGGATAAAAACCAGATTAGAGCGCCATCTGCTGTTAAAATCTAAGCTCAGAATTGATTCCAAAGAGAATGGCGATGCATTCGGAAGATCCATGAATCGATGTATTGTCCCATCCCTAACACTGACGTATTATTGTGCATACTCGACGGTAAACGTGAAAGCGAAATTTGATCCGGCCCGGAAAAACCTTCTCGATTCCCAACCCTATCGGTTACTCATCCTCATGTTGTGTAATTACCGCCGTAAAAACAAAAGAATTGTTTTGGAAGAGCGATAGTACCAAAACTCACGCGCTGCACCACAAATCTTCCGAACGTGACCAACAGACCCACATGTGTAACATTCAACCAGCTTAAAGTGACCGCGCCTAATTTACCAAATGCGGTTGGTGTCCTTAATGGTATTCCAAAACCTCACTGTTCTCGACTGAACAACTCTGTAGCTTTAGCACTGATTAAACTATATTCAGTTTATATAGCGAAGGATCTACAATATTTTATATTTAATTCCTGAACACATGCAAACCCAAAAATCTGAAGCATCATTTAATTCACTTCTTTGTTCTATTAATTTATTATGCGCTTGTAATTCATTTGTCATTTGTTCTTATTTACTGTCTGTTCACTTGTCTTTAATGTCTGATCTTGATTATTTGTTAAGCTAGTAGTTTTTGCTGTGATATCAAAATAGGAATGGAGTATTAGAACATTTAAGAGGCATTTAGAAGTTTGCTATCACATACACTCATTTATTAGAACACAAAATAACATGGGTCAAAAATAACTACATTTTTTTTTTTATGGCAGGGCAAGTCCTTAGCAATCAGCCTTGAACTTGCATTTGCAGAAAATGACAGTGAAATTAGTTACGTGCCGGTCAAAATGCGTAGCTTTTGTTTTTTCTGTAGACAATGAGTAACGGAAACAAAAAATTTACAACACTGTAAAACGACAGCGTACTCCCTATAACCTCAAACAGACGTGATGCGTCGACAAATTCAGCAGAACATAGAGCGACTGGAATCGGGCCAGATCCTGACACACGGAATAACGGGCACGAACCGCATCCAACTGGGACGCTTTCAGCTCGAGACGCATGCCGACTATAAACTGTAATTGCACGGCAAAGAGCTGAAGATTAAATTTCACCTTTATAAAGTGACATGAGGGTGAGTAACGATGACCGAAAGGTCAATTTTATTTAAGTTTTCATGTACATGTGAGCAGATTTTTGTGCCATTCATTTGTCATCCGATTTGACAGATACGTACCCTATCGAGCACCACGTGTCTGCGCTGGCCTCCGATTTGTCTATGGACTGTCTGTATGAAATGAATGCATCCTGGACCTTCCCAATACTGGAGTAGCACCTGCAGAGAGCAAACACAAGCACATTTGCACAAACGGCGCTAATCGGCAAGCGAACGAGCGGAGCGCGTGCGCAGACGCTGGCGTGTGACCGACCTGCCGAGGAAATACCAGGACTGGCCAGAGTTCGGATCGGCTTCAAGCGATTTCTGGAGACACTGGATAGCGTAGCTGTCCTTATTAGCTTTATCTCCCAGCTGCTCGACCGTATGATGCATCCAGCCTGACAGACACAAACAGACATCGAGAGACTTTCAGACAGACAGAATAAAACATACGCATACGGCTGACAGATGCAGAATACCCGGTGAAGCTCAGCTTAACTAATGTGCGGCCTGCAACCGAAAACAATTTGGACTCGTTCCTCAAAAGCGAGCGTTCAGTGATGCGTTTACAGCAGAACAGTCAAGCACACGTTTTTGTTAGAGCAGTTTCAATTCAAAAGCAAACAACGACCTTCTCGACTCGTAGGTGAATGAACTGCTGGTTATGCGTCACTGGTGATTTCAGACAAACAGCTTTAAGGATAGCTTTGTCACGTCTCTTCCTGGTATCTGTGCACTTCTGTTGAGTTTCCAGGTTTACGTGGACTTGAGACTTTATTCAACGGTTTACTTCAACATTTATTCCAGCACTGGACGAGCAGAGGTTTTTTCCTCCGGGGACTGAAAGCACGGCACAGAAGCGGCCCACAGACGTTACGAGGCACACGAGATGAGCGAACACAGGCGCTCGTGATGTAACGTGTCCGGTCAGCGGTTGGATGTTCTTACCCAGCTGTTGTAAGGTCGCCGCCTTCACCTGCGTAGGTAAATCCTCCGTCTGCAGGAGACTCTCGTAGGCCTCTTTGGCCGCGCGGTATCTCTTCTGTGACGAAAGAAGAGCAGACAGGACATTCGTCAGCGTACGCGAACTGAGCGGTAAACGCGCCGAGCCTCACTTAGCATCTGCGAGATCGCACGGCTCGGTCGCTAGCCCTCACAGCATCACAAACACACAGACACAAACAAAACCCTGCACTGACGGCATTTGTTCTGAAGTCTACGTGACAAATCTTTCATGTCACGTGATACTGTGGTGAACGTTCGGGAAGGAGGGATGCCTCGGCAACACCGCGGCAACCCCGTTCCTGTTGCTATGGTAACACGACCCGAACGTTAAGCTCTAACATGCCCTTCACAAACACGATCTCATACATTACCATCAATTACAAGCAGAAAGAGTTTATACGTGCATTCAGTGAAAGAGGAGAGAGTAATGAAGGACTCACCTGGATCTCGTATAAATGCGCGATGTGAAACTGAACTACGAACACAAAAACACAAAGACAACAATTATCAGCAAATTCAGAACAGCAGACTTTCTGTTTGAATGATTCTGATGAAAAAGATCCTGAAAAACATCTTTTGTCCCGTCAAAGACAAGCTCAGACAGAGGTGAGACGGCCCTTCACGTCCCTCTCAGCGTGTGCGTGTGTGTGTGTGTGTGAGAGAGGGGAACACTACGCCAGCAGCCGCTGCTATTGGTGTTTCCAAGGCAACCGGTCACAGGCAACATGAATTTGAGAATAAAATGAAGTGACGACAATAACTGCTGTAAACAGAACCGTGTTTTTTCATTTAGAGTCAAAGTCACCATTAAAAGTTAAAGGGTTTATATAAGCTATTAAAACATGCATCATATTGTCGTCGGTGGGGTGTTTAAGCTGTTTTACGGCCCGGCAGGTGAAGATGGCTGGTCTGATCACAGAACCATCCGCACACGACTGGAGTACTTTATGCTAATAGTGTGAACGGCTTCAGTGCTAGCGAGGGCCGAAATAACTAACCCTAATAATAATTCCTAATTCTGTGCTAAACTGATAACACAATCTCTAATCAGACGTGAGATGCGTTCGTTAACTCTGATGTGTGTAACGGTGACATTACATGGAGATGTTGGTGCGGCACTTACTCTCAGCTTTGGACAAAGTGCAGTGATTGGAGTCGATGAGCGCCAGCTGAAAGTGCTGCAGACACACAGGAGACCAAAGCATCTCTCAATGACCTCTCACATCTCTCATTACCAGACTGACATGTTAACAATTCATGAAGACAATTTAAATGCCTTACAAAATTAAAGACTGCGTAGACTGCAGTTCATTAATGCAAATCAAAGAGTTTAAGCACAAACACACCGCAGACATGTTGAGGAAACCGAGCTACTTCTGTGACACAAATGAAACTTCAGTTCAAGATGACAGTCAAAGTACAAGTGTTCGTTAAAAACGAATGACACAGAAAAAATAAATAAATGAATAGAGCAAAAATTCATCAAATACTAAATGTGAGTGTCTCCTGTAAAGATCAGGCCTCGCGTCTGAAGCACAACGGCCGTCTAGATTGACAGCAGCCGTCCAGATGCAGACCTCCATCTAAACGAGGCATTATAATTCGGCCGCAATTGTCAACAGACTCGCGTCATTCACATTTGTCAGAATGACTGACTGAAGATGCCGTGATGAGTTAAACTGATGGAGTCTGTAGATGCATTCACGTAAAATCGCAGAAAATCACAAACACCACTGAGAAAACTGCATGTACACGACATGTCTCTGAAACCAGCGTGGCGCTCGTGCCATACCTTTAGGCTCGACTCGTAGTCCGTGTTGACTTTGAACATCAGGCCGAGACGCAGATGAATCTCTTTAGCGCGAGAGAAGCCGGGGTCGATGTACAGCACCTCCTGAAACGCCTTGATCGCCCTGAGAGCAAACAAACCACAATTAAAAACTCATTCCTGAACCACACAAAGCCTTACCGTCACGTCAGCATGTAACAGTGCTACTGAACGAGACCGAATCTACGGACGGCAGGTAAACCCGCCGACGTGTGCGGATTAAAATGCGATAAATCTCCCAGAATTAGCCTACATGCGCACATGAACGGGCCTGAATATCACCGTGGAAACCATCCATCCGTCCACCCCCCCCCATGCCCACGTGAGCTCGTTAACCTCGTCACACGAGCGGCCAAAACGCGAACGACAACCGCCGTGCGCAGATACTCACCACTGAAATGCATTGTAATGGAAGTAAACCATCCCGAGGCCGTACAAAAAGGCAGCATTCTAGAGGAGGAGAGGACAGAGCGTTTGAGATTCAGTTCAGCGGAGCAAAAATAATCAGACATCCACATTCAACGAGATCAACGAGATCGACACTCGTTCAAAGTGAAAACCACCTGAACCACTTAATGAAAACCACACAGGAAGATCCCACAACAACTGTCAATCAGCACACACACACACACACACACACACAAACCCCAATCACTTTTACAAAACCATCTCTGAAATCAAAAGAGGAAAATCTAAGCAGAATATCCAAGTAGATCTAAGCAGAACTTATATTTAACCCTTCTTTTTCCAGTTGTTGAGTTTATAATGCTCACACACTTCATTTTTTGATGTACAGACAGCATATGCAAAATCTGTGCTCTGACAGTGTTCAGCTAGTTAACTTTAGTTCATGATCAGCTGAACTAAACAGTCTGACCACAGGACCTGAGTGAGGACTACACAATGTGCTATAAATCACACACACACACACTTATGTCTGACGTCATCAGCTCACCTTCCAGTAGTCTGATTGTAAACTGTAGTACCGCTGGTACGCCGATAACGCTGCAAGACAAAAAGACATGCGTGTTACGTGATGCTCCTCAGAGGTTTTGATCATATTAGTAGATCAGAACAGAGCATGTGGCGTGTGAAGAGCCTCTCGGCACCTTTCGGATACTCCTCCAGTAAGAGGTTGAAGTGACCCAGCTGGCAGAAGAACTCGGGATCCACTTTTCCTTCAGCTTTTAGGATGAGAGACTCATAGCAGCGAACAGCCTGTGCGAGAAACACACATTCAACATTACCATTTCACACACACACACACACACACACACACACCCCAAACAGAACAATAAAAGACATGAATACGTCGTTCTTAAAAAGTAAAAACCTTTGAATAGTGACATTTATGTAAACACAAAGGCATTTATGTCTTAAGCAAACCTAAACAGAGAAGGCATTACATTTCACGGTTTTATTCTCATCAGAGAAGATCAGAAATTCAGTATTTCACAAGACACCAGTGAATCGGGATAACAAAGACACTGTACACCATCTACAGACACTAGAAAGATCTCGAAAAAGTGATCAACATCACTGTAGCGCTCAGAGTTGATCGGTGACGCGTTTCTCATCGGCCTGTCCGTCATTTTCATCCTCCAAAAACTAAAGTAGAAATGATGTTTCTAACTCAGCATCGTCGTTCAGCGGGCCTCACGAGAATCACGACCTGTCGATGATTAACCTGCTCAGAATTCCTTGTCAATCAAACACTTTCTTCAGCTCTGAGAAACTCAACGATATTTAGGTCACGACATCCTCTCATCACGAACTTATTAACCCGGACGTGCTCGAGACGGCCGAATCAGAGCTGCCCGTCTGAATCACGAATCCAGCCAAGTGAAGTAACATTCAATGAACCGGCAGGCGTTCGCTTATTTCCTGACACGCAGGAGTTTTAACACTCAACATCCACGAACAACAGTGAGAACGTGAGATCGAGTTCACATCCCGCTGTTTACATCTGGACATTTATAAACACAGAGGACCGCCATGACACCATTAGCACGATCAAAACAAACTTACTTTACACAATATTTAATTCACTGGAAAAAACAGACGGGCCTGACTCCATATTATGTAGGTGACAGGTTAACAGGTTAGTCTTGTGTTTATCAGACATAGTGCTCGGCGGATGCTTACGATCTGAAAAATTCCGGCTGAAATAGATCGAGCCAATATCACAAATGGAAAGAATGTGTACGTTACAGCAAAAACACTTCAAATAAACACCAGCATTTCAATTAGGCCGACTAATGCACAAGGGTACTATGAGATAACACCTGCATTTTGTTAACCAGGTTAAAACAAGCCGCTGGTGGGTAATAGAGCCGCTTCCCACCGTCTGTGACTGACACACATTTGTTCCTGTTGCTTTTCACTCAGATATCACCAAAAAACAATCGTCATAACATATTTACTCGCCCTTGTGTCTTTCAAACCATGCTGAGTTACTTTCTTCTGCAGAACACGAAATAAAAAGTCTTGAAGAATGTTGAGAACCAAACAACAAAACCACATTGACTAATGCAAACTAAAACACAAAATGTCTACTTTGTGTTCTGCAGAAAAAATAAACAACTGAACGACATGAGGGAGAGTAAATGATGATAGAATGCTCATTTTCGGGTGAACTGTCCCTGTAAGCAGCGAATGTGAACACATCATGACATCTGGCTCGTGACCCCACCGGATACAAAACTCTGCGTCCTCCGAGTCCTTTACCTACAAATGGGTGTTCAAACATCAAACCGACAACACCACCACCACAGTGACACACTTCAGACAGCGAGGATCTCCAGGTCAGATGGCAGAGGTGCCTTACGATCTCAAGACACCTTCCGTAGCACAGCAGTAATGAGAGAAACGCGGAGGACGACACAGGTCACGTGGGTTTGAGCGTCTGTGTAGAGAGATTTTCATACGGCTGTTATTTTGATGTGCTGACTACGGTTCTGCTCAGCACAGACGCGGCAGGACGTCACCACGCAACTCGCTGATCCAACATTCCCCACGAGTCACCGGCTGACCTCAAGCTGGTTTGGCAGGACACTCGTAGAGTCCTCCTATGAGCCTGTGGACCACAAGAAAAACCTTCTGCACACACATCTGACGCAATTAGAGCAGGTGCGCCAACAACAGAACAACGCTCCAAAGCAGAGAACGGCAAGCGGCTACACACGACGCCTTCGAACCACTCAGGTGTTCGTCAGTTCAAACAATGGGACAAAACACGCTCATCCAAACTGAAGAGAATCAGGCGCACAACCAAAATATTGATCATAAATGCCACAAAAGCTGACACTGTTCAACATTAGGGTTAGGGTTATATTTTGGTGAGCTCATTAAGTGTTTTTGGGAGCAATGGTGAGCTAATATTTTTGCATTACTTTAAAGAACTACATACAAACAAGAAAACACACCAGTCAATAACGGGGCTGAAACGCGTCAACAATTATTCAACGAGAGACACGAGTCCATTATCACAATCAACAATCACAGAGAAGTAGGCCTGCAGACTAATGATCCAAACCCTAAAAGAGACGCATCACAACAACACAGAGACGCTGTACAAGCAATGAGCAGCAGAACACAGGAGCGCTGCATTAGCATCTGTTTGTGCGTTCACATTCTCGGTTCATTTTTGGTGCTAGGAAACTTTTGAACAGACACCATGTGTTTCCAGTCCAATTCACATCATCTAAAACCGAGAGCAGTTTGAGCATAACAACGTCATACTTCATGCAGTTCAGACATAAAGTCAACGCATGCCAGCTGCTCGATCAGCATCACTGTGTTTCTCTCGCCGATCGCTCCGCATTCGAGCAGCGCCACCCGCTGCACCGGAGCGAATTCATTCAGCCCAATAAACCTTTCAGATGTGATTCGTCTCGCTCGTCTTTAATTTGGCTTTTCGAGTTCAAGGCTTTACTTCATTCTCTATCACTAACACAGAAGAGAAAAGAAGTGAGGCAACATTCAGAAAAACTGTGATAATTTTGAATACATAGATCACACTCCCAAGCTAAATTAGACTGCCCGCATTCACGAGCATATGCTGCAGATCATAACGTTAGAAAGATCCGAGACTGAGAGCCACGAACATTGGAAGTCTTTATAAAGCAGTGCACGTGTGATTGAAATCGATAAACTGGGTTATTGATCAGGTTACTGATTATTGATATGCTGCTAATAAAAGACACCAGAGTCCAACACAGAAACGCAATTCAGATCCAAAGAGGCAACAAGTCTGTTAAAATAATCAAGAGCCTGAATCACACCAACAGCAGTAACATAAACAATACAAAACAACATTATAATCACAGACACTTCATTTGGACGGCGTTCTAGTGAACTACAAATCAACGCACAGCGCAAACATCACCACGACTAGACAAACAACCCAGTCAAACAAAAACAATCGCTCAGGTTAAATCAATTATTATAAAGACTGCAGACAGGACAATGCAACGGTGGAAATGTCTGGATGGGAAAGAGACACCTGACGACACGCTCCATACTGCCAACAACGACGACGATGAAAATGAAGATGAAGATGTGTGCTCGACCCATGCCAGGCACTTGCTTAAAGGGACAGTTCACCCAAAAATAATCATTCTGTCATCATTTACTCTCCCTCATGTCATTTGATTCTACTGTGAAAGACAAAAGAAGATAATCTGATGAATGTTTGAGCTGTTTTTGTCAATACAATGCAAAACAACATTGGATCTTTATTGTATGGACCAAAAAAACCCATCTTCTTTTGACTTCCACTGACGAACAAAAGAGTCACAGAACTGAACTGTGCCGTCAATGCTGACACCAATTTGCAGAGGTCAAGGGCCGCACACATAAAAGCAGATGTACGACGCAAAGGATGACAGCAGAATATGGACAAATGTGGGCGATATATAGGTCTGTCACCACTGATGAGCAACGTAAAAGTACGTATGTGTCACGACATCACAGCGATCAATAGAAGAGAGAAAGTGCAGCAGATGGGTCTACAGCTCCAGATAGCGTGGACACGAAGTCCAGAAGCACTTGACGGGGTGCTGCAGGTTTCTAACCGGACCGGGAGTCAGAAATCAGCTGCAGGACCTCATGCAGACAGCACTCAGTCTTTGTTCACTCGGTAGTGTTCACTACAGGTCGCTGCTGGACGACACAACACAGGGAGGTGTTCTCACACGAGGCCGGTTACCCACAAGCCTTCACGGAGCTCCGAACCAAAGGCAGCGGGGCTCGGCTGTAGCATGCTAGCGTGCTGCACATTCTGCAGCGTTATTCGCTTCTCTTTCTGCATTATAACGCGCTCTCACCCCTCCCCACCCCGCCATCTTGGGCCGACCCAAGCAGCCATTACCACCGCACACAAACCAACGTCTCTGAGTAAAAGTGAGGCTGACTGTGTCTCTGAGCCACTGTTTGACAGACGTGTGTGACGGACGGACGCACGGACGCGACGGGCTCGATGAGCTCAGCTCACAGTCGCTGAGGCAAATAAAGCCCGAGAGCGGCCGCACGTACGACCTCACACTGAAATCATACGTTCAGTGATTTGAAGTGCTGTAGCTCAGCAGCCTGTCTGACACCCGCATGTCTGCACAGACGACATACGAGCTACAGAATAAACACACACACACACACACAGCTAGGGATGCGCTTCTGAACGCGTCGCGTTTACGAGCCGGGTGAATCGCACGCGAACAGCTGCGACGCGCCTGAGCTCCAGCGACACTGACAGAGCCCGAGCGGCCGCCAAGTTCGCAAAGTTCTCCGTGCGGACAAGATTTCCGCACGACGGTCGTGCAATCGCAGGGCAGAAACGCGGCCCGAGGCTCGTCGAGCACCGGCGGACGGGCTAAACCGAGCGCGCTAGCCCCACGGCTAGCCGCGCAGCTCTGAGAAGAAAATAAGGACGCGTCGCCGCTCGCGCAGCACTCACACCCAGGTCGCGCACAGCCTCGAGCTCGGAAACCGTGACACTCGCTGTCATTTTGCACCGCATGTGTGCGTGTGCGTTGAGAAGCGTGCGTGCGAAGCGTTGGTCAAAACGCGCATCTTTACCTTTACGAGCAGGGCCTTCATGCTGGCGCCATCTTCATGAAGCCGCTGATATCCGAACAGAGAGCTGCGAACGAGAGAGACACAAACACACACACAGGGCTCGGGATCAAGTCACACATCTCACAGCCAGAAACAATGAAAAGCACTGAAAAGACGCCCGCGGGCTCCGCTGAGCGGCGGTTCCGACCTGTCGATGCGGGCCAGAGTGTCGCTCTCCTGCGCGCTCAACCGCGGTGAGTCCTCCTCGGGTTCACTCGCTTTTCCCGCCGCCATTTTCTTCTCCTCATCACCAGCAGCGCTGAGGCGTCGAGCAGCGGCGACGGCGAGCGACACTCGGCACGATTTCATGGAATCGCGCCGTGAAGTCGAGGGAAGGCGAGCTCCGTGCGTCCAAAAGCCACAATAAAGGCAAACTTTTTTCCTGGAAAACGCGCTTCGGTTTCTAAACCCCCGTATGAAGTGAGTTGGCCCTCCAGTGGCTCGTCCTCTCACATTGTTTTGTAGGAATAAACTGTGTGCTGCTGCTGCTGCGGCGACGGGTCAATGTTTATGCGTGACTTGCGGCCCGTGCACACTTAAAAACGCTGAACGTATGAAAACAATCTCAAAGTTGTGTTCGCCACCAGATTAAAGTTGTTGTAATTGTGTCACACAGGCGAACCCACGCCGTCGCCGTCGACACGCCCTCCCGGGCTCGGCAGCCAATCGCCGCCGAAAACGCGAGCACGTCACTGGCCTTGTCCCAAAATGTTGTGATCCAATCCTTTAGGCAATTTTGTTTCCTGTAACGATCGCTCGAATGCGCGACCCACAGCGGCCGAGCGTTTCGCGCGATACGTGGAAAAGGCGAGCGGCTCCGCGCGAACCCCATTCCCCGAAACAGCGGACCCCGAGCAGCTCATTTGCCTTGTTATGAAATGCAAATGGAGAGGTGTGGTTTTCATAAAATGGGGAAACTGGACTGACAGTCAGTCGTGCAGCCAGGGGTTAAGCGTTCGGCCCGATCCTTCAGCTATTCTAATGTGCTCCAGTGTCCAGTGGAACACGGCAAGCCCTACACAGAAGACTGCCTCAGTTAGGACGTTAGCTACACGGTCTTAAGGATCCTGGTGGCTTATTTAGTGTTGTGAGTTTCGTACGAAATACATATCGCATATACGTAAGATATGAGAACGAAACGAAATAAAGCAACACAAAGAGCGAACGTTTAAGCGCGCAAGATACATACACGTGTGTGTTTGTGCCTTATGGACATGATAACGCAGTCATTATAACCGGACATACTGCATAATGTTTGAAACATTGACGTGGCTGTAGGCGGCGCAAACGCGCTCACAGCTGTCAACATCACCTGACGCCATGACGTCACACGCAGCACCCAAAATGGCGGAACAACAACACGGCAGAGGTGAGCGAGTTTTCCGTCACACACGCATGAGAATCGAGTGTTTCGTGGCCGTTTTTACACTCCCAAGTTAAATGAGCCGACAGTCGTAGAATCACGGACACTGAGAACGAGCTCGTTTCAGTTTCGTCCGTGTCTCCTTCGAACAGCAGCTGAGTTGGGTGAATCTCGCTGAAACATGTCCTAGACGTCACGTTCTCTTCAAGTATCGTCAGATTTCATTGTTTTAATCTCAGAGTGATGATGTTTTGATATACGGTTGCACTGCTGCATTGCGCTTCATGAATGTTTCACGATGTGTTCAGTTCGCTTTAGATGTGTAATAGCATCCTCCGTATTTGGGCTTAGACCTGCTGTCCGTGTTTTCTCCCGGCAGTGGCGTCTGCAGCACAGGACGATGAAGACGAGGCTTACGAGATCGTGGATCTGAGCACATACGCGCGGACGCACCAGTGGTGGAGCACCGTGTTCGGGAACAACTCCGGCCCCATCGCTGAGAAATATTCTGTGGCCGCTCAGATTATGATGGGCGGGATGACGGGCTGGTACTTTTACAGTTATTCTTCATGACCCGTTCTTAATTCTCTAATTTTGGTTGTCATCTCAAACACGCAGAAACATTTGCTTGTGCTGTGTGTCCCACACTGAGATGTGTTTAGGTGATCACGTGACTCTGATGAGTAACTCAAGTGCTGCAGTTTCATCGGAGGCGTCTCATAATGGTTGGCATTAAAGGGGTCATCGGATGCTAAATTCACTTTTTCATGCTGTTTGAACATTAATGTTGGCAGTGTATGTACAAATCTACCCTATAATGATAAAAATCCATACAGTGGTTTTTAATTAATCCGTAAAAATAATATTCCCTTTTTCAAATCGAGCCGTTCTCAGCTGCCTGTCGGTGTGGCGTCACATGACAGAGGCCACTCCCACAATAGTTGATTGACATGAGCATTTTACCTCAGATCAGCTGCCACAGTCCAGTAACTTTACATGTTTTGATGCCGGAGCAGGGATGTAAGTTAGACAAGAATATCTCCGATTGAGCGATTGAGGTGTTGTGTTGTTGGATGTAATAATGAACATAGTGGTCGTCATTTACTCCCGACATCTGAGCCGCTGAAGATGCAGTGGATTACGTTTGTTTGTGAATGGAATGCGCCTCCCGATCTACATATATCCGTCTATGTTCACGCAAATCATTCATGATCCAGCTTCACTTACAGCTGAAATGAGTATAAGCGTTTTTTTTATGAATCTTTGCGATCACCTTTCCTTATAACGTGGTAGTTAGGAAGTTTAGCGGCTAAACGCTGCTAATGTAAACAAGACCGTCTTTCCACAGAGAGAAGAGAGGGGCGGGGCGAGCAGAGCTCATTTGCATTTAAAGGAACAACCCCTTAGAATGAGATGATTTTTGCTGAGCTCATTTTGACAAGGTAAAATAGGTGTTGTTTTACAAAACCATTGAAAATTTTTAATCGAAGTATATTAGAGACTTTTCATTAAGACCCTAAAGAATCATATCAACTTGTGGAAAATGGGCATCCGACGACCCCTTTAACTGAACTGACGTTGATGTCACTGAATTCATGAAGTGACTTTCACTGAAAAAACTATTATTATTGTCCACTTGCATTATCAATACATTATTTTCCTGTTTAGTACTGTAAAACTGCTTTGACACAATCTGTAGGGTATATAAATAAACAGAGCTGACTCGATCCGCAGGTGTGCGGGATATCTGTTTCAGCGGGTGGGGAAGATCGCCGCTACGGCCGTCGGAGGAGGATTTCTGCTGTTACAGGCAAGAACCGAGAACTGTGCGCTCGCCCTTCCTTGCCTTACTGTGGCTCGATGTGACCTGAACGGTGTTTTGTCTTGCAGATAGCCAATCACAGCGGCTACGTCCAAGTTGACTGGAAGAAAGTGGAGAAAGATGTTAATACAGCAAAGAGACGTCTGAAGAAAAAAGCCAATAAAGCCGCACCTGAGATCAACACGTTTATTGAGGAGGTGAAGATGCTTTAAAATAGTATGAATGAGTGTGTTGTGAAGATGCCACCTTTAAACAAAGACTTTATAATGGATTTCCTCTGCTTCCTCTGTTTTAAAAAAAAAAAACTTCCCTTCCATGTTCTGAAGTTCTTTTCTGCGTGTAGCAGTGCCCTCTTCTGGTTATGAATAGTTACACTCACCAACCTCCATGTTTTTCAGGCCACTGAATTTGTGAAGAAAAACATCGTCGTTTCGAGTGGATTTGTTGGCGGCTTCCTGCTCGGCCTCGCCTCCTGAGTCGAAACGGGTTTCTGATGATGCTGTGAAGAGCGTCTTCCCATCATGCACCTCGTGATAGGCTGGCGCTAAACCGGCCGTGTCGCCGAACGCTCAATTAACCAGTCCTGACTTGGCGGCTTCTTCACTCACTTAGTAGTTGTGAGTTTGATGATACGGGGTGAAAGTGAGCTTATATTCTTTACAGAACCGTGCACTTTTTACACAGAGAGTCGTCTGAAACACTGGGACTCTTCTGTTCATGATTGTCGTTGGTCAAAACTCAAACAGCTGCAAAATGGATGGATAATTATTATTCTCTGCTAATGCTTGTAGAGGTTCTTTGTTCTCAGTGATGTTACTGTTGTATTTTCATGGCCTTAATTCAGACGTCTTGTAAAACTGTGAGATTCGTGTGCTGTTCCGGCGTCGCCGTCAGCCAGCGGATGTATTTGTTTGCTCGCTCGCTGTCTGTTTATGGGGAATGTTTACATTGTAAATAAAACTGACTCCTGATTCGACATTTTGACATCTAGTTTCTATTATTAATCACTGCAATGGACATAAATAGCAGTTGTTCTTTCCGGATATTATAATGTAATTCCAGCCTTTCACTAGAGGTGTAATTAGGGTCAGAGGCTTAACTCTTTAAAGAATATACACAATACATGTGCTTATCAATTTAGTGCACTTTACAAATATTAATTTGTTGTTGTTGTTTTTTTTTTCACTTTGTCGTCTTCCTTATTTTACTTTACTCATTTTGCTGTCTTCTCTCCAATCTTTTCATCCCCTTAATTGTTCCTGAAATTTTTTTTTGATGTTGTCTTCTTAGCTGCCATGCAATCATTCGCAACACAAACATTTTCATCTTAAGAATAGTGTACTAGGGCTGAAACGATTCGTTTAGTCCATTTACTGTAACTACACACGGACCATTATTACTGACGCACAGGGGCGTCGTTAGGGCTAATCATTCGGGGCTCGAGCCCCGAATGTTTTGTATAGCCCTATGATTTCCAAGGAATTCACGGAATTTGTCATAGTTTGAATGAATTAATCACAGGTCGGTCATTACACTTCAACAAATCGCGATGTGGACTAGTATCTGTAAATATTACGCAGCAAAATACCATTTAAATATGAATCCTGCATGTTCTGCATGTCTCTTTATGAATGAATGGTGCAGACGCAGACGCTCGTGACGCTCCCGGTGATTTCAGCGTCTGCCGTAAAAAAATGCATGAACAACATCTCCAGAACTGCTCTGAGAGTACTTCGTGAGCAGTTCACTGTTTCATTTGAGTAAACCAGGGTTATATACTCACAGAAACGTAAAGGTATTTTACGGAAACCCGTCAAAATAAAAGTTCGGTTTGGCTTGTATAGACATTGTGGCAGAAATATATTACTATCATTCAGTCGAACGTATACCTACAGTTCTACTACTACTACTGTTGAAAAATCAATAAAACTTTGTTAAAGTTTTATTTATTAAGTTAAAAAAAAAATAAAACACTTCAGTGTTTCAGCAATTTCAGCAATAAAAAACATACATTTTTCTAAAAAGTAAACAAATTAGTTGTTCATTTTAAGAGACCTATCTTATTTTCTCTTGTTTATTTAGTATTGCTCTTTAATAAAGAAAATGACTTCTTATCCGATTACTCGATTAATCGATGGAATAATCGGTAGAATACTCGATGACTAAAATAATCGATAGCTACAGCCCTATAGTATACTGAAAGCTAAATATACAGAATGTCATCACGTATTGTTGCTTTAACACGAATAGGTTTGTAAGTGTATATATTTTGAATGTACTATGATGTATGAAATGTGATTTTTATCTGTCAGCAGATTATTGCAGATTTCACCTGTAGCTACTAGCGTCAAATTCAGGGTTTTGACCTTGGCCTTCAGGAGTGCCTCCGCGACCGCGCTCTCTCCTACCTCGATACGCGCCGCACGTCCAACGCGTGACAGTTCCTTCACGACGAGGCACAAACGCTTTCCAAAACCTTCAGCCTCTCCTCTCCGGAGGAACGAGCTGGCAACCTCCACACGACCTGTTAACACCATCACAACAGCTGAAGACACTTCACTAATCCACAACCATGAACAAAGGCACACAACATCTGCTATTATTGATAAATTGATAAATTTAAAATAAAATCGTGTTCTATTCCACTCAAGCTTGTGAACTAAGATCAGCTTATACTTTACACTTGCCATTGTGCACTGCAAATATTGTTGGCTCCTATGACAAATTGCTTGTGATGTTCCTCGTTTACAAGTGGCCTTGGACAAAAGCATCTTCATCATTAAATGTAAGTGTAAATGCACATTTGAACAGCTTATGTGGTGTCTTGTGTGTGTGTTGAGAGTCTCATGCTCTGATAAACTGCATGTCAAAGGTGAGTTCATTAATGGATAGTTTACATTTCACCACATTTTTATTTCAAAATTCAAAAAATGAATGTTCTCCTTGTTCTTTGTCACACTCAAGCCTAACCGTAACCCATTCTGATTTCACTAATCAGAGGTGAAGTTCAGCTCTTTCATAACAACTAGAAAACACATTCTGATGCCAAACTATTATTCTAAATGTTGTCATTTTTATTACATTATATTGTCATAATATGTCAAGAATTGTGTAAGGAGGAAAGCAGGTCTAAATCGGTTTAGGGAGACTCCAGGAAAACGCTGAAATGAATTTCGAGCAGAAACACAATGTAAAGGTCATTAAATATTAGAGTGTAAATAATGTGTCTAGACTGAATTCACGATCAAAGACCATCTACAGAAGAAGTATTATTACCGTAATAGGACATAATTATTAGAACATATGATATAGCAGACGGGTTTACCATAACCCTTCTATACAATGCTGTGCGGTAGTTACTCAAATGCATGTACTGTGGTATCAAAGAATACTATGGTACAAAAAACAAACAAACAAACAAGGCTGATGAAATACTCCAGATCAAATTCAGCATATGGCTTTTCAAGTTCAAAATGAGTTTAATATTATAATACACTGTGGTACGTGTCTAAACACATTTTATGGTTTTTACCATGGTAGTTTTAGTAGGTGATGTGTACTGTAGTTTACCTTAGTCGTTCATGAGCTGCAGGTGTCTTCATCACGGTACGACACATTTCAGACTAGTCTTCATTGGTTTGTAGGTCAATATTTCACTCTACACAGCATTTTTTGTACTTTGTGTTCTTTGCGCGTAATTTACCGTCTCAAACGACTCAATGCGCGCATGAACTGTCCGAATGATTCAAACGAAATCGCGAACCGTTTTGCAAACTGGAATTCATTGAACAGAATCGACTCAAACGAGTGAATCATTCACCAGTCGGACATTGTAGTTTACAGAATTAAACAACACAAACGTAGCTCAAAAGGTGATGGGGACAATTGTCGTGATTTCAAAAATTAAAATTGCCCAACTGACAACTTGAATCATCATCATCATCATCTTTTTTTTTTGTTGTTTTTCATTTAAATTTATGATGCCGACGTCATTCACGCGCGTGCGTAGAACAGCGCGCGCAAAATCGGCGCGCTTTTCTTTTGGAGGTAAGGTGTTTATTTCTTTAAATCAAATGACATCAGTAGAAGTATTAACCATAGCCACACATATTTTGTAATGCTTCACAGAATTAGTTAACTGTAACATCTTAACAGCTAGGTATAATTAGCCGATATTCGGTGCAGTTAATGTTATTGTCTGATATTATGATCGTACAGATGGTAAAGTACTGCCAGGCCGTGAACGATTTGCCAGTATAAATATAAATATAGTACAACTTAAGGGCCATTATTCAGACAAATATGTGGGACATATGTGGAATGGACTAAAGCATAAAGAAATGCTGTAAATAGTGAAAAAGTGAAAAAGAAAAATAAGAATTGGGCAAGTAAATTAGAACTCGTCACACTAGACTGATCATACAAAATTTCTTCTGGCATTGTTACTAACAAAATGTCATTGACATTAGGGTTTTTGTCTTCAATTAAAAAAAAAAATATATATATATATATATATATATATATAGCATCTACTCAACTTTCCTGTAACATTGGGGTTTGTGTGTGTTTTTTTTTTCTTTTTTTAAATTCAGTCAAGAGGTGACCCTGAATTTTTTTCTTTATTGGTTACATGTCAAATTCACAGATCAGAATTTGCTCAACCTGTACAGCTCTGAATGATATGAATGAAATCAGCAACACGTCTAGTGTAAAAACCCTGACGACCCAAGAACATTGCTGTAAAAGATTTTAATGTAAGGAACCATGTACTTGCATAAAAGATCAGATTTCGTCACAAATATGAACCAAGTTCTATAAAATGTTCTTACTTTGCAATTTGAAAATGCAAGACTTACAAGTTAGAAAACTAAAAATCAACGGTCAGGAAAAAGTTAATTTCCCCTCTGCTATTGAAACTACATTGTAATCAATCTACCGATCACTGCACTGACTGAGAATATAGTTTTAGAACAACATGAAAGTAAGTAAATGAATTATCCATTAAGGTAACGGCAGGGTTTTAGTTTTCACTCAATTAAGATGCCCGAGCAGTTTCTGTATTTGCAATTTCCAACTTTAATTTGGTAAAATACAATAAACACACATTTCATTTTTCGTGCAGTGCACAGCCTCTAAACTAGTACATAAAGCAAATATTCTAAGTCTAAGGGCTCCGGTGATGTTCTTTCACATGATCTGGTCAAATTAAAAGCCTCTCATTTCATGCTTTAAACGCTTCACTTATAACGGTTTCTGTAATTAAGACTGAATCTTCAGCCAAACCTGTCAGAGAACACCACCGCCATAGCCCAATATGCAAATGCAACAATAGAGAATAACCACATGTTTTTTTTGTTACTTAAGATTGCCGTGTGCCAGACATTCACTGGGGGTACAAATAAAATTAAAAAAAAAAGAGAAAATAAATGATCGGAATAACAAATGAACCAAAAAAAACAAAAAAAAACCCAAAAACAAACAAACACTGGAGAATCTGAACACGTTGCACTGATACACATTTACAAAAATATTTCTGTAACTTTTTCCAAACCTTGGCATGGTTGTTTTATCGTTCAAATTTTGGCTGCCAATTCAGAGTTCGATCGATCGGATTGAAACGTTTAGTCAGAGAGACCAATTTCAGATGTGGATTTCAGCAGAGTCCAAAATGACCTTAAACATTAAAAAGCTCACACTACCCCGAAAAATATAAATTTCACGCATACGGGTGACATTCAACATTCAAGTGCCAGTGTTTTTGTACTGTCTTTTGGTCAAGTTACTTGAAACTATCACTTTTAGGCTTATAAAAATAAATATTTCTCAAAAATGCTTAATAAATTACACAAACTAGCAGCAAAAGTAGAATCTAGTAATCTGTGCAAATAGCTAAATTCCCCACTGCTAATCCCCCTGGTCCCAAATCAATCCTGGTTAACTATTGGAGAACCCTTCCCCTTTTGTAAACAAGCTGCGTTTTCACAATCTTCACACACAACATTTGGAAGCTTAAGGACATGCACTCAAGACACTTATATAAAACCCTAGATGTGCAATAAAACAACTTTTGTAAAACTTGATGGGCCTAAGTAACACAGAAGGGCCAAAGTAGCACCACTGCTCTCAAGTTACCACAATACTGTCAACGCATCAGCTTCAGGTCACCTTTTCCAAATTCATGTCAAAAGGCACAACACGCTTGAGAGTAAATCTATTGCACTTCAGTTAAACGCAATCCCACCCACCCACCCTCATCGGACGGCCACGCCGCCGCAGTAATGTACGAGAAAAGGGCGCACGGGAGCCTGACAGAAGCCCGTCTTTGGCCAGGACGCCATGGAAACCTCCTCCACTACAAACCGACCCGTACGAGTCCGGTTTTCGCCGCAAAACCGCACCCCCGCGGCGCGTCTCGTGCGGTTTCCTGTCGTGTACGCCGAATTCTACCGACCCCGGTCCGCCCTGAAATCTGGGGGCCGCGAGGGAGCCGTGTCTCGAGAGTAAAGCCGAGGATGTCTTTCGGAATTCAACGCAGCTTGAAAAAGAGAAAAACAAAAACGTGAACGAATCGTACTTGAAACGAACGTAAAAGCCTGCTGCAGAAGTCGGTTTGAAAATCTCCTTGACCAAAAAACAAGAACACTAGCATGCGGATTTCTTCAGAGACGAGCCGGCTTTCTGGGCCAGTCCGCTCTGACGTCGTGGTCCTAGAGTAGCCATTTGAACTCTTCGCTATGGAAGTTGCCACAAGCCCACCATTAGTCGGCTTCGAGAATGGTTTTCGAAGGAAGAAAACGATATATCCAATTGCCACCTCCAGAACAGTTCAAGGAAGCAAGGAAAAAAGAATTTTAATTCAACACCACTAAACAGCTAGCTTGTGGCACTGAACTAGCTGCCTCAACGGTACGGTTAACGGAGCGGAGTGGCGGGAGGCAGACGCGGTTCATCACAACAAAGAAATTTAAGATAATATACTGGAATGGCTTGGTTTCTTTCTCAGAAGACTGTCGTCTCTCTTAATAGATACCTGTCCAGGATAGAGTGAGCGAGATCTTTTCCTTCCAACATTCAGTATTTTTAACTCCCTTGTGATAGTTTTACCACACAAGAGAATTCAAGCCAATGGAAGTCAGGCCTTGACGCCAGCACCGGCGACCCCGTTAAAAATTTCAGTTCAAAATGAGGTTGTGACAGACCATCCCAGACTTTGCCAAGGTTTGATTACATCCAAGCTTAGTTTGTTAGAACCATCCAAACAAATCTTTCGAGGGGGAAGAAAACGAAAAGAAAACAAAAAGAGGAGAGGGGAAAACAACTGCCAGCCAGACATTTAAAAAGGAGAACAGAAAACAAAACACAGCGAGTCTAAATTTAAAGGCACAGTACATTAACAAACAAATGATTCTCATTTAGTATAAAGAAATGAGATGTAGTGGAAAACTAGAGTCCAAGAATCTAAAGCAAACTTCTGCCTCCGTTCCCCCTTCAGTACGCTCGAGCACATCACGAGACCGCTTGCCGCTACGGTCGAACCTCCAGATGTCCCGGCACCCCCGCGTCCCACGGAGTTCAGGCCTCTCCGGATGTGGTCAGAGAATCACAGCTGGTAATGTACTGCAAAGTTCTTCAAAGCTACACAGGGTATATAGTCTGGCTATGGTACATGTGGTTTCCGTTCAGTGAGTTTGGCATGGTGATCCACTGTCGTCGTGGGGAGTGAAGAGGTGAAGGAACGAGTCTTAGTTTCCCCACCAGTCCACCTGGGAGTAGTTTCCTCCATAGCCGTCACTGTTGTAGAAGTTACCGAAGCCACCTGAGAAACAGAACCACGAGGTTAGTCACGAGCACTCGACAACCACGCCGTCACGCAACTGAACTGGAGGAAAACAAAAAAAAGCAAGTAGTAAAAGCCACTGAGGCCTCTCCCCCCAATGAGGGCGTTCCTGAGCGAAACCGACCCTTACCACCGCCAAATCCACGGTTGCCACCGTGACCGCCGGTGTTGCGGCCGCCGCGACTCCCGAAGCCTCCGGTGCTGGTGTTGTTACTGGTCTGACGGTAGTCTCTGGCACCAAATCCGCCAGAAAACCTGAAAAACACCAAAGCGTTTTAACGGGGTCCCCAGGGGACAAGGGCAACTACCCGTCCACCAAAAAAACAAAACAAAAAGTACGCCTCGGGAAAACGCCTCACCTCTTGGAGCGCCCGCGGCTGCTACTCTTGTGCTGGTGCTCATAGGCCAGGCTCTCCAGCCAGGATGGTACTTCCTGTTTGGCCTCCACCAAGATGTCCAGCAGGTCCTTGGTGATGTTGCCATTCTTGTCATTGAAGAACGATGTGGCAAGACCTGTGACAACCGAACAAAACCACTGAATTTGGATGCGTTACGATCTGACGCTAAACAGCAGATAAACGGTCTATTATATACTGCAGCGAGCGTGTCGTCGTCGCAATTACCGAGGTTGCCCACGCGACCAGTACGCCCAATGCGGTGGACGTACTCCTCGATGTCACTCGGCAGGTCGAAGTTAATGACGTGTTTCACGTTGGAGATGTCCAGACCGCGAGCAGCCACCTGCGGAACAAAACGTTTTGAGACTTGCACTGAAATACACCGAAGATTTGACAAAGGAAAGGAGACATACGTACAGCCGTGGCAACCAAGATGGGGCACCTCCCTGAACGGAACTGGTGGAGCGCTTCCTCACGGTCTCTCTGGGAGCGGTCGCCATGGATACTGGTGCAGGCGTAGCCTTCGCGGTACAGGAAGTCCTCGAGAGCATCCGCTCCCTTCTTGGTCTCAACGAACACCAAAGTCAAAGAGTCTTTACCTAGCGGACGAGACAAAGACCATCAACAACGGACTTCAGCCGAGGAGTACGGGCTAATGAATGGCAACGTATGACAAACAGGAAGTGACAAGCATTTGGATCTCATAGAAGTGAACTTGCTTCAATTTAAGACTACTGTAGTCGCAGCCATGCTGAACCACCATGTGTTGTCCTGCTGAATTACAGCAGTCTTATGGCTTTACAATTCAACATGGCATCGCTTACATGCCACTTCATGCACAGATCCAACCACTGAAAAGAGGAGCATGACTAATTCCAAAGAAATATCAGGGGAGGGAAAGAAAAGAGAAATAAAGTCCTAATGCCACATGAGAACTAGATCTCATTGGACATGGGAGGGGAGGGGTTGGAAAAACAAACAAACAATGTTTAAGCAAAATGAAGACGTGAGATGAGACTTGCATTTGTTCCACTTCCGGTGGACGGATAAACGTCTCTACTCACCAGGTTTTTCTACGCTCTCCCCCGTACTGTCCTGAACCTCATTCGGAATAACTGAATAAAATCAGACCTCATGATGAGCTTCAACAAATAGCAGTTTCAGTCTTGATATGCTTTACATGGGTTCAGATGAAGCTCTGCGTTCAGGTGGTGGTGGAGCACGCATGCAATTCACAATTTCCTGTATCTATAGCTAACTCACTCATGTCGTATTTCTGGTGTTTACAGAAACGCTTTCACAATCAGATTAACTCTCCCATTGTACTCGACCCCAAAAGACCTCGGACAGCGACTTCAACCTACAGATGAGTTTCGTCCGCTCACAAAAGCCAATTATTTCATCTCCTCGGACGGGACGCATTCTGCGTGAAGAGCCGCCCGCCGTCACGGTCGTACTAAAATCGACCACAACGACTAAAAATCAAATGAAGGCTGAGTGTTCAGAGGTCATTTACAGGTGCACGTACCGGTGGCATTGAGCAAGTCGAGAAGGAAGGACCTCTTGTCATTTTCTTCAACCCACACCACCTTCTGGGTGATATTCTCAGAGGTGGAACCAACCCTGCCTACTGCTAAGAAGATGTAGTCCTCCAGGAAGTCACGAGCCAAAATCTAAGAGAGAGAGAGAGAGAGAGAGAGAGAGAAAAAAAAACACAACAATCACTCTTCAGACAAGTCTAATAAACAAGGCAAGCCAGAGCCATCCTGAGGCTATAACACTACCATGCGTCTTAAAGACATCAGCCTGAAACACTCACCTGGATCTCCTTGGGGAAGGTGGCACTGAACATCATGGTCTGGCGAAGCCCTTTGGGCGGCATGGTGTCCTGCTCGACGATACGGCGGATCTGTGGCTCAAAGCCCATGTCCAACATCCTGTCTGCTTCATCCAGCACCAAGTAACTAGTGACAAAAACACACAGCTCACGGTCGAGACACAAAACAGCGGCAACCTAAAACAGGGGCTCATTTAAGCAACTGAAAAGAACCGAAGTGCATAAGTTTGGATTACAACCGAACAGGAACGCAACTGCACATAGCAAACACCACCACGTTCCACAGAGGCAAAAAGTGCCGCAGATCATTGACATACTTGCAGTAGTCCAGGCCAATCTTGCCCCTCTCCATCATGTCCACCAGACGACCAGGCGTGGCCACCAGCAGATGGCAGCCTCTCTCCAGATCACGAATCTGCTGGCCAATATCAGCGCCTCCATACACCACACAGGGCCGCACATGAGAGCGGTAAGCAAACTAGAAAAGGGGTAAGAAAAGAAAGGTTTAAACGCACTTCAACAGACGGGACGTTCCAATGACACCATGTCCTGGTTAGGTTCTTTATTACCTTTCTGGCCTCGTCGTAGATCTGGAGAGCCAGTTCCCTCGTTGGGGCTAAAACTAGCGAAATGGGATACTGCTTACGGCGGCCATACTTCCCATTTTCCTAAGGACAAGGATGCACCCATTTAAACTACGCAACAAAAAGTAGAGAGCCAGTTCTTTATCAATTGCCAATCTAACAGGAAGTCCTACCTGTGCACTGTTCTTCACAGCCTGAAGTGCCTCTCCTGGTCCGTCAGTGTAAATCTGGCTCAGGACTGGCAACAAGAAGGCTGCAGTCTTACCAGAACCTAGTTAAAGTAACAAAGACAATGTCATAAAAGCACTTACCATACAAGCGCAAAAAGCAACTAAGCCGACATCTCACCTGTCTGTGCGCACGCCATCAGGTCTCGCTTAGACTTGATGATGGGAATTGCATGCTTCTGCACGGGAGTGGGCCGTGTGTAGCGGCTCAGGGTTATATTACCCATAATGATCTCTCCCATATCTACATCATGGAACTGTGGTACACATAAAAAAGTGAATTTAAACAACAACAACAACGAAAAAAAACAACCTTTATTTGAAAGTCAACTGCTTGATCAGGGGACTCACAATCTCAATGTGTTGTGGACAGTTGTGGCCTGTGGCTTCAACAGGAATGTCATCGTATTTTTCAAAGTTAATCCCTGTGTTGCTTCCAGAGAACAGCTCACTGCAAGAAAACAGGAAAAACAAGTGTCAGACACACCACCACTTTGGTTTAAAAAAAAAACACATGCAACCAACAGGTCATCATGATTGCATTTATGAGATTAGCACCTATGAACGACACCACGTCATAACTACGTCAGTCTGTTGCTCTTCACTTATGTATTTATTTATAAAAAAAAAAAAAAAAAAAAAAAAAAGAGAGGGAAGCAGGAACACCTTCACAGGAACCTAAAAGCAGCGTCATGTCCAAACTGCAACACTCACTGTTCCAGACGCTCATTGGGAGGCAACGGTTTGGACCAATCTTCATCATCTCTAGAGTCCTCCACCCATCGGCTGTTCCCGCCGCCGCCAAAACCGCCACGCTCGTACCTGCCAAACACAACACTGCTTTAGCCAAATCCAGGACTTACAGAGACGTCCATCAAGTTAAAGTTCATTCTATAAGGAGACAACGCAAGCAAAACCCAACAACTAATAAATAAGAAAAAAAGAAAACAACGCTCACCGGCCCCTGGATGAAGACCCACGGTCGTTGAAGAAAGACGATTTGCCTCTGTCAGAGCGGCCACCGAAGCTGTTGTAGGCATTGTCTTTTGGGGCATTCCACCCACCGCCATCTTTGTTGTCATAACCGAACCCTAATAAAGAGAAAACGGTTACCGTCAAAAAGCAGCAATGCAAGTCCTGTGGTCGAACAGCAAAGCAAGCTTTCTCAGACATCTGGTGAAGACACCTGCCTGCGCTCTGCATTGGCTGGATGGGGTTGTAGGAGCCACCGGTTTTACCTCTGTAGCCACCTCTTCCGCCGCGGTCGTTGCGCATCGGGCCGCGGCTGCCGAAGCCGTTGCCCCCATTCATGCGGGTGTCGCGGCCATCGTGGTAGCCGTTCACAAAGCCGTTGCTGCGTCCGTTATCCCATCCTCCAGGAGAATCTGTGACAGCGCGAGGACAGGGTTATTAAACACACGTGCTAGAAACGTTCATTCGGTCATGAAGCTGAGCTTTCTGGGGAATGGATCGCCAAAAGCAAAGCAGTTAGTCAAGTGGGGCGTGGATTTGCACGTCTTGGCCCTAGTTAGGTAGTCTGCAACCGGCCCTCGACTTCACCGACTACGTTGAAGTTGCAGAGGATTAAAGTAAGTGCAGACTATTACAAACACGTCCCCCTCATCTGAGTGGGGTCTTTGAACAGAAGTGATCTTTAAAGCCTGTGAACGACATTTTCAATCTTGCATTGGAAACACATGCGGCCAAAATAACCTGTTACGATTCCAAGTGTGTGCTGAGAATTAATCGTGGAATCATGCACATTTGAGGACTTTCCCCTCAAAGTCTCTCTCTAGCCAAAGGCTGTCATAATAGAAACTTACAGCTCCTTCCTGGTGCCACTGAGTAACCGCTCTGTCTACCAGAGGAAAAAGCTCCTGCTAAAAGAAAAAACGTATAGTCAGGAGGGCGCTGGGCCAAACAGCCTCGTCACAAGGATAAGACTAATGATCACGGAGCATCTCGAAGGAAACCTAAACTGCCACGGCCGGTACGGTTCAGACAAGCCCTGGGTGAATTTTAGACGCACATTTTTTTTTATTATTATTTTTTGGCATGCCAGCGTATCGATCACTTGTGTCACTGGACAAAAGATGGAGGGGGGACAAAATGATCCAAAAATGCCAGTGGAAAACCACTCTATTTTGGGTCAGGATGCGTACTGAACAACAGCACCGCGACACGCACACGGAGAGCGGTACATCAAGCGCGGTAGGGCACTGGCACCTGGACAGAAGCGAGCGACGGACTTCACGCTGATCGACGTCCTACAGACATGCGGAGCCTCAAACACAAACAGCACTGCGGCTTTAATTCAGACAATTACAGTCTTCCACGGCACTGGACTTTCAGGGCTAGCCAGACAAGTCAAGAAGAAGAAGAAGGTGTGCATACGTACCATTTTTGGAAGCTTCTTTGTTCCTTAAATGAGGTGGAATGTAACGCCCTGGTGAAGGACAGACTCTGTTAGCACGCCAAACACAGCAGACAGAGCACAGCTCACCATTAAACAAGATGTCAGAAAATGTCTGGGGTGCATTTCCCAAAAGTCACCAGTTAGGGTTCGACAGAACTTGCGATCACAGTTAGCCCAGGACGCTTTTGGGAAACGCACCTGTGAACTGGACTAAGAAACAGATACTCACTTCCAGTGACTCCTTGAACGTCAGCGGAGTTCAAGTCTAGGGCAGCGAGCTGAAAGAGAAACAAGATCTGTTGGACAGAGTTGATGTGATGGAGGGCAGAAAAACTTTAAAAAGCTGAACTGGGGTCAGTGCGAGGAGGAAAAACGGCTTCCACCGGAGGGCGAGAGCGAGCACATTCGACAGCTGCTGTAGTTTGTTGAAAAAGGACACGGAGATCATAAACAACTTTATTCAAGCCAACAATAGAACATCTACCTTAAAACCTGTGAAATCACGCACACGCTTCCTGCTAATTAAGCCGCAAACTGATTTAAACAAACACAAAGCTACGCTGATAAATACCGCGACAAGTGAAATAAAATCAAAACCTGAGCCAAAAGGACGGAATAAAAGCCACGTATCACGAAATGAGCTCGAATGAACATTTACAGCGCGTGTCGACGCGAACGAACCACAGACACATTCACCGGATCTTTTATTTTGACTTGTTAAATTACGTGATATATATACACACGTATATATTCATGTCTGTGTGGAATCATCCAACGCACACAAATGAAACCGCTTTATTAAGAAGTGGAACGCCAACAAATAGGCCCTACAAAAATAAAGAGCCGGCGAGACAAAAGGGCCCGAAGAACCTCGACAACAGGCCACAAATCCACCGGCTGAAAGTTTTCCTGCTCGATCGCGATGCCTTTATTTGTGCTGTGCGTCGGAACGAGGTCACGCCAGCCGCCTGTAAACTACGCTTAAATCCCCACATGAAAACCCGTCACAGCCCGTTTATTAAAGCGTCCCGTGAACGCTGCGCTAAACGCAGCCGCGTGTGACAAACAAACGCGCCGCAGCTCCGCCATCATCCCCATCATCCGCTCCATCTACAGCAGCACCTCCATCTTAAACACGCACCGCCGCTTTACAACTTCATCCACCCGCCGGCTGAACCGAAAACGGCCCCAAAACCCCGCTGTCGAACCCGGCTTACCTGCTGGTCTAGACCGTGCACATTTTCGACGGCCACATGACTCATAACTAACGGGTGATGAGGGTTGATGTCGCGCACAAACGGGTTTCTTTGTTTGCCGGTATGTCGCTCGTGCTCGCTGCCGTGTCCTGTGATTCCCGTCGACGCCGGTCGGTGAGACGCGTAACTCTGAACAAAGGAAAGAAAAACGGATCCCTCCGAGACACACACGTTGCTTTAAAATGAACGGTTTCGCTGTTGATATGCTTCTGTGTATCTGAAGAAGACTTCGCGTCGACGATAGTCGGAACTCGAGCTGCGCGTCTTTCTCAATCTGAGGGTGAAATAAGAGCGCAGCGGAAACCGCGTCATTTTATTGGACGACACAAGTCACCGCGTGACGCTTTCACGCGAGACTTGAGGAGCGACGCCACACGGAGCTGTTTACACCAGTGGATGTGGCCTAGTTGGGATGATTTGTGATTCACGGTTTCTCTGTCGGTCATTTAATGCCGCTGAACGTTCTGGCAGATCACCTGGAAATGCAGTTCATTTGTTCTACAAGTGCAAATCCATGTTTTCTGTATCATTTGAGCTACACGTGAATGTCTGCAGCTGCGGGATTTGTCTGTCCAGAACAGACGTGAATGTCTGCCGGTTTATTTCATGTGTTTGCAGTGAGCGTGAGGATCATCCATCACCGTGTGCTCAAACCTGGGCAGAGGAAAAGTTTCAAGGGAAAAAAAACCCCATCTCATCCTGTCCAGTCATTTAATAATGAAATCATTTCACCAAACACACATTCTCAGTGATGAACTCTTTCAAAGTTGCTTTTTTGCTCAGAAACTCAGACTCAGTCTGATCGTTGTCATGTCAGTACAGTGCGTTTCACAGCAGGATCAGTGCATTAGACAGACACGTAATTCAAATACCATTTATTTATTTTTTTTTACCTTTAAAGTATCATTTTACAGTGTGCTGGGTTTGTACAGTGCTGATCCAGGAATATTATCCATGCACGTTTCACAAAAAGAGCTTTAGAATTCAAACTAAATGAAACCTGAAAAAGCAAAAACAAAGCAGAAGGCAAATGTCATTCTGACGAGACATTTACAAAAATGGAGCAAAAGAACCAAAACAAAATGAAGCTTGTGAGATTCTCTCTGTCAAAGAGGAGGAAGTATTCTTAACAGATGGCCTGAGAGAAGGATGACCTGTAGTGCTAGTTAAGACGGTTTAACCCCTCCACCCCCGCTCACTACCCGATCGCTCTTAGCAGAGATCCGTCGAGATCCCGTTTAGGGCCGTTCAGTCTTTGTCAGGATCTCTGCAGGCCTCCGGCCGGGTTTGGCGGGCGTTTCGGGACACCCTTCGGCAAATCCGCGTGGCGTTCTGGCCGACGCATCCCCTCAACAAAATCTTTCGGGACACGACGATTAAACGAGCACGAGCGTGTCTTTGTAGCTCGGGTCTGAGTGTTTCTGCGTGCATTAGATATTTACAAAATGTACCTTCCTTAGAGAAACCATCAGAAAGCTGATAAAAAGTCGAGCTTGTATTGAAATGTTTAATTTATTGTTTCTAGTGGTGCGATGCTTCTGTCATTATACGTCTGTGCAGGAAAAGAAAGACTTCTTCGAGTGAAAACTTCACATGGCTAAAGCAGCTCCACAGTCCGACCTCAAAAACAGGGCTCGCAGAACTCTGTACAGTAAATATCCTCTTAAAAAGAACAACACAAGGACAACGCCGTTTCATTCAAGCGCTCAAACTCTCGCTTCTCAAATGCAACAAAATAACCTCTATTAGAGAAAACAGCAAAATAGAATACGGCGGGCTTCCTTTTGGATTTTGGTGTTCAGACAAAACGAGAGCCGCGCTTTATAAATCCAGTACAGCTGATGAATCCCGGAGCGTGTCGTCCCGATGACCTCCCTGCAGATCTCCTCGGATACAGAGCAGTGTGGCCGTGGCTGCATTTTCATTGGACAGGGGCGGAGGGAGTGGGCGGAGCCAAGAGGCAGACTCAGAACTAGGGCAACTGTAATTCCATTCAACGGTGGCAAAACGAGACGAGTTATTACACTTTCCGGCCCGCTGACAAAACAAATAAAACATGGACTCGAGTGCCAGAGAGTATTTAGTCTGCGGAGTAAACGTGTCAATCTGCAGCCACTTTGTCACACCAACTGCTGATGAGGTCGAAGCGGATGGACGACAAAGTGACGCCAGCTGCAGCGGTGCTAAAAACCCTTACAGAAGATCACATCACACTCCTATCAGGCTGAAGGCTTTCTGATGAATGAAGGAAAGTGCCCAAAGATTTCAGTGCCTTCTAAATCATTAGAGTGACACCGAGTTGATCCAGAAACCCCGTGGAGTCTCGCGTCACGAGGATGTAACGTTTGTCCGCCTCGGTCCACACTGACGCAGCAAACTCATCCTCACGTACGAGCGACGCCGCTGCCTCGGGTTTCCCTTCATTCGGCTGCTGTGGTATTTTTATATGATGATGATGATGATGATGATGGAACTGGAGGGGGTCCAAAGGTTCAGATATTTGCACACTATATACACCATCACCATTCCTGCACGCTCACGCTACAGTGACGTCTGCACACCAAACTCGGCTCCAGGTTCATCATCGCACGCGCTCGCGTGACGGGACAGATCTAGTGCGGAGAGGAGAGACGTCAGTGCTGCAGGAGTTGGGTGGCATAGAGTACGTTAAGAGAGGGGAGCGTCTCCGTTCCCGGAGACGGCGGCAGGTGCTTGTAAGGCCTGGTCTCGCCCGACGCGGCGGCGGCGGTCCTGGAGACGAGCGGGACGTGGTCACAAGGCAAGGTGTGGGCGACTGCTACTCTTTAGTCTGGACGGGAGGGACCTCGTCGGTTCCCTCCCAGCTTTCTTGAGGCCTCTGAGGGGGCCGCTGCGGGTTATTCATATGCTGGGCGGCCGGGCCGGTGTAGGGCTGCCCGTGAGGGTGGTTATTAGGCTGCAGAGAGACAGAACACAGCGAGAGTGAGATCGATGAGAGTGGCTGATAATGATTTGACAGTAAGTTGAGCCAAGAGCACGCTACGAGACGGGAAGCTGCAGACTCGCGGCGGACGTTACAACACGCTTCAAACTGGTGCAAAATGACGTGGCATTAAACGTTTAAGAAAACGCACATATGTACGTTCGAAGAGGTACGAAGAGTGTGAAAGAGGAGGACGGCATCAACATCTACATCCAACCCACTAATCCATACTTTTTCTCTTCAGTGTTAAACAGTTGGATCTCGTAAATGATGAATCTAGTCCTGCAATAACGGTGTGTCATAATACGCACTAACGAGAAAAGGTGCGAGACCTTCTGTCCTGTGGCGTGCACTTGGCCTTAGAGAACAACGGTGTTTGATATATGCACAGCTACTGATCAGCCGTCAGTGTGGACGAGCGTGTGGACGTCACCTGCTGATATTGCGTCCCTGGAGAATGAGGATAGAGGGCAGTGTCCTCAGGGGGTGACGAGTCGTGCTCATCGGGTGCTTCCTGATCATCTGGCTCCTGAACAAAACAAACATGTGTTGATCTAGTAGAACTGAGAACACGCACACCTTGAATGCAAGTCCCTGTAGATGTTAACATTTTAGCATCAAAACTCGTAGCCTAAAGCTTATTAAAAATCTTATTGTATTACCTAATTTTCAAAAAACAGACTCCAACAGATTCTGTATTGATCAGGCAATGACCAGACTCGACTGACTGAGCGCTCACCTCTTCAGGACAGAGCTCACAGGCCTTGGCCAGCGTCATGCGGGCGCTGTGAGAGCGTTCTAGGAAGTACCCGTTGGACGTCTCGTTGCTCTGTACCGGTGGCGACCAGTTGTTGTAGCTGTACTGAGGGTTTCCCGTGTACGGCCTCCTCTCCAGCTCGTCGCCCAGCCATTCTACTGCCCACGTCCACTTCCGCTTCAGATCTCCGTTACTCTGCAATACATTATGAAAAACACAGTCACTACTGGCTATGGCAAAGGCTTTTTCTTTTCCAACAACATGACAGAAAAAATACATTTGGTTTTCTCTCCTAAAAAAAAAAAAAAAACCTTCAGCGATCCTTCCGACGCCACCCGAAGAGCCAAGACTCAAACTCAGTTGCTCTTGCTTCCCTAGGATAAGTCACTTGTGCCGTTCTACTCCATCTCGATCGCTCCTGAAGAGCTACCGTCCTGCAGATTTCAGCTCCGACCCCAACCAAACACACCTGAACCGGCTAATCAAGGTGTTCAGGGTTACTTGATTACAGGCAGGTGTGTGGAGCAGGGCTGGAGCGGAAATCTTCAGGAGCAGAGCTGGAGAACCCCGCGCCGTTAAACGGATAAGTGTAAATTGCAAACCGTAAACACGGCAGCCTCACCTGCAGGATCTGATAGGCCACAGAGCAGTTGGTGAAGAGGGCCACCATGCACTTAATGCACTGATAGGCCCGTTTCTGATAATGGTTCTTGGAGCGCTGGATGGTGTCAAAGAGCCCGTCTCGATCATCGGGAATGCCCTTCAAAACATTGTGGATCCTAAAAACAGATCAGATATGAGGACACTCGTTCTGCACGTTCCTCGCCGCTCAGATGCTCTCGTCACGCAGGTCTCCGACTCACCTGTGCGTCTGCCACGAGTCCTCGATCAGGAGGATCTGAAGCAGTAGATCCAGGTAAGGCCTCAACTCATAGGTGTAGGAATACGCCACCTGAAACCGCAGGGAACGACAGAACGTTCACCATCTGTCGGGCAACATTAAGCAGACTGTAAAGGCTGAGCGGTCGTCAGGGACTAACCTGCCAGAGCAGCTCGCTGAGGACCGTGGAGGAGAACTGCGGGTTCTCCCAGCAGCAGAAGCGCAGCAGCTTCACCGTCTCCTCAGAATTGCTGCAGTCCTCGATGATCTTCTTCACGTAGCTGGTGCGCACAAACAGGATTTCGGCCACCAGCTGCTGCAGGGGCATGATGGGTGCCGTGAGGCCGGGGTCGCCGTACGGGTTGGACAGAGGGGGGTTACCTGCGGGGACGAAAAACAGCTGTGAGCCCGAGAGCCTTAGTTTGACGACGCACGCCGTAACGAACGCTCACCATTGATGGAGGACTGCATGCGCGCCGACACGTCACAGCAACGCACCAGCTGCGACACCACCGCGTAGAGTTTGCCGAGCTCCGCGTACTGATACTTGATGGGAGGGCCGGGACCCTCGTCCAGCGCCACCAGCATGAACGTGGCTGGAACGCTCAGCTTCAGCAGCTGTGTCTTTTCTGCCAGACCTGCAGCAGACGGACGGCCATCCGTTACACTTACTGACGTTTCGACATGCCACGTTCACATAAACCTTTAGAGACTTACGGCAGCCGAGAGCGAACGAGCGCTTACCCAGATTGGCGTACATGACGAAGAGGTTGAAGTACTGCTGAAGGTGGCGTCCGTGTTCTGACACTTCTCTTCTCAGTAAGTTCAGCACCGCCCGTAACAGGTGGTCGCTCAGGGTCACATTGTCACAGGCCTGCTCACAAATCACAGCATAAGTTCAGTCCCATTTTTTAAAAGACTAGTAACTCCATTTGCCCTAAATGCTTCCAGTCTAAAATCATGACAATCACAAAGAGGATCAGCCAAATAACTGGTTGAGGAATAAGGGACGCTGTCAGATCAGTTCCGAGAGCAGGTCTTATCGTAGTCATTTCTCCCTCTCACCTGTGTGGACGAGCCGGGCGAGGTGACGGGAGCAGGGCAGGGTCCGTCCTGCAGGGAAAAGTGTGCGATGAACACGACGAGCTTGGCGAAAGCGCCGCGGACCTCCGCGCTCGGACACTCCAGCAAATACTCAGAGAACCGCGTGGGGAAGGCAAAGAGGACGTTGTGTGCAAACCAGCTGCGGACATTCTTGCTGTGACGCAATAAGATGCACAGAGCATCGTACCTGAAACAAATGAAAGTCAGTCAGCGATGAGGAGAGTCAATCAGCACAACTCATACGACTGGCCCCGTCACAGACGTGCACGACTAGTCCACACGTTCGGATATGCTTTATGTTGTTTTTTTCTCATCTTAAAAACCATTTAGCTGAAATAACTGAAATCAGTTTTGTTGGGCCACATAGTTTCTCCTTCAGTAATGTTTGGAAATGACCAGCGTGAGCTGGAAATAGGGCTGGGCGATATGGCCAAAAAAATGATCATATCAGCTGAATCGATAATTGTCGCGATAAATGTCAACTTTTTATTTCTTTCACGTTTTAAGGCCAATTTTTGCTACAACGTGAAACCTTTAAAAACCAGACGGTTAATTGTGGCTTTAAACTCTTCTGAGTAATATTGTTTCAAATCAAGAAACAGGTTTGTGTTGCCTGATAATATTAATAATAATATTAAAAAAAAATGTTTGTCTCCTGGAAATACACATTTGACAGTAGCCTGAGTTCAGATGCAGATGTAGATTTAAGTTCATTATCAGTAATCAGTAATATCTGAAAAAATTGTAGCAACCTCATTTTTATATGCTGAAATTTAATTGTTCTGACTGGCTGTTTTTGGTTTTTTTAAACTAACCTTTGCTCTTCCGTGGTATCATCCATAGATAATAACAGTTAAAACCAATATGTAAATATGTAATATGGTTTCTACCTATTTGTATGAAAAACAAAGTAGTCAAAATAGATTTAGTATAAATGCATAAAAGCTATAGCTTAATACTGTAATTATATTACAGTATTAAATACATTAATAATAAATACATTAATAATATAATACAATTCGACCAATATACGCACATTACTGACACAATGCCACTGTGCAGTTAGTGCTGCTACAGTAAATCTATGGTAAATGATGGCGATTTGTAGATTAAAAAGCCTTCTGACTGCATCGTCGCGCACAGCGTTTCTCATGTTTGTCAGCGCTGATAACGATAATCATCGCCCAGCCCTACCTGCAATCAGACAATTGAAATCAACCAGTTTTAGTCATTTAGTAATTGTGTAACTTCGTTAGGTGTGTGTTTACGCTCACGACCAGCAGTGCATCAGAAGCAGCGACACACAGTAAACGCTCACCAGTCACTAGCGGGGCCTCGGACGACCTTCTTTGTGTGAAATCCGGTGCTAAACAGAAATCTAGCAGCGAGCTGTATACTAATCGTCGCTATTTCTTCAGCTTCTGGTAAAAGGTGATCTTGACCTAGAAAAACCAGAGAAGAAGAGCATCTTAATATACAACGGCAGCAGAACATTTACGGATTGCTGGAGCGTCCCGCTACTGACTCGAGCGCATCTTCGCAACACCACGCACCTGGCGGAGGGTTCAGGTAGACGCTATTGCAGGTCAGCAGTTTCTTAATGAACTGAAAATACTCCAGGCTGTACTGCATGCGGCTGTGCATGAACTGCACGTTCTGCTTGCGAACGCTGGCCTCGATGGCCAAGGGCATTTTGGGCTGATTCGGCCGGGGCGTGAGCGTCAGTTCGGAAATGTACTTCAACAGCTCGCCGTCGCCCCCCGCCGCGTCCATGCGCTCGTAGAACAGAATGTAGGCGTTCCACCAGCGCTTCTGCCGCCGGTACGACATGCGCTTCATCATGTGGTCGAACACCTCGCCCATGTACTCTCCACCGAAGCACTGGTTCTTCATCTCCTCGTCGTCGTCCATCTTGCACTCCGTCACGTCGCCGTCGTCAAACTTGTACCAGCGGTCCTTCTGTCCGTCGCCGCCATTGCCGTGCCGCTGGACGACGTACGAGTAATAGTGTCCGCCGCTGGCCTGACCCGAGTGCACCAGCACACCCACGAGCCGGTAACGGGAGCCGTCGTTCGGCTCGGACTCCGCCGGCGAGTTGTCGGGGATGACCTGGCTCTCCGCCGGCACCTCGTCACCCTCCAGCTTCGCCACGCCCGCCACCGTGTAGGGCTCCATGTCCAGCTCGCGAGGGAACTCGAAGTAATCGTTGAACTTAATCGCGCACTCGCGTTCCCAATCGTAATCGAAGCGTTTCAACTGGATGGCCAACACGGGCGGGAGATTCTTGATGAGGAGACGTTTCACCGTGTCCACCTGACGGCAAACCAGAACGCAACCAGGGGTCACCCATCTGCATTCCATTCGATCAGAGAGAATTTAGGGAACACGTCTCACCTTTTTGTTACACTTCTCACAGTGGTATGCGTTGGCTCCTTCAAGAAGATCCCCTTTGACGTACTGCTCTAAGGAGTCGAGGAGGTTTTGGTGGTTCCTGATGTCGACGTTTAACGTCGTGAAGGATTCCTCGCACTCGTACCTGTGAAAACACACACGACGCGTGTACACGAATAGAACAAATCAACATCCTTTAGAATGATTGACCAGTCCCTTCAGTTACCTGTGAGGACAACCCTGACAGATCTTCTGATCTGCAAACGAGCCGCCCAAGATCCTGCTGAGCATGGTGGGATGGCCGAGCGCTTTCAGCGCCTCATCCAGACTGTCCACCAGGGAATTGAAGAACTCCAGCGCATCGTGCTGCTCTCTCAGATTGACCGGTTCCCCCCATAGCCTGCAGGGAACGTTTCAAACACGGTCGTCTTACTTCACGTGGATTAAAGGTGCAGTGTCTCCCATTTCTGAGCCACTAGCGTCACCGAACAGAATGAAAAAATAAACTTGTGTTTCCCCCCCATCAAACAAACAGGCCTCAAACTCGAGCCAAAACGTACAGCTGTCTCTGGATATTAAGCCTGAGAAAGGATTTAATCTCCCCCACAAACTATACACACAAAATGCATTTTAAACTCCTACAGAGAGAATTCACGGCTGCTCGTACCTGAACTGTTTCCAGAAGCCTCGGGGCACGTAGTACTGCAGACGGGACGCGGCGAGGTGGCCGAAGATGACTTGCAGATGCCGCAGCACTCCGATGTTGTACTCCTTGCGGTCCTCGGCCTTATTGAGAGAGGGCTTGTCATCAAACTGGTGATAACTGAACACATCATCCCTGGGGTCCACATTACTCTGCAGCACAATGACGTACATTCAGACCTGTTTCAACCGACTTCGTCTCTGCACTAAGGGCTTTCGGTACGGTCGCGCGAACGTTTTACCTCGTTGTCCTGCTTTTCATCTCCGGACATGTCGTCGTCGATGTCGCTGCCGGTGCCTTCGATGGCCAGGATGCCGTTTCGGATGGGCGGGATCATGTAAAGCTGCTGAATCACGGAGTTCATGTAGCACGTGGCCCCTGCGTTCTTCAGACCCACGAAGCCTTTGGTCGGCCGCGGCCCCACCGGAGGCAGATACTCCCACTCCGCGAGAGCCTCGCAACCTGAGACCAGACGCATTTGGTTAAAACGCGTTACGAGCCTCTTGTGTGTGAAACGGGAGCAGAGCAATGCATTTCTACAGATGATTTCAATTTATAAAAGATTTAAGCCGTGTTTCATGAAAGAGACTCACTGATACGCTAAAAGCAAACAGGCCCAAATCTGCACAGCTGAAAACAAACTATTAGGATCAAATCACAGGTCTGTGTTCAATCTACAGGCAAAGGCCTTCACATCAGCTGATTTACGCAAGACTCAATAAATCCACGTGCCTAGATAGTACATGTCTGTGAGCGTGTCGACGATCTGCTTGAGGTTGCGCACGCAGCCAACGGCAAGCGCCACCAGCAGCTCGAAGCCAGCGTTTATAGACGCGGGGCTGCCGCACACCGGTATGGCCTGCTCCGCCGGGAACTCGCCGCTCTTCACGTACTGCAGGTACACGTTAGACGCCGGGAAGATGAAATCATCGATCAGTTCCTGTGAGAGACACAGACAGCCACAAATGAAGAGAATGTCCTCTTCGCAACACATCTGCAGAAACACGAAACAAAGTACAGGCCGTTCACCTTTATCAGATTAGCACCTCCTTTCTCACAGCCGATGTAGAACTTTTTCTCCGGGGTCTGAAAGGCCAGCAGCTCTTTGGTGACGCCCAGATGACCCTCCAGAATCGTCTCCTCCACGCCCGTCTCTCCTGTCCTCTTCACCTCATCCTGAACGTCCGTGAAAGAAACGACCAGAAGGAAAGAGAGTTAAAGCCGTCACTCCTTCCCATTCCTCATGCGTCGGGTCAGAGTGTTGTGGTGAACTCACCCGGATTCTCTTGAGCCAGTCGATCTCGTTGTTGAGCAGCACCTCGGCGTTGGGCAGGTTTATGTTGCTGTTGTACGCGTAGTTGAGTAAGTGGCGTAAGAGGGTGAAGTAATCGCCGGCGTGCTTTGCTCTTTCCTTAGCTGTACTCTGAAACGGAAGCGAACAGTTCTCACACGACCGCGGTCAAAATGGGTCAAACATCCTCCCACACTGGTGTATGTGACGCTGTACTCACTCCCAGAACAGTGAAGAGGAGGGTGATGAAGAACAGGAGGGGTCTGTGTCCCATACAGCACCTGGTGGCCATGAGGAAGAACTGCTCCTGTGCCATCTGACGCACGGCCCTGAAAACACAAAGAAATAGAGGCAATCTTCACTGCTTTTTCCGTGTCTTGACTCAAGTGTAGCGTTAGATGTCACGATAAACAGCCTCAGCTTCATTAATGCGTTAATAATTTAAAACAGAATATTAATTTAAAAACAAATACTAACTAAACCTCTCGTTAACCACAGGGTGTCTCTTCCAGCATATCTGAACATCTTGAGACAAGTCATAAACTCTTAATAACAATCAGTAAACTCTTAATTGTGCTTATTATAAGCACGAAGACACCCGGAGGGGAAGCGACAAACTGTTTTTATTGCGCAAAATCCACTTACAACTTTATTCTTCTAGAACAGTTATACACACTCTTATACTGAATATTTCATAGTGCTTCAACAAAAATTGGAGCTGTGCATTTCTGCTTTTAAACCCTTTAGTCTATTAGGCGTCCGCTGTAAGTACATTTACTGTAAAGGCATTTTATATTCAATTTACAAACTGAGCGGAGACGTCTCTGTGCGAGTCATCGCAGAAGCGCCCCGTTCCCGTAAGCACGTACTTGCTCTGGCAGTGCAGCAGCAGGTCGATGATGAAGGTCTGCCAGGCTTTCTCTTTGCTGAGCGTGTCGAGGGCCGTAGGGAGCAGAGCGAAACACAAGGTCATGACCTCCAGCGCCTCGCAGCACACCTGCTCGTCTTCAGCGTCCGGCTCGTTACCCGCGTTAGTCTGCGGAACGACAGATGCACGCTTAAACGAGAAATCAAAACAGCGGCGGACAGCGATGAGCGCTGATGAACCGTGAACATGCCTTCTCGTAGATCTTGCTGATCTCCTCGTTTGAGCTGAAGACCAGATGCACCATCCCACATCCCGAAGCCCACACGATCTTCTGCACGGCTCGGATCACGCAGATGTCTGGGATGTACTTTGAGGCCTGGAAGAAGTTCTGCACAACGGAGGAAAACAACAAAGTCGTGAATATCAGCGTGAAGCGGGCCCCGTACCGCAGCTCTAAACTGGTGAAGATCAGGAACCTCGTCAGAGATCTGCTGGGCCAGCCGGATGGCCACGTTGCGCAGCATGCATTCGGAGGCGGGATTGGGAATGCTCTGGAGAGCGTTCTGTAGCACCAGAGCCTGTTCATGCGTCGCCTGGTTGATCTGGAAGACAAACACACAGTCACATCACCACGAGGACAAAAAAATTAAAAATAAATAAATAAGAGTGTTTAATCTCAAGTCTCGTCATAGCGTGAGCCCCACCGGTGACGCCGGGTTGGTTCCCTCCACCACAGGCTGACAGGCCTCCGCAACGGCCTTCACGTGCCCGAACCCGATGGCGGTGAGCAGAAGCTTGGCGATCTTGAGAGCGTTCAGGTAGGCGCCGCGCCTCGTCTCCATGTCCGCGTTGGGAAGGAAGTTGTTCCTAGTGAGCATGCCCAGAACCAGAGGCAGACCGCCACTCTTCAGGAAGTTGTACTGGAAGTCACTGGCATCGTCTCCCAGAGTTCCACTGGCTGGCATCAGCAGGGCATACACCACCTAAGACCAGACAAACCAGATTTGTGATTATTACGTTTGCAGGTGCAGAAGCACACGAACGACGGTTTTGCAGCAACGTGAAGACACCTCCGTGAGGTAGAGCACTTGTGAAGGGGACTGGCCGAAGAAACGCGAATCCAGAGTGGGACTCAGACTGTTCTCTCCCAGCTTGGCGTGATCCAAACATGTCGCTCGCAGGTTCTCCACCGTAGTGTTGTCTGTGAACGCAAGGAGCACATTTCAGTGACGTTTAACGGCAGATGGCACGTTAAGGGGCGAGTCGTCACGGCCTTTGCTGGTACCTGGAGGCATGAGCTTCATGAGCACTCGAGCTCCGTCTCGCAGTAACGGCATGTTCAAGGTGCAACCCAGATCAGCGATCTGCCACAGGAAGGAGATATAGCGCAGATGCAGCGACATGATCTGAGGAGAGAGGAACAACGTTCACCTCAACAACATGCGCCGACAGACTCGACTGTGATTCAGACAGAAATTAAAATTCTGGCCGATAAACTGATAACCAATAAATGGCTGATTTTCCACAGGATTTTGTCAAAATCAGTGACTCAAAAATACAACACTAATAACTAAAATCAATTGTTTTACATATAAAATATGCATTAGAAAAAAAAAAGTTTTCATAAAGTTTTAAGAGTGTGATAGGTTCTCCCGACTAATATGCTGCATGGCTCATTCAGACCTGAGATTATTAAATGAAGCACAAACACGGTTCTCACCACTCCCGGCAAGCAGCTCTCCACTTCGGGGTTCGGCCCGTCGCTGTAGTGGTTTCCGTGATTTCCGGGTGAGCCGGTGGACGAGTCGGACGAGCTGTCGGGGCTGGAGGGCATGTTGGAGCTGACCTGCGTGAGCTTCGCTGTGATGAGCTACAGAAAGAGTCAGTCGAGTCTGTTAGCAGCTCATCTCTGGACACGACATACAGAAGCTTCATGTCAAATATCAATATATATTTACTAGGGCTGTCCTCGACTACAGATTTTTACTGATCGACTAGTAGTTGTGCATTAGTTGACTAATCGCATGTTTATTAACAAACCATTTAAATCATAATAATGAGACTTTAAGTGCCTGCATAGCCTAATAAGCGCTCAAGTGCACGTGAAAGCTTGCCACAGCGCGCTGGCAGAAGTACAATTATGAACGTGTCTAAGAAAAAGAGTAAGGACGGTAACATTTTAATATGTAGTTTAATTTAACATTTTAATCTTTGTGTCCGATGAATTCGGTTTCCCATTTGAATCGGTTGATTTGAAAGTAGACATTTCACTCTCTACAAATATTAGATTTTTCATGTCTGTAATACACGTTGTCGTTGACTAAAGGTTAGCCGACTGTTACGGGACAGCCCCAATATTTACACATTCGGACATCTGTAACGCTCACAGTTTTGTCTTTGAGGTTGAGCTGCCCAATCAGCCGGCGGTCGTCAGCAGGGTCCACGATCTCTCCGCCGATGAACAGCTCCACTTTGGTGTGCGTGCTGTTGGCTTTGATGCGAGAGAGGATGCAGCGGCGGACCGAGCCGATGGTGTCGTTGGTGTGGGACCAGATGTCCAAGTCGTCCACCTGACGGCCCTGATTGGGAAACCTCACCACCAGGGTGATGTGCTTCCCTCGGAACGCCCTGGAACGCAGAGACAGACAATATGAGAAAGATATTCACACTTTTTTGTCATTGTTTGACTTCCTACTACATGAGTTCATTTGACAGACTTTCAAGTCTGGCATGAAATGTAAATTCATCCTATTTAATGCATCTTATAGATCACGTGCTGAAGAATTCATTTGTGCGCATTTCATTTTTAAAAATGTTTGACCTTGTTAAATGAAACTATCACAACTGGATCTTCCAGTGAAGTGTGAGTCTTCTGGGTGACGTATGCAGGATTTCTCTAGTCGTTTGGTTCTCTTAAAACTCTGCATATCCTCTTAAAGTGCCAAACCCACATCTCATCATCCAGTTGACAGCGCATGCACAGAACCAAGCCCCGCCCAACATTAGGATAATCCGTTACATTCAGATGTGCATCACAATACAGAAGAGAATATCTGCCGCTACTTCTGTTCGATTGCAACTTCAGACTGTTCACCCTGACTGCACTGTGTCAGCGCGCTGTGGAATCGATCCCATGACCAGCTGAACTACACAAAGGTTTCGTGTCACTGCAGCAGGCACCTGGACATGGGGAGGATGGTCCTCTCCTCGTGATAGTCGCTGTCACACTCGTTGATGTACTCTTTGAGCACCGTGAGAACGCGAACCATACGTATGGCCTCCTGTCTGGCACAGTTAATGCTGTCCTTATCGCCGTCCAGCACACACAGCGTGTCGTACGAGGCCTTGAGGCGGTCGAAACACGACTGGATGAAGTCCTCGTGGATCTCTACCTGTGAACGAAAGCGGCACCGGATCAGACGTGATTTAACGGCGTGCTAACGGCTGGCGGTCGGGCGTGGAAGGCGAGCTCACCTGATTCACTTGTAGTTTTGGTCCGAGGTTGGTGTATATTTCTTTCAGCAGGTCTATTGCTCGTGTGGCGATGTCATCGCTGCCTTGAATCACAACCTGTGGAGAAGAAATGAAACGACAGTAAAAACATGATCTCAATGAGGCCGTAAGAGACTTTATCAATTCATTTAAATGTACTGCTGTGCCACAGTTGTATTTTTTTTTTTCACTGAGAGAATCACAGATTTAAATTTAAATATTAGGAAACATCAGACACGTTGGAATCAGTTAAGAGATGATCCGAGCACATGGCGGCCCGCTCGCGTGGAGACCGGCGGCTCGTCTGAACTGAATACACACTTTAATTCACAGGTTTTACCCTCCAGAGGTAGTCGAGTCCGATCAGCTCCAGGTCGTCCATCATGTACGCCCGGCGTTTGGCCACCAGCTTGCCCTCTCTGCAGTTGACGGCTTTGAAGAAGCGCTCGAAGCACTTCATGCCGTTCTCCGTGAGCAGCGTGGGGTCCAGCTGCAGCACGTTGTTCTCAAAAAAGTCCTTGTTGATGTCCGGGTCCAGATCCGGCTCGTCACCCATCAGTTTGGAGTACCACTTAAAGCAGGCCTCGCGGTCGCACAGGAAGACGGCGTTCTCCGCCAGACACTTCCAGATCTGCTTGGCCTGTGGAGCGCAAAGCCACAGCTGGCCGTCCTTCAGCAGAAACCTGGACACGGGTCACGAACGTCAGAAACTCCTCAGTGCGAAAAACACCTTCCTGTGAATGCGCATAAGAAAGACATCACTGACCTCAGGAAATTGAGTCTCTCTTGTACTTCCTGCACGTGGCTGTAGCGGCTGCCCACTCGGACCGTCTGAGGATCAAACCCTGGATGCTCTGAGAGACAGAATTACGATCAGAGTTCGCCTACACTTAAACCGGAAGTAAAAATGACGGATATGCGGTTAGACGACACACGCACCTTTCGAGAACTGCCTCATGTTCTCCATGTACGCAGACAGGTTCTCGGCCACCAGCGTGACGAGCGCGTGATTGTGCTGAAGCTGGTTGATCAGATCGTGGCGGTAGAAGACGTGTGGACTCCTCTGCGTCTGACTGCACGAGAAACAAATGACAGTCGCGCACACCGACAGACAGACAGGACACCGTCGCGAAGACGCGTGCTCAGTGACTCACCTGAGGTTCTGAGGAGCTTCTCCAAACAAGCTGCAGATCTCCCTGATCTGCTTCAGAGCTGGAATCACCCACTTGTCGTTCGTCCGAAGCTCCTCGATGAAACGGTCGATCCACTGCATCTTCTGCGTGTCGCGGTCCTGCGAGACAGCGAAAAGAAAGCCGGCGGTGAGTGACGGCACGCGGGCGCACGGCGGGAAGAGATGCGCTCGGACTCGAGGTCAGACCTGCGAGCAGCTGTAGTCCAGGATCTTGATGTGGGCGCTCAAAGCCTGGTCCATGATGTCGACGGGGACGTCGTCGCTGTGAGCCAAGTTCCACAGCAGGTTGAGCACTTTGTGAGCCATCACTCCGTCCTTATCGTCCTCCGCCAGCCTGCGGATCAACTCCAGAAGCTTCTCCCGCTGCTTTTTACCGGCGTTCGTCCAACTGGCCTGCATCACAGAGACGAGAATCAGACCGGTTATCACGGCGTCCTCTCTCAGCAACAAAAGTGTCCCGTATTACGTGACAGTGGCCGCTCACCTTGAAGCAGTCAAACAGGTGATCGAGCTGCTCCGGGGAAAAATCCCACGCCAGCTTGGCCAACAGATCATGGACGTTCTTGACGATCGCTTCATGTTTACCGGCCTGAGAAAACACGACACTGTCAATAATTTACCTCAACTTATCTTCAACAGACTGAAAGCAATCAAAAGTAAATCCAAACTAAAGTGTTACACATATATGCTCCTTTCTGCTGCTGGAGCCCGTTCCTGAACCACAGAAAAACTGGTTTTCTAAAAGCTTTCTGGTCTGGAACAAGGAAACTATTCTGTCAGGGCACAGGACGGAAAAACGTTTTGCCACCAGGGAAAGTTTTCCCAGCGGTAACAACAATTTAGGCAGCTAACAACTGCATTAACACATGTGGGAAGGAGTACTTCTTTACTGTACAACAATAAAAGCAATGTAATGTCAGAAAACGGACGTTAAAAACAGTCATGTTCTAAGAAGATCAACGAGATATTAGCAAAGAAAAATATGTAGAGAAATCCTAACCTGTCGGCTTCATTCAGAGCAGCGCCGGTGTGATCATGGCACTGAAGTCCCATCACACTACTGGTAACTGCAGTTAGGTTAGTCGTGTCATTACTGTGATATGGTGATGTACCTGAGCCGCCCAGATGTTGTCCAGGTCCTGCAGGGTCAGAGCTTTCTCCTTAATGACAAAGCGCAGGATCTTCTCCAGCTTCTCCACATACTGCGGCTGGTGCAGACTGTCTCTCAGCACGATGGACAGAATGTTGTTCTGCTGAATCCATTCCTGACAGACAAACAACATCATGAGCATTTCCTGTAGCAGCACATGACTGAGTACAGGAAGCATCTCACACACACACACACACACAGAGCTCAGATGTCCACTTCAGTTAAATCAGTGGTTCCCAAACTGGGGGGCGTGGAGTTATGATAAGGGGGGCGCGGCAAGGCTAGTGTACAGCCGATTTTTATAGAGATTCGAAAGAGATAAACGACCGAAAATATTTGCCGCGCCGCCCGGCAGTATTCAGCGCGCACCGCTCAATGTGTGACGCACTGCTCAATGTTCCGCTCTATGAATGTGCGTTCCGTTGAGTTACTCACGGCCCATATGAATGCTCCAGTCGTGTACCGCTTATGCTCACTGGAAAAGCAAAGTCCGCTCAAAATAAAAAGTGCCGACAGAAAATGTCTATGTATACTTGTTCCTGTTTGCAACAGCGTCGCATACTGTGCTGTAACATGCTGTAGTACTGCTGGACTGGACAACACTGGTAAAATGACACGACCCTCTCGTGACGGTTTGCTCTGCTCACATGCTCTGATAATAATAGCTTTGTAGGACCTATACATTATTTTGATAATTAGTCAAAGAAAGTTATATCTAATTCTGATTCATAAAACTGAATAAAAATAATATATTGAGATTTAATATTCATATATTTTCTGTCCAATTTTATTTTTACTTTTCATAAACGTGGTTATTTTATTGGCTTGTGATTTTTTTATTCAGTATCATTAGAATTATTGAGTTAAATTTAAAAGTCTTACAAAATGACTATATTATTTAATAAAATAATAAATAATTATTACAAAGCAGTTTCAGTTTGTGCCAAGAATTTTCATTTCGGTACATCCCTAGATTGTTTTCAGGGTGATACAAGACCCCACTGTGAATTTATCTTGCTTATTATACGGCGACTTGCCACATATGTAAATTATTTAACACAAAATATGAATTTCATCATATTTTATTACCTCAAGACTCGCAGTACCCGCTGCAGCTGTCTGCGATCAGTTGTAGCAGTTTTGGTCGTAAAATAACAGACCACTAGATGGTGCAATTGATATCAGAAATGAGAATTGCCATTAGCGAGTAAAATTATGAATGAATGACGCATAGTAGTTCTGCTCTAAGCATGGATAAGTTTTTGAAAAGACAACAAAATCTGTACATAGTAAAGCTGCTTGCTTTACTTTTAATGTTTCTACTCTTAAAAAAAAGGTGGGGGTTGTGACTTTTTATTCTGCAAAAGGGGGGCCCGGCAGAAAAAGTTTGGGAACCACTGAGTTAAATCTACTGGTACGTAGGACACAGCTGAGCTGCGTTTGTCTTTCTCTTTGGGCTGTAGATCACAGAGTTCATGGCGCGTTTCCATGTCGTATTTAATGTGACAGTGATTGATTGATGGATCGATCGTGTATTGATTGTGCTCTTACGGCCATACGCTCCGCCGTCAGCCACTCCTCTTCCTCCGGGTTCCCGTGCCGGTGGGTGTAATACGACACACTTGAGATCACCTTGTTCACTTCGTTCAGCGCATTCATTTTTCCATTAAAAGAGGAAATCTGCAACAACCTGTAAAGCGGACGCGAGCAGATTAGACTAGTCACGAGGTCAGAAAAACGTAACTAGTAAATCATCAAGCGGGGAGCGCGAGGAGACGGCTTACCTAAGGATCATTTTTAACCTGAAGATTTCCAAGTTCTTGACCGTTTCTTCCTGACCCGGAACTCTAGACGCCAGGTTCTTCAACGACTTTATGATCATGGACAGAGCATCGTTCTTGGCCTCGTTCTTGGCCTCTTTCTTCAGCTCCTCATCTGTGAGGTTCTCCAGAAACTGTGGAACCATCTCGATTACGGGTAAGAAAAACTTTTTCACCGTGTGCAGAGTCAAGAATTCGTAGCACTGGCCGAAAGGTCTGGAAAACAACCAAGAAACGATGAGACACAGCAGAACACGCAGCAGCTCAAACGCAGAAACGAACGTGAATGCAGAGGAACGTACTTGATGAGAGCTGCGATGATCTGCACGTTGAGAGCCTGGCCGCTCATGAAGCGATCGTGCAGAAGCTGGAACCCGTTCAACGTCCCAAACTTATTGATGAGATCCACCAGCCAACCCTGAACCAGAGACACGGACGGAAAGATCACGACCAAACCAAACAACTCTGCTTACGTTCAAACATTACGGCGGCGTCTTTATTTGAAACTCTCTTTAAAGTAGACGTTGTCATACGTCATTACATCAGCAGCTACTTTCTTAAGAAGAGCTTAATTTGTGTTGAATGTTTTTAATCAAATGCACCACTTCAGTGCAAATGAGCTACTGTTTCTCAGCTGACATCATCCTGTCTGAGCAGGACTGCTTGTGTTTGTTAAATACTCATTTCTGAACTAGCGACTGATCGGTAAGAGAGAGATCTTCACAACTGCCCCAAAAGCGTCGCTCCATCATGCTCGGTTGCGATCGGGAGATCAGAAGCACAGCGTCGTACCTTAGGAGAGCGTGGGTCGGGCGGCCGGGCGAACAGCTCATCGTCGGCGAGCTGCGCTCCCGCAGGGACGCTCTCAGACGGACGCGTGCCGTTGTAAATGTGGAACTTGCAGTGCGGGTTCGTCGCCATGGCCAGCAGCTCGAGCAGAGGAAACCAATCCTGAGCCAGTTTGACCACGCAGAGCTCGATCAGACGGTGAGTGTTATTGATGATGCACCTCTGCAACGAGACGACAACAACAGATCAACATCAGGACGTCAGCAGAGCTGTCCAATCACAGACGGAAAGAAAAACTCACGTGGATCTCAAACTTCCAGCCACTCACGGCCTCGTCCGTCAGGATTTTGGTGAACGAGATCGTCAGACCGTCGCGGAAAAACCTCTGACACGCCTCGCACCTCACGTCGAGCCCTGAACATCACAACAAACCACAAAACACCCAATGACTCCAGCTGAACACCTCATCCCACCCGCATTTGATAGACCTTCATCACTCGTGACATCTGACCTTTTTTACTGAGATCTATAGCAGCTTCGAGCAGCACCTCCAGTTCTCCTTTAGGCAGGACCGGAACCACCCAGCGCGGCCTGAACCACAGAAAAAACACACGAACACACGTTAACTTCACACAGAGAGAAAACCAACACAATGTGAGATCGACGCCGCTGCTGACCGGTTGATCATGTCGTCCAGCTTGGCCAGGTCTGTGTGGGGGAAGGCAGGCTCCTCCTCTTCCTGTGTGGGCGGGGCCTCCGCCTGCCCCTGTTCCTCTGGCGGACTGATGGGTGACGCCTCATTGGAGGAGTTCGGTGAGGGCGTCTAAACACACAACAACAACAGGAAGTTGATATTTATGCAGTTTATCGATGCCTTCAGTTAATGTGGAAAACTGATCAGCGAGTCTAGTAAGTAACTAATGATGAGAATCGGTTGGGTGGGTGCTTAACTAACTGTTCAGCAGTGGCTAGCTGATTAGTGGGTAGGTTGACTAATGAATTGTTTTAAGAGCCTCTCAAAAACATTTTAGCACGTTGTACTTTAATGCGGTAACACTGAACTGATTTGAGTCACACCTGGTTCTGGGGCAGCAGGGTTTGGTTCTGGCCGTCCGGCGCTTGGCTCTGGCTCTCGTTGCCCCCCACGGGCGAGCCGCGGGTGGTGGCCGTCATGCTCGACGTGGGGCAGATCTTTGCAATCTTGTCCGTTTATGTGGCGGGAGCCGGGCGAGAATCTACTGCCCGGGCGGCAGCGGGGCGTTTCCGGCGGCTGAGGGAGCGAGATCGAAGCACCTGGAGCTCAGGCCGAGCCGCAGAGAACATCGCATTACCTGCAAGACACACAGAAACACAGATTCAGAGAACCGCCGAGCGCTCGGAAACGGGTTCGAGTTTAACCGGCTGTACTGCGACCGTGCGGATCAGATGCCGCTGCTAACTTTAACCGGTGAACAGCAGCTGCTGTCGTCCGTCCAAACAGACGCGAGCGGTCAAGCCGAGACTCGCACGTATAAAAACACACCGGATGCGTTTGTTCTGTCTGTGATCATCAGACGCGTGTTCGCCGTGTGTCTACCCTGTCGCTCAGATGTATTTAAGGACTGTGTGTTAGTCCAGTGTGTGTGTGTGGTTTATATATCCTGGTGGGGACTTAAACCTGAATTCACACAGTCTCATGGGAACTCGTGTCACGGTGGGGACCTAAACTGAGGTCCCCATGGGTACAAAAGTTTTTTTGAGAAAGTAAAAAAGCAGAAAGTTTCCTGTGACGTGTAGGGCGACAGAAAATATGGTTTGTACAGTATAAAAACCATCACGCCTATGAGAGTCCCTACAAGGACAGCAGACCAGACGTGTGTGTCGCTGCACTTTAATGAATCAAATGTCCTCACTAATATAGAGAATCATTAAAAAAGGATGTAAAAAAGGCTCACAGACGCCCCAGATGATGTTTGAGTCTAGTGACGGTTCAGAGGCGGAACGTCACGGGTCGCATGAATGCAGAACTAAACCGGTATCACACAGTTAACCAGGAGAAAGTGACATGGTAACATACAGTTCTCTGTGCACACCGAGAGTCCTGAGGAACATCTGCACGCGTGTTCGGGGTCCTGCACACGTCACACGCTTCAGCGCATTCAGGAAGTGAAAGGAACACAACATCCTGTCACACAGGTGTCCTCTGCTTTCTTATGGCTTCAGATGAAAAACACAAAAGTAACAGTCACAGCAAATAAACAACCGAGTCCTAATGAAACAGTAAATAAAGCTGCTGGTATCAGACATGATGTTAAAAACACGTCTGGTTTCACCTGACAGATTCTCACGATCCTGAAAACAGGTTCTTGAGTTCAGCACAGTCATTCAGAGACTCAAACCCAGAAAACAACATCCAGTCCAGATCTGCGCATATCTGATCTGTGCATTTGATGCAAGACTTCATTATGTAACACGTCTTACATCTCAAACACTGAAGACTCTCAGTGTATTTACCATCAGACACTGGTGCACAATCACAACACACACATGTAGCATGTGAATCTGCGCTCAGTATTGACATGACGAGCTGTCAACTGATCCAGACAGAACACACACATGCGCTTTACACTAAATATAGTCTGATGACATTCAGCTTATTTCATAAACATCAGCTGTTTCCTCGCATTCCCGTCAGCTACACACACACACACACACACACACACACACACACACATCTGTTTACAGACATGCAGCAACAGCCACGGTATTCATTCATGTTCTCGTTTCGGTGACAGTCGCAGCAAAACGACCTGCTTTATTAGCAGTTTAACGTCAAGAATCACTTTTATGGCCCAGAGGCCGGTTTCTGACACTAGCATTAGCATTGCGCTCCGCTCGCCTTCTTCACGTTTATTTTCCCGCACAGAAACCGAACAAACACGAACACACTCAAACACCCGCACTGAAGAGTGTTTCACGCTGATTAGAGTTTGAGTCCGTCACTGTGTTCGTGTGTGTGTGTGTGTGTGTGTGTGTGTGTTATTGAGGCCTGTTAGCCTCTGTGCTAATGTGCTAAGCGCTGCTCCACCTCATTAATGGCGCGCCGCTCGCGCTCTCTGTCGCCCGCTAAACGCCCTGACGCGCCCGTGAATCATGTCACAGCCTTCAAACCCGCTCCCGAACACCCTCTGTCAGCCTTACCGCGAACAGGAGCTCAGGGAAGGCCGTGTTTGAGCGGGTGTCTGTGGAGCGGCTCCTCTGAGTGAGTGACTGTCAGCAGCCATTTTGCTCCGCAGACACACACAAACCGGCTTCGGACGAGCGGATAACCGTGTCAGACGCGCATCCGCGGGTGTCTCACGGACATTCGCGCGGATTTCTCAGTCCGTCTCACGCGTGAGCTCGTGTTTTTGGTGTCGTTCAGGCGCTCCGGTCACTTAACAAAGAGAAAAGCGCACCGAGCGCGGCTCCACAAACATCACTCACCGACAACCGGGCGCGACTGTCCGCTGCTCTTGCGCTCATCCGCCGCGAGTCTCTGCAGTCCGCGGCTCGAACGTCTGTGTTTCGCGGGAGTTCTCGCGCATTCGCGGCTCCGCGCGCTGCCTTCACTGTCTCGTCTGCTCGTTTCGGGTGTTTTTCCTGCGTCACCAGCCGCCCCCCCTACGACACCCGTCCAGCCTCAGTCCATCACACTACTAACTACACCAACACTGACTAACCCGGTTAACGGGCAGCACGGGGACGATTTTAATGCTCAGTGGATATTTAGTGTTGTTGTTTTGTTTTTTTCTATAAATGTCTCGCTGTCCCGCACCGGACCGGCCTGTGTGATGTTTCAATATCTGCGGCTGCGTCTCAAAACCTAGTGCGCTGCCTACTGAGACCACACACACATCACACTCACTGTGAACACTCCAGATCTGTGTGAATAGTTATCAGAGGTTTGATCAGACGGTAAATGTGTCTAAAAGTCACAGATGCCAGAGTGTGTGCGTGTTGTTGTTTTTGTTGTTGTTCCAGCAGGAGGCGGCAGTGAGCGACAGCGAAGACCCGGAAGACAATGACGTCACCACCAATATATCGATCTTGTCCTATCATGTGAGCTTCACCTTTAATTTTTTTTTTTTTCTTGAAAGAGAATCAAATTTAGTTGCTTTATTTTTCCCCTCACAAAACCAGCCGAACACGGTTTCTGCTGATAAACTCTCAGAAGAAATTATTCAGACTTTGCATTTAACAGAAATGCTGTAAAGCATTTGCCAGATCACTGCCTTTATTAGGAGTTAGCGATGTATGGGACTAAATTTAGAAGTGTTCGCTCCTGAATATTGCTATGTGAGACACCACGTGATGTGCGTGAGAGTGAAACAGCGCCATCTGCTGGAGGAACATGAGCAGTTTTCAAACCATCATCATCATCATCGTCACTGCCATAAAAACAACATGCATGACCTGATTTCAAAAGCAATTTACTTTTTCAACACGTGAAAGGAAATAGATAAAAAAACAAACAAACAAACAAACAAACATACTGAAGAGCAGTTTTGTCATTTGCAGAGGAATTTACACAGGGCAATATGAAATGAAGAGTTCACACAGTCTGTTCAGTTGTTTATGCACACACTACTTCATTTCAACCGCAAATGTACGCACCATTGAAACATTTACACACAATAAAATCCTCTCGGTTTTCTCGGAGTAAAACGATAATACTCTTAAGACAGCACATTTTCTGAAATGGTCGATCTAGGAATGGATATTTTCCTCCTCGTTCTGCACAAGAAATCAAATCCAGGACAATTTACAAACACGTCACTACACAGGGCATGAGGGAAGCCGTCCGTTCAGAGTCGAGTGTGTCCGGCGCGACGATCTCCTCCCGACAGAGGGTTCACTGGGAGAGACAGACACGTCAAGAGGAAGAGGAGCAGCCTGGAGGAAGAGCGCCGAGCTCTGCTGCCCCTTTGTGCAAACCTACATCTGTAAACAGAGGGGTGGATGAAACGGGCGTCGGGAGGGCAGTTCAGTTCCGTCCGTGCAAACGGTGCTCACTTGTGTGTGTGAGAGAGGAGGGGGGGAGTCGGCTGTGCTTATATACTGCCGGTGGGCGGAGTCACGTAGCCACGCCCACGGGGTGGGGCTGGTGGGGGTGTTGGCTCCTCCCCCACCGCTAACTGTGCTCATCATTGCTCTGAGACGCCGTCTCGTACATTTAAAAAGAAAACCGTATAAAATGTCATCAACCCCCCTCGTTATTAGTACAGGACCATATCTATGACTTATATATTCATATTTATAGATATTTATATATGTATAGATATATACAACGCTACCTACGCACTGGTAGTTGCCGGGATGTAAAGTCCGTCAGAGACACGTGCGCGTGTGTGTGTGTGTGTGTGATGGCTAGTACACCCAGGACACGGGCACCCACTGCGCGGTGCTGGACACCAGATCGATGGCCTCCTCCAGCAGGCGGATGGTGTCGTCGATCTCGTTATTGATGATCGTCTGATCGAAGTAATGCGCGTACGAGCGCTGCAGCGCCTCCGACTCCTTCTGCAGCCGCTGGAGAGACTCGTCCTGATGAGAACAGACACACAACATCAGCGAGACGCAGCGGCGACGTCACACGGCTAACAACAAAACACGCGATCTACGACAAACACGCTTCCGACTGCGAGCGAGTCGTCACACGACAGCAGCTCCGTATGTGTTCGGTCCACACTCGTTACAAACCAGTTCATGCCTTTCTGTTATTGTAGAGGCACTATTATAGTTCTTATTAAAGGAGAAGTCCACTTCCAGAACAAAAATTGAGAGGGGGTTCAATCTTCAACTGGCAGGTCACGTGACCGTGGGCTGGCAGCTGGCAGTATGCCTCAACAAGTTTCAGCAACAACAGATTTTCGGCAGATTTTGTGTTTTGTGCTTAATTTATTATTGTGAACCTGTTCAATTCTTTATTCTTAGCGCGATTAAAGTGTTTAAATGGCCGTGATTTCAACTGGCAGCTTATTGTCGCTTCCACTGGCAGCTCAGTCAGTCAGCCGCGAGAGCACTCCAAGGTAACGCGTTTTCTACCACTCTTGCTACAAGTAAATATATTACTTCATGATCGTTAATATATTCTTATGGGTCTAGTCTTTTAATTTATCCACACTTTATGAAGTTTATTATGAATAAAGTGTTCAAATGGCCGTGTTTTCAACTGGCAGCTTATTGTAGCTTCCACTGGCAGCTCAGTCAGCCGCGAGAGCTCCGAGTTTAGGCGAAGCGTCAGTAAGCAACCAGTCGTGATCACGTTCATTTGACCGCTTTAATTGTGGAAAAAAAGCTAAAACGTCAATCATACTAAAGAACAGAGTCATAAGAATACATTCATAACAATAAAATAGTGTATTTCCTTGCAGCGAGAGTGACAGAGAACGCGTTATACTCACAGATCTAAAGCAGTTGAGACTGCCAGCCACCAGCCCGCCACTGGCAGGTCACGTGACCTGCCAGAATCAGACTGGCAGCTGCCATCACTGACCACCATCACATGACCTGTCAGTGGCGGCTCCTGCCAGTTGAAGATCAAACCCCTACTGCAAAAATTTACACCCCCTCATCATCCAAGATGTTCATGTCTTTTCTTTCTTCAGTCGTAAAGAAATTATGTTTTTTTTGAGGAAAACATTTCAGGATTTCTCTCCGTATAGTGGACTGATATGGTACCCACGAATTTGAACTTCCAAAATGCAGTTTAGATGCTACATCGCTGTTTTACCTTGTTTTGTTAAGGGTGTTTGATCTTCTTTGCACGTTCACTTTGTAAACACTGTGTCTGTTCTTCTGCAGCGACGTAGAGCGATTTTGAAGTTGAGGTAGAAAATGAGATGGGAGTTTTTCGACATACCCTAACTGTCCTGAACCAGAATAACACAGAGTTCAGGCACAGCCAGACAACATGAGCGTTTGAGGTTAAAAAGTACATAAATTGGAATCGTTTAGAGCAGTGGTTCTCAATCCTGGTCCTGGGGGCCCCCTGCTCTGCACATTTTGCATGTCTCCCTTATTTAACACACCTGATTGAGATCATCAGCTCATTAGGTCAGTTCATGGATCTCTCTCCTAATGAGTTGATGATCTCAATCAGGTGTGTGAAATAAGGGAGACATGCAAAATGTGCAGAGCAGGGGGCCCCCAGGACCAGGATTGAGAACCACTGGTTTAGAGCCTTTGAAGCCGCATTTAAGCTGCATTTTGGAAGTTCAAAATCGGGGCACCATATCAGTCCATTATATGGAGAAAAATGCTGAAATGTTTTCCTCAAAAAACATAATTTCTTTACGACTGAAGACAGAAAGACATGAACGTCTTGGATGACAAGGGGGTGAGTACATTAACTGTGAATCTTTGTTCTGGATGTGAACTTCTCCTTTAATATTTTGAATCTGTTTTTATTTTTATTTAGTTTATTTATTTATTTCTGTTTTTATTTTAATTTTAGTAATTTTGTTGTGTTTTTGTCATTTGTGGTAGTTTTTCCTAAATATATAGTCGTCTATATAGTTATTAATTTTATTTCAGTTTTAATTATTGTTGTACATTCAGTTTAACTAAATTAAAATGAACAATTTTGCCTTCACAACTAGCTGAAATAATGTTTTTTATACTTCATTTCACTTCAGCTAACATTTATTTTAATAAGTTTATAATTATTTTTATTCATTATTTAGTAGTTTTGACTCTGATTTGTATAGACCAGGGGTGGCGAATTCCGGTCCTGGAGAGCCGCAGCCCTGCAGAGTTCAGCTCCAACCCTAATAAAAACTCACCTGCCCGTATCTTTCTAGTAACTCTTCAGACCTTGATTAGCTTGTTCAGGTGCGTTTGATTAGGGTTGAAGCAAAATTATGCAGGGCTGCGGTTCACCAGGACCGACGTTCGCCACCCCTGGTATAGACCATGGGTGCCCAAACTCTGTCCTGGAGGGCCGTGTCCTGCAGAGTTTAGCTCCAACCTCCGACGAGCTAATCAAGCTACTTCCTGACAGGTGTGTTGAGGCAAATATGAGCTAAACTCTGCGAGACCCCGGCCCTGTTTGGGCACCCCTGGTATAGACATAAATTACATTTCAAGTATGACTAAAAATGATTCGGATGCTGAATTTTATCCAGGCACGAAGCACTGATCTGTGCGCACGCATGCATTCTGATGCACCAGCCACACATTAAAATATACACGAATTCAAACGGAGGAACTAATAATCGTGTGGCCGATGGCGGAGCGGCTGTCACGAGCGACCGCGCTGGCTCACGTCTTTACTTACAGGCAGTTTTCTGCACCATCTAGGGAGCTGCGAGCAGCGCAAGAAGAAAAAAAATGAACACACAGAAACACGCATGCAGCATGCAACGAAACATGACGGCCGGGACGTCCTGTGAGGAGACGTCCAGCGCTCACCTCGTTCATCGCGGGAGTGATAGTCGGTGCTGCGATGAAGATGACGTATGGCGCAAACTCGGCCGTCCGCAAAACCTTCAGCGCCTGTGAAAACACAACAGGAGCGCATCAGAGCGAGACAGACGGCAGGAGAGCGTGCGAGCGAGACGACGCGGCCGTACCTGCGGCTCCACGTCCAGGATGGCCACCATGCCCTGCTCGTGGATCTTGCGGATGGTCTCGAGGCGCGTGCCGTACATGGCGTCCTCGTGGCTGCCGTACTCCAGGTAATCGTTGTTGGAGATGTCCTGCATCATCTGGTCATGTGACACGAAGTAGTAGTTCTTCCCGTTCTCCTCGTCCTTCTTCGGAGGTCTGGTCGTGTCTGTCGGGAGAGAGCGAGCGGTCAATGCACAGGCGGTTCGTGGCGAGCCGCATCTCACGCCGGACGGCGCGTGTCTTACGTGGAATGGGGTAGGCGAATCTGTCGGGATGTTTTGCGATGAGCGTGTTCTTGATGTGCCTCCGGCCGACGCCATGAGCTCCTGCGGACACACGGATCAGCGGAGCCGTTACTCGACTGAGCTGAATAACAATGAGCTGAAACAGACTGGAGCGCGTCAGAGATCTTACCCAGCAGCACCAGCGTTTTCCTCTTGAACGCCGGCAGCTTCACCACCTCTTCGTACGTCACGAGATCTAGTTGGTCAAAGACTGAAAGAACGAGAGACCTGGATCAGTGAGGACCGCGTGACGCCTGACGGCCGTTTATGTCGGTCAGCGGGAAACATTGAGATTGATGAGAGCTGGTGAGATGAGCTCAGGGTTTGCTTTAAGATGTCTTTTGATTAGAGAAATGAGGCGTGAGACAGATCGACGCTTCGACTAAAGCAGATTCTGCCCTCACTGACTCGACCTCACGGAACATGAAATGCGACGTTTAGCAGAATGTTCACGCTGCTCTTTCACAGCAGATTCATCGTAAGTACTTTACATTTCCATGTTTCTCACCAAAGATGAGCAGGAATATTCTGCCGAACATCCCGTCTGTGTTCCTGCGCTCACACGGGCTCGGAGCGACACGAGGGCGAGTAAATGACGGCAGAATGTTCACTAGTGAGGGTGAATTGCTCCGGTAAAGCTGGAATACACTACAGCACATCTGCCCTGATTCACAGTCATCTGATGAAAATCAGACTAGTCTTCAGATTTTAGTTAAAATCATGGGACACAGACTGTGATTCCATCCAGTCAGATTATGTTATATTATCCGATGTTGAGCTGAGTTTAGATCACATTATTTGATTTCTGTGTGAAAGTATTACTTTAATGATGAGGTCAGGCATGTACAGTATTAATCAGATGAAATCATACGACTTGTAGTTATGGTTAGTTCTTGTTTAGTACATGTCTTAACTCACCATTACTTCAAATTAAAGTAATATTAAATCTTAGTGCGTGGTTATTCGTGTGTTCAGATGTGACAGTGGTGTAGTGTGTTCCAGCAGTGAAAGTCATCAGTGCTGTTCGACATGATGTGACTGTGAGGAAGTTCTAGAATCCTCACAGGAAGTGACTGAAGCTTCGAGGCAACACAACATTGTCACAATCAAATGACTTCAAAATTAAAATCTCACAAAAACACTAAACTCATTACAGTACTAGCTGACATGGGTAACAAATAACCAGTCAAAACACAACACCCGTTTGTTACTTAAGCAAAAGGAGATCGACACGATTAGTTACTTACATGCGGGAGGCCATTAAAGGGAGACAGCGTGTAAAATGGACAGGGGTCAGTTAAACACACATTACCAACACACACAACACACACATGAGCAGCGCTGGAGACAACAACGACACACATGCTGCTGAACACACGCATGAGACATGCGCTCACGAACAAACACACTCATCCAGCACACACACACACACACACAGCTGTTACACAACATCACAATCAACAGAACAATCAGAGACAAAAGAGACGCTTCACTCCAGTTTTGTTTTGGCCACTGCACATGGAGTCATGGGATTGTGATCACATCATCACTACGAGACATTATCTAGAGTCCATGAGGTCACTGTGCTGAGGTGAGCGGTGTGATGTCGTGGCCTTGAGATCCTGATCCAAGAACGACACTCTCATCAACACAATTTTAATGAGCAAACAAACCTGTGATACCATAGAAACATGGGATTATCAAAAATATAAGATAATTAACAAAATAACATTTTATTTAGAATTAAGAATGACAGCATTAATACAAGGCTACACATTATATTATATATTATGTCTTGTTCCTGTGACATCATTAAAATGATTAATGATTATATTAAATTAATATATTAAAACATTATTTTTATATATCTTTGGGCCACTATACTTTTTCACATGGACATGAGTTTAGAATGCAAATAAATAAAAAGTTTTCCTTTTTAAAGGTATTGATTTTTTAATGGGATTTTAAAATGTATATGTAGAGTAGTCAGTATGGACAATTATCAAGATATCACTAGTGTTCTGCTTTGCAAATAAATAAGCGTTTTTCTATTATTCATTTATCTGAATCACAACACAACGTCTTCACATCGCAACTCTACAATGAGTGTCGTACCTGTGACAAAATGATCATGTGAACTCTAAATAATATCTTGTGGCCACGACATATTAATAAGATCACACTCCCATGAGTTCATGTCGTGGCCTCAACAAAACTGAAGTGAAACGGGTCCTGAACAGCAGCGAATCAGACACAGTGATTCTGTCAGTGATGTTCAGTGTGTGTCAGTAGGTGGCAGCGTCTCTCTGATCTGATCTTGTGTCAGTAGATCACAGAGAGGTCAGTGAATTCACACACACACACACACACACACACACACACTCTTCAGCAGCTACAGACACGCAGTCTCAGAGATTTACAGTCAATATTCATGAAAATATTCTCTAAAATAAATCATTTGTTGTTATTTACTTACCCATTTCAGATGATTACAGAGCTCTATTTAAAACAGTCAGTCTGTGTGTGTGTGTGTGTGTGTGATTATTCTGCTCATGTCATGATGATGATGAACCGTCCGCTGCTCATTACCTGCGTTGTGTTTGGCTAAGTATTTGTCTTTGTACTGTTTCTTCTTCTTGCCGAACCACGTGCAGCTGGCCTGCTGCTCCTGCTTGGTCTTCTCCATCGCTATACACGCCACACGCCTGAAGACAGACACGCACACGCATGAGACAACAGCGGCGGCGGCGCACTCGCACGAGTCCAGCTGTGATCTGTGTTTCTCACCACTCCTGCAGCTCCGGCGAGGGAATGAGGCCCGCCGTGCCGTTCTTGGTGTTCTCCAGTTTGCCCTGCCACCAGTTATGATCGTCCTTACTGATGATCTGAATGATGTCGCCCACCCGGAAACGGATGCCGGCCTCTTTACAGGGAATCAGGTCGTCTTTAGCGGGATCGTACTCGAACTGCGCTCGAACGTAAATCTGCAGAAACACACGGGTGAGCGTTAGAAAAAGAACGACGTGACAACTGTCCATTCATCACTTAATCTAGTAAAGCTTATAATTAGGGCCGTCCAACGACTAAAATTTGATTGATATCCAGTTAAAACTGTTCAATTCAGATCTGCACTGTTTCACACTTTGTCATTTTATGTAACTGAATTAAATTCACAGATTGAACCGACAGCCCTAGTTATAATGTAACTTACGCACACACAGTGTCAACCAATCAGATGTGAGCAAACCCCACTGATGGACGGCATGGGCGTGTCTAAGAGGCCAATCTGCTGTGGGGAGGGGCCAATCACACTACTAGGACGGACACAGACGTGATTGGCAGGTGGGTTAGTGTCATGTACCACCACTATGGGATGCTGGGAGTCTATAAGCACCAACTAGAGAAGCAAAGCCTGATGGGAAATGAACCCGGCTCAACGGCTCTACTGGATCTGAGAAACTCACCTTCCGAGACATTTTATCCTTGACTGCAGGTCTGGAGATCTGAGGGTTTGAAAGCATCACACACACACACACACACACACACACACACACACACACACACACATCATGCAGTAGAACAGACGTGGACAGGAAATGGCAGGACGGTGCAGGAATCGCATTATCAAGCAGTAGGGTGACGGGATGGGCTTTAAAGGCCTATTCACACCCAACACAGACTTCTCTTACAAACATAAATATTAATTCAGAACTTCACATGTTGATGGTTCCATTTATCATCAGCTACAAAAAAATCTCCCGAGCAAAATCTCTAGCCTGGTTTTTGAATTTAAGGAAGCTAGAGACTGATCGCTTTTGTTCAGGTACGTGAACTTTTCTCAGAATGAAAGATTAAAATTGGAAAGCCACACAGTGTCACGCGTGGTTCTCGGTGTGAAGAGATCTTCAGGTGGAGCAGCGGAGACACACAGACAGACACACACGTGTGACGGCAACACGGACTCTCACCTGTCTTCCTTTGGGCTGGATAGTGGACGGCAGATCCTGCACAGACAAGTTATTACCTTTAGAAATTATTCCGTTACTAAATTTACTATTAGTTTCAGACATAAATGTTCTGTCTTGAAAAAGCTGATGGGCTCAAACTGTTAAAACACATCGATGTCACAATAATGTTTACTGAGTATTGCAAGAAAAGGCCTAAATCTTCATCTGAACCCAAAATGCATCAGTGAGCGTGTGCTGCGGTTCATTCCGAGTCTTACTAAGATGGAGCTGGTGACGCTGGAGTGGCCGTTCGCAGGAGACTGTCTGGACAGATCGGGGGAATCTTTCTGAAACGCCAGAGTAAAACAGAGTCAGAGACGCTGGTGTGGTGTGATGTGTACATGTAGTGTTGATATTCCACGAGTGACCAGCGTGTGGCGCTTTGACCGAATCACTCACATCACAGGACAGAGACTGACTGCGGTAACTGGGCACGATTTTGAAGGTGATGCTGCCTCGCATCTCCCGCTGTTAGAAAACAAAACACACACATGTGACTAAAACTGACTGCTGATGCAAACACATCAACCAGAAGTACAGAATTTGTATGTACTTCAATGTATTTGGGGACAAATTTGTACCTAGACGTGAATTGAACCTGACAAAACCTCATATTGGGGACGTGCTTGTTTGTGAAACAGTCTTAAAAAAAAAAAAAAAAAAAAAAAAAAAAATATTATATATATATATATATATATATATATATATATATATATATATATATTTTACTGTAACAATGCAACTGATTTCTGTCAGGGTTAGTGTGCGATTAATGTATTTATAACTAGCCGTATATATAAAAAGGAAGTCCATGCAATGTCCTCTTTTAGAAAGTAGAGCAAATGTGTGTGTCTCACCTGTGCTTTCAACATTAAATCAACATACTGAATGTTATAGGCCTGGTTTCACAGACAGGATTGGGCTGTAGTTCATTTAGGACAAATAGTTTTTATAAATGTTCCTTAGAACATTTACGTGCATCTTGAGACAAAACTATGGCACTGACATATTTTGAGAAATGCCAGTTCAAGATCCTTTCAGTTAAAACAGCCCAGACATGCATTTCATTCTGGGACTAGACTTAAGCCTCATCTGTGAAAACGGCAGATGAAGTCACATTATCACTGTATGTGTTATAATGTCTGTTCTGTTGACATGTTGTTGTCTTTAGCCCCTTTCACACATCCTGGTAATTACCGGTAAATTAACGTTAAGAGATCACGTGTGAATAGAACCTCTTCAAATATACCAGTAAGGGTGGTTGTAACATTACCAGTAAATTGCCAGAATGATGGTGTGTGTGAACGTGGAATGAGGATTACCGGTATGAGCACGCAGAACGCGCTGATGATTAAAGTCTGCTTTGGTCCACATTGGCCAATCATAGCGTTCTTATAGAGATGACACGATTACTCCGAGCGGTTTTCAAAGCGCCACTACTTTTTAAAATTAGTTTCTCTATATAAATACGCGCTTGACGGACATCTTTCACCGTTGCGACTCGTCTCAAATCTTTTTCAAGTGTTGCGCTCGAGACCCGGCCTTCTTTTCCATTCATCAGCGCTGCAGTTGAAAACACTATTATGCGCCTCTCAGCTTTAAGAACAAAAAAGTGTTCTGTTTGATCATCCCCTTATGCCCGTCACTGACACTTTGTTGGACAGACAGTGAAACTAAAGCGCTTCTGCTGATATCACAGAATTTACCGGCCTTTTGGTGCCATTGTGAACTGTGGTGTGACTGGTCTCTCACTGTTAAAAAGTCAAAACGCCACTGCCTGTGTGAACAGCGTATTTCTGTAATTACCAGTAAAATCATACTGTGAGAAAGGGGCTATTGATTAAATACATTATGATAACTAGTTTTGTGTTAACCAGGTTTATAGTGGGGACAGGAGGACTAGAGGAAAATTATTAGTCTGTTTGGTTTACTGAGATAGTTACCACTGGTAACCACAGTGACTCAGAGTGTTTGTTTTACTAGTGTTGTTTTGTTCTGCTTTCACTCTCACACACACACCAGCATCTTCTGCAGCTGCTCCACCGTCTGATTGGCGACACTGATACCGTTGATTTCGCGAATCTCGTCTCCGACGTGCAGCGTCCCTGAGAAACGACATCGTACGTGAGTGCGCGCACACACACACACACACACACACACACACACATGTTGGGTTTACATGTTTTATGGGGACATTCCATAGGCGTAATGGTTTTTATACTGTACAAACCGTATTTTCTATCACCCTACACCCCTACACCTAAACCTAGCCCTCACAGGAGACTGTGCACACTTTTACTTTCTCAAAAAAACTCATTCTGCATGATTTATAAGCCTGTTTCCTTATGGGGACCTCACAAATGTCCCCACAAGGTCAAAATTTACTGGTATTACTATCCTTGTGGGGACATTTGGTCCCCATAACGTGATGAATACCAGGTGCACACACACACACGCGAGTTCACGTCGGTCACGTGAGCATCAGCCGTACCCTGTCTGTGGATCATCCCGCCGTGCATGATTCTGGCCACGATGCAGTGGTTCAGATCGTTCATCTTCAGAGTGATGCCCTGTCAACACACAATCACACCCATTATGTCAGCACCCATCCACCCGCAGCGTCTATCGCACGAGCCTCACAAACGTCCCTCACGTGGGGGTTTCAGTGTCTCACATCAGATGTCCCGACTGAATCCAAGAATTAAAGCAACACAAAAATACTGTGAAATACTGCTGAATTTAACCTTCATAACTGATGAACTTTACAGTTATTGAACTGAACCAAAACTGAACTGATCTGAATCACTACGGTCTACAGTGAAGCTGCTCGTCACAGAATTGAAACCGTTTCATACTTGATGAACTTTACAGCTCTTGATCTGAACTAAACTGAAGGCCTGAATATGTTTTTACAGGAAAATTAGGATTTTTCTCACATTTGAAGTTTGCATCAGATTCTGTAACTCTGTTGTTTACTTCTGTGAAGCTGCTTTGAAACGATCTGTAGTGTATAAAGCCTTACAGAATTAAATGTGACTCGACTTGAGGGTAACAGCTGTGTCAGTCTGAACTGATATAATGGACTGTTTTATTGCACACTTTGCATGCAACACCATTAACACACAATCTTCCACCCTATAACCAGTGGAAAATTTAATCACACTGTGACACGCAGATGAGGTTATAAATTCAGGCAATAAATTCAGTTTTCACAATGTATGCATTTGCTTTTATATATATTTTTTGTGTGAAATTTTTTTTCTCTCTACTTTTTATTACCTCTCACAAGACCACTTTTTTTGTTGTTGTTGTTGTTGTTTTTGTTTTTTTAAAAATGAAAGGGTTGCAATGCTCACATGAAATCACTGTAAAATAAAACAGCTCATAAAACATTTAGTTTGAGCTCCAGAGCAAACTGGCTTTTTGTTTTAAGTCTATTTTGGGCCTGATCATGGAAAGTAATATAGTGTAGTGTTACTGGTCACATCATTCTGTTAGAGTCTGTTATAAACAAGTGCATATTTTAGAATATCTAACACCGGTCACAATAACACGAGCGTGTGTGATTCGGTACCATGGGCTCGTCCGTGTTCTTCTGGAACTGCACCAGGCGCACACGCGTGACGTTCTCCAGGTCCATGTCTCCGTTGATGCTCTCCGGCGAGTCTCCATTTAGATACGGGGACGTGGGCGGAGGCGTCACTCGCAGGGCCTCGTCACTGTAAACCTCATGAGCCACAACATCGTGAGTCTGCAGCAGCGCCTGCGACAGAAACAGCACAGTCAGCATCTGCAGCGTCAAACACTCATCTCTGAACTAAAGCGTCCATCAGAATCTGTGTGGATCACATCTCATCCGCACCGACGGCGTCGGCGCAAACCCCAATCAATAAAAAAGAAAACAAATTCACAAACAGCCACAACTGCGACAGGAACACGACACAGAGTACACGCATCATGTATGTGTGCATAAAAATCCATTACACTCTCCACACCTGCGGTTTATCACTTGTTAGGTGTGTGTGTGTGTGTAGAGTGTGATAGTGTGACCATTTCTTTATTTGGTCACTACGGTGACAACAGGATCATCTCACATCTGAGCAGAAAACAAAACCACACGGCAGAGAAACACTACTAACACTTCAAAATAATACTTTCAAAATAACTATTTGAAACTTCAATCCAGAAACTAACCCAACTTCAAAACAAACTAAATTACTTTCTAATTGTTGAAATTTTACATTGTTTACTTTGTGTAGGTAAAATCTACATTTTTTTTTTTTACACTCACTTTTAACATTTTAAATTTGCAAAAGATTTTGCAGTAAGAACAAACATGAATGAACAATCCTGTATTGATTAATTAACATTAATCTGCATTAGTGCATGCTGTAGAAGTCTCATTCATCGTTAGCTCATGAATTAACTAATGCTAACAAACATTATTGTAATATCAAATACTAGAAACACATTCTCCGCTCTGGACTATGATGAATCATCAAATCAAAAGCAAAAGTAGTGATATATAATGAAGTACAAAAAATAAAGTGTTTATAAAGAATCATCCTCAAAAACTGTAAAAGTGAACAATATACACTGATCATTACTTAATTATCATCTTAATTTGTTAATTATTAAAGCAGGTAATTGTCATTTGAAGGTGTGTATCAGATCTCTCTCCTAAACACACTTTACAGCAGGATCACACTCAAATCTCTTCAACATGAATCAAGTACGGCAGGAAGCAGCTGCTATCCCAGAATTCCTCACCCGTGTTTTCCAGAGCAGGTACTGTGTGTCCGTGTTCACAGCGTGTGTGTAGAACTCCATGAGCGGATCGGACGAGCCACGAATCTTCCCTCTTTTAACACTTTCTCTGCTCCCGTCTCTCTGCAGTGTTTTCCTCAATCTGACGCCTGCTCTATAACGCCACCCTCCCCACACACACACACACACACACACACCTGCTGCCACGGCTCATCACGTCTCCCTCAGTGACCTGTGTCTCCGTGGAAACGCCCTCATCCTGATCAGCCCGGCCGCATTAAAGCTCGGCCGGCTGTTGAAGCAGCTGCTCGTTTCATTTAGAGTTCAAGCGGCTTGACGTGAAAAGACCAACGTCAATATTTCACACCAAAATCAAAAGTGAGAGACATGAAACTATATTTAGCATAAAGAAAATGAAGCCCGATTATAGGACCATTAGGAGTTTTTTTTCCTTCCAGTGTGACATTATTTTCATGACAATTAAATAATTTCAACCCAAACATTCTCATTACTGTAATGCTGACAAAACGATCTATAGTTAATAGCGGAATAAGAATATATCACACTAGAATATGTTGTTCTGATTTTAAATCATAGGGGTTTCTGCAGTTTTTTATAAAAGTACATACCTTTTTTAAAAATAAAATATAATGTAGAAATTGAAGAAAAGACATTATGTCAATGTGTTCTATAAATATAAATGGGAACACAGAGAGTTGACACTTGAGCATTTGAAAGAACTTCTCAGTTAATAACTTTAACTATTTTATCAAATACACAGCTTAATGCTTAAATAGCTCACAAATACATAAGAAAAATACACAAATGTTGCTGTTGTTTTGTTTTTTTTATAAGAAATTAATCAAAATGGAGTTTATGATCAAAACAAGAATGAATATCTGCCAAAGGGTTTAGAAAACTCTATTTAATTCAAGTTTTCATTCCCCATTCAGGGTTCCCACACCTTGGTTAACTTCAAATTCAAGGACCATTCATGGACTTTCCAGGTCCAATACCCTCAAATTCAAGGACTGAATGTGGTGAGAACAAAGTTACATCGTGTTACTTTGTAAGACACATTGTCACCGTGCTCTTGTGTCAAACCCAACTACTCAAAAAGTTTTTTTTTGTGCATTTATTTTTGGCCATATGACAGAGATCTGATATTCTATTTGTCGAATTTCTGTTTTGCATAAAACTGAAGAATATTCGGTATGTCCTATACTGTATCCTAAAATGATCTTATATTAACTTTTGCATGAATTTTATTAAAAAAAAAAAGAGAAAAAAAAAAAAGGTTAGGCCGGAGGGAATATGTAATTCAAGCAGTTTCAAGGACCTGTATCCATGCAGGTTTATTTTCACAAACTTTCCAAGGCCTTACATTTTTTTTTTAGATTCACAAACTTTCAAGGAATTCAAGGACCTGTGGGAACCCTGCCCATTAACAGATATTTGTTCTCGTTTTAAACAAACTCACTTCCTGTCTCATAAAACAAGATTTCATCTCTTGATTTTGCATTTCCAGTAAATGTATCTTCATTTAAGGATGTTTAGATCATTTTACTGGAAAACAAGCAAGAATACTGAGGACTGTATTATTTTTTAACAATGCATGCAATATCTGATGGCATGACTTTATGAATTAAAGACTAAAGAATAAATTAAGACCATTTTAAAGCCACATTAAGATTTGTTCCCTGGACTCACAGGTGGAACATTTTATTGTCATGAAATAATGTGACAATAATAAACAGTCATAAGTATTCTTGATTGTGTTCAAGTAAAATATATTACTGGTTTTGAGGTGAAATATGACCTGGACATTCTTTCCTAAGCATCTGCTTAATTTTCTTAAACGTCCATATCTGGAGGCGGCTCATGCTGCTGACACTTTGTGCACGGAATGCATCTGAATGAGTCAACCCGAAACAGTTTTTGTGGTTTTCATCTGAGCTCGAACAAAGCGATGCATCCGACTGCTTCACTCACCATGAAATGCGGCTGCGTCAGAATTCTCTTCAGCTCTTTTGCCTCCATGTTCTCAGGATAACAGGAGATCGTCTCCAACACCTGCGGAGAAACGCGGTTTACAGCGGAGAAATAGATGCATGTACAATTATAATATTAGTAATTATGTCAATGTAGTTAGGAAGCTCAAGTATTATTAAATAAAACCACACTGTAACTGAGTGTTACATGACGAACCCTCGTATTCTGATCCATTTAACCATTTAACTGATTATAAATTAATAACAGATGCTGGAACGCTCGACTGCAGACGTTCAGATTTCCGTCAGTGATCTCAGCGCTCTGATGGAGTCTCCCTAAGCACAGAACATGAGGGTTTATTCTGCTAGATATGAAGCATGTGAACATGAATCCGGCAGCACACGTGTGTTATTACAGGTCACACTCAGCCGCATACAGTGCGTGACGGTCAGACGCTCCCGGAGCTGAAAGAGGTCGAAGACTCCTGCGTTAGAGGAGCACGTGCAGTCAAAGAGAGGAGACGGCGAGCGTGTGGCGTTACGCACCTCTTTGGCTCGCTGGACGGCGTCGCTGGGCGGATTCCTGATCTGGGGCGACGAGCGGGTGTTAATCTTATCGTACAGCTGAAAGACACACACAGATCAATTCATCAGTCACATCAGTGAGACGCATGTATCTCATGATCTAGAAACACACTCGTATGTTTATATCAGGCCATCTCTCTCACAGAACCAACTACATTTTCCCACAGTTTGTTGTTGATCGGTGTCACTCTTGAAAACAAACAACATTTGCCCCGTAAACACGCATGTGCACATACATAGCGAGCCCAGAGACGGATTGCTTAGTTGGGGACTTGACTGCAAAGACACTATTTGACCTGAACTGATCTGGACAACGACATCACTGAACCAGTAATCAACTGAATTTATCAGAAAATTGAGTGTTTACTGTTGGACTTTTGCATTATTACACACTATTTTTCCTGTCTTATACTGTAAAGCTGCTTTGACACTGTATTGTTAAAAGTGCTATATAAATGAAGGTGACTTGACACACATACACACACATGTTCGTGCTGACATCAACTTTCAGTATGTTTGTCTTGTTTTCCAGTGCAAATGTCTGAAGATTGTAAAAAACCCATTAACTTGACATTAGTGATGAGCTGAATAAGAGGCCTTGTTTTCTGAGAAACAGATCAAAAGTTTATCATCAAAACAAAAACAAATACCTGCCAGTGGAGTCAGAAAAATTACATTCAAATGGAAAACAAGTTCTCATTCCTCACTGACAGATGTTTGTTCTTATTTTAATCCTAAACTCACTTCATTTTGATCACTTTCTCATAAAACAAGACTTCTTATGTTCAATTGCATCTCGAGCTAATGTATCTTGATTTAAGGATGTTTAGATATGTGTACTTGAAAACAAGACAAAAAGACTGTGCAAGCAACATTTAATCTCAGTAAATTTTCATACCATATTTAACATACATGGAGCATTAATTTCCACTTTATATTTAGTATATAGTACAGTCATCTGTAATTCTTTTTGTTTTTTCATTGATTTTCTCAAAGTGACAACATAGTCCCTAAACTAGAAATATATATTTAAAAAAAAAATAAATAAATAAAAAAAAAACAGACTTTTACATGCACACAAGAAACTTTTTTGTGCTCTCGAGAAACTTTTTGGATGCGTTTTCTGCATAACTATAAAAAAAAAATGGATGAAAAGGAATCAACAGAAATGTGCTTGCTCAAAATTTGGCCCTTCTTCATATTGTACCTCTAATATCAAGGCATAATGTCCAATTTTCTGTGTCAGCAGAGAAACCATGACATAAAATGGGCTGATGACAAAATAACCAAGGATCTATAAAAGGCCGGTACTGTAAAAGTGTTTAAAATTTGGCTTTCATTAAGGCAGTAGGCCATATTTTAAGGCCTTAGGTCTCTTTAACGCATAATTTGTGGAGGCCAAGAAACCATACCACGAAATGGGCTGATGGCACAACAGCATAAATGGATCAGTGTGCACACATAAAAGTCTGTATATTTTTTATTTTTGCAAGGGTCCTTGAGGCTATGTAATACGGCTAAGAATATTGTAAGAAGAAACTCAAAATGCTTATAACCTGCATTTTACATAATCAAAAAAAAAAAAAATGCATATTTGACAATCACTAAAGAATCACTAAACAGCTGCCATGAAATCTTACTTCCTGTACAATAAATTTATTTCCATTAAATTCTTAATTTTCTTTTATAAAACCTAAATAGTGGCAAAAGTCTGGAAAAACAAATATTTTTCCATACTCTGCTTTCTTTTTTCCCATACTTTTCCAAACCCTGTAGGAACCCTGTTTTAAGCCTTAAATAGTGGAAAGAAACGTTATGAGAACGAACATGATGTGCCTGATTTGGCTTGTTTTTCCTGACATTTATGTGCGTGCGCACACACACACACACACACACACACACACACGCATGTTTGTTTTTGTGAATCGTGGGGACTTTCCATAGACTTCTATAGATTTTATACTGACTAAACGATATTGTCTATCCCCTAACCCAACCCTAACCCTAAACCTACCCCTCACAGAAAACATGTTTGCATCGTTACACTTTCAGATAAACATTATTTGCTATTTTTAATCATTTTTTAACATTGTGGGGAGCACAGGCCGGTCCCCACAAAGTCAAAAATTTCAGGTTTTACAATCCTTGTGGGGACATTTGGTCCCCACAATGTAGCAAAAACAAGTACACACACACACACACACACACACACGTTCTTGTTGAGATCAGCACCATGATGAACTTTAACAGCAGTGGATCGCGTCGCTGCTGCGGTCACACCCAACACGCAAACACACAGTACAGAAACACTGATGCAGCTCATCGCTGTCAATGTGGAAACCTGCAGGGTTTTTACAGGTGTGTGTGGTGATGATGATGATGATGATGATGATGGTTGGAAAATAAAGGGAAGTCGTCGGTTGTTCAGCAGGAGTTTTACAGACGACACATCTGACTGGCGTCTAGACAGTGGGTAGAGCGCGTCACTCTCACAACATCCATGTCAGTCTGAAACAGACGCCGCTGACGATCAAACTTACTGTAATTAAACAGACTGATGCTTCCACAGATGCTGGATGAGCTCATGAAAGTTTGCCAATATTGTTCTGTTGTGTGATTTCTACTCTTCATTTTAAAGATTTAATGGGTTTATATAAATGTCGTTAGTAACAACATTATCATCAATCTGTCAAACACACAGGAAGTGCTTTCTTTTGTTTGCCGTTGACAGTCACACAAATCAAGCTCCACTGGAGCAAATTGTGTGTGTGTGTGAGAGAGAGAGATTGTATGAGTGAGTGGTTTACGAGGTTGACATTTTCTGTGTCCCCATAAACCAAATGCCTTAAAAACCTTACTAAACTGTGTTTGAAAATCTAAACATGCCTGTAGTTTTGTGTGAGGGTTACGTTTAGGTGTAGGGTTAGGTTAGAGAATAGAAACCATTACAAACCATTACACCTACTGAGACTCCCGTGAACCACAAATGCAATAGTGTGCGTGTGTGTGTGTGTGTGTGTGTGTGTGTGTTTACTCACATCCAGCAGTGTGTGCAGATGTTGGTCCTGGAAGACGCTGTGCAGAAAGTCCAGATCTTTCTCACTGCAGTCGGTCAGTGCGTGGATCTCCTCCAGACTGTCCAGAACCTGAGACACGGCCCCTAAACACACACACACACACACAAACACATCAGCAACACCAACGCCAGCTCACCCACCAAAACCTGTGCACATGCATGAATAATAAGACACATCACGGAAGCTCCTGAGAACCTCCAGAAACCCAACACGTGGAGATGAACATCACAGATCATCACACAGATCATACGACACACAGAGGTGACAGACATCATTCGCGTTAGTGCGGGAAATGAGAGGAATTGTTTGAGTCGTGTTTGATCGTGCGTTTCAGTGATGGAAGGATGTGCTGAGGAACATGCAGGACGACAGACGATGAAGTTGTTTGCATGGCAAGCAGTGGCTACGTGGGATACCTACTTTCTGCAGCAAGCAATCCTAAAGTACAGGCAGCATTAGAAACAACACCACAGTGAGATTATTGAAAGAGACACAAACACAGAACCAGAACACACTATTAGCATACTAGCATTCTGCAGTATACAGCATGTGCACACTACACCCTGCTACAGTACTCAACAGAGCACACTGCATCAGACACTGTATCCCACAACGCAATGCACCCTACACGACCCTCCAGCATGCCTAAACACATCTGACCACATCTGGTATTTCTACATAAATCGGAGTTAACAATCGTAACAACTGAAACAAATAAAACGAAGTGCAATGTGAATTCTGAAGCAGTGTGCAGTGAGCGAGCGCTCCAACCTTATGCTTCGTGAGCAGAATTTCAGTCCGTTTTGGACAAATCAGATGATATTTCTTGATCAATATTTGTCTGTATCAACTGAACTGGTCACAGGAGTCTGATGACTTTGAATGTTTTACACATTAAGACATTCGTTATGACAGATGAGCTCAGACGGCATCAAGTCACCACCAGTGCAGCTCAGTGATGTCAGCGCGGTTTTGTTAAAACACGGTTTGCCATCGAGTTCGCCATTTCTCCGACCGCTACAGAGTTAGAAAGTAGAGAGCGTAGGACGACGGCACCACCGCACAGTTACAGGAAACACAAGTTTAATTTTGCCACAGAGAAGTAGCAGCTGTTTCTCAATACAAGACCAGAAACTTCCTCTCCGTCGGACCTGCTGATGGGGCTGCAAAATTAATCTTTCCGTTAGCAGAACCAGAAGACACATCTGTAAGAACAGATGAGAGCGGCACTTTCTACTTCCTACGACTCTAAAAACACTCCAGTGAAAGTTAGGCTCGAACAGATCTCGACTGCCGGAAGTGATGGACGAGACCTGAAACTAAAAATCGAATTTAAGACATTTAAGACCTTTTTAAGAGCTGAATGCAGTTACACAACAAACCCATGCAGTATCAAAATAATTTAATATAACTAATGCAAGTTTAAATACTTAATACTAAGACGTGTTTTATCCAATATTTACATACACTGGCGCTCAAAAGTTTGTAATGTTGTTTAAAGAAGACTCCTATGCTCATCATGCCTGCATTTATTTGAGAAAAAATACAGGAAAAAAAACCTGTGATATTACAAAATGTTATTACAATATAAAACAATGGTTTTTATTTCAGTATATTTTAAGATGTCATTTATTCTTGTGATGCAAAGCTGAATTTTCATCAGCTGTTACTCCAGTTGTAAGTGTCACATGATCCGTCAGAAATAGAATATAGAATGTTGGAAACAGTTGTGCTGCCAAATATTTTTTTGGAACCTTTCTGGATTCTTTGATCAATAAAAGATTAAAAAGAGCAGCATTTATTCAAAATTTAAATCTTTTCTAGCAGTGTAAATCTATGTTATCACGTTTTATTAATCTAACACGTCCTTGGTGAATAAAAGTATTAATTTCTTTCCAAAAAAGAAAGAATAAAAATGTACTGACCCCAAACGTTTGAACAGTAGTGTACATTGTTAGAAAACCTTTCTATGTAAAATAAATGCTGTTCTGTTAACCTGTTATTGAGCAAAGAATCCTAAACAAAAGTATCAAAGGTTCCAAAAGAATCAAATCCAAATCAAATGAACACAGCCTTGATGAGCATAAGAAACGTCTTGAAAAACCATTAAAAATCTTACTGATCCCAAACTGATGAGCAGCAGTGTATACATTAAAATTGATTTAAGTTTTCATACATCACCACACATTAGTAGAGGTCCACTGATACTATAATACATTTAAAGATTGTGGCGACAGTGATAACACCTATAGTTTCAATTGAAATACTGTTTACTAATGTCGTCTTTTTAGAGCTGCTTTACAGCAGAATTGAATTTGAACACACCCTGTATCAAATAAAGCTCTGTATATATAAAGGTGACTTGACTTAATCTTAAACAAGCCCAAAATACACTGTGACTCTTATTTTGAAAGGCTTATGTTTTACTGTTTTAGCTGAGAGAATCACAAATCTGTATTGTGAAAACTCCATCCCCAAATTTAATACCTCTTAAATGAAAAATCAAGACCACTGAAGACTTTTTATGGCCTTAAATATGATTGATTCATTTAGCTGCTGAAGGAGCTGGAAGCCCCGTTTCTTCTGCAGAGTCTGACTCATTTGAGGTGCATCATGAAATGAAACCACATCCGAATTTTAACTGATCTCCACAGAACCCACGGGCAGCTCATTCGTTTGCTCCAGTTTTGATAACTGTGCAGGCTGTCGATGGCGTTCAGCGTGTGAACTGTTGTCTCTGCGCAGCCCTGCACCGCTCACGCCAGGTTCGAGATCTCGAGGCCACTGTCTTCAAACTTCACTAGACTCTCAGAGTGACTGATAAAGCAGCTGAAATCCAGAAATGACTGGACTCGGAGCTCCACGAGGTCGTTTCTCAGGCGGGGGACGTACCTGAAGATGTGGGGTCGTCGGAGAAATCGTGAAGGTCTTCGGGAGGGTCGCCGTAAAACGAGTTGAACTTGTGACTTGAGACGGCAGCGAGGACGGCGCCCTGTGAATCACACACACGCGCACAAACTCATCTCTGTTTCCATCATTACAGCGTCAGATTCATACAGGACATTTTCATTTAATCATTCTGACGAACCGCAGACGTTTGACATTTGCACTCCAGAGATCTTACAATCATATTAGATCATCAAACCACACGTCTTCACCTTTACACAGGTTTTTCAAAGCTCCTCGCGCCTCTCTATTCCTCTGGGCTCCAACTGTCACGTACCTGACATCACCTCTAATGTACCAGAACAAAACTTCCCCTGCTTTCATGTGGCGAGCGTCACTCTGTCAATGAGAACTTTACTCTCGCTAACCTAAAACTGCTGCAGAGTTTGATCTGTGTAACGCCGCTGCTCCAGCTCAACATCTGATCAATCAATTCACATCGGTCACTTCTGACTACTGGATACAGAGATCAAATATGACAGAAATTCACATTTTATATACACGGTGACTGAGCGGAAAGGTGGAAGCGGTGCTTTATGGTCTATTTTTCATGGATCTGAAAAACAGCTCAGATTGATTAGTAGACTGTGACCACACTGTTCACTAAAAGCTGAATGTTTGCGAAAGTCATTAAACATTGGGCACCAGTGTTCATTTTGTTCATTTTCATCAACAACTGGTAAATAAAAAAAATAAATAAATAAATAAATAAAAAAAACGGTGACTACATAACAAGAGTAACTTGATAAACACATTTGTTTAAATGAACGTAAACGGTTAGGAGAATATCCAACGTGTTTTAAATACGTGGATTCGGTCTTAAAGTGACAGCAGCCTAATAAACCTGCTGCCGTCTGTGCCATTCATGTTCATCAAAAATCAAAAATCAAGAGAGAAAAAAACACTCACACACTGCTTCTTACAGAGTCACTTCAATAGCTTTAATAAGCATGTACTTTACTTATATACACTGCCCTCCAAAAGTCTGAAAACACCCCTGGCAAAGTTTTGAATGATATCAGCATAAATCCTTATCATTTTTTGGTGCAAATACATTAAAGTAAGTTGACATTATCATTGAAGACCAGCAATAATAATATTCATTCTGATGACATAATAATGGCAATATATACATATCAAAGTCAGACATGCCCCTTTGCCAGCTGTGATGCCTGGTTACGGCTTTAAACTTGGCCCAGGTTTTTAAAAGATTTTTGGGTCAGCACACTTTAATTGATTTCCAATTAATTTTAGAATACAATGATTTTAGGCCCAGATTATGCAGAGCTGTAATAGCTGCTAATGCTGGATATTTTGATCAATCGAAAATGTAAGTTTTCTGCTATGTATAAACTGTTTATGTCATAAAATATGTTTTTGTAGTTTGTGTTGTCCCTTATCAATGCAAAATTATCACAAATTAAAAAGGATTCATGCCAATATTGTCCAAAACCACACTTTTCTAGGGCATTTCCTAAATTTTGGAGGGCAGTGTAAATGAAAGAATGAAGAATGTTGTATGCAAATTGTCGAAAAAAGAACGCATACATAACCACTGAAAATAAGACCATGTTCCTGTTGTTTTTTGTTTTTTTTTAATGAGAAGCGGTCTGATTTCATTTCAGTTTATGTCAGTTAAATCTGTGTGTCTGTGTTGTTGCGTGCTCAAACCTTAATACCATTCACAGCAGGTTAATGGATGTTTTCTCCATGAGTACATCATGAGTTTGGACGTTGTAGAGAAATACTTCATGCTTTATAATTTAACAAACCTCTTAGATTTTAGTCAAGTAAATTTACTGTACATTTAGTTTACAAAATTATGATGATATTTAGTCTTTAGTGTAAAACTAGACTAAAACTAAATCAACTAATTTCTGTCTAAAATACGACTAAAACAAAATCAAATTATGCCGTGAAAATGAGCAGCGTTGGGCACGTGTGGTTCGGCGTGTCGAGTGACATGAGGAATTACTGCACCATTACAGTAAATACCTTCAGTTTCCTCCGAGCATTGAACTTCCTCAGCTGCTCCACCGTCTCGGGAAGGTGGATCTTGTACGAGTAGCGATCTCTCTCCTGCACAAACATGAGACACGCACAAACTAAACCCGACACCACGCTTGAATGTCACAAACAGGAAATGACTTGTACAGGAGAAGAAATGACAATTAGGTTCATGTTAAAGACAATAGCAGCAGGAGGGAAGTGACCTTGAGCCAGGGGTGGTTGAGGGCCTCGTAGACGGTGATTCTCTCGGCCGGGTCCAGCATCAGCATACGCCGCACCAGGTCTTTAGCGCTCTCGGAGATGTGACTCCACTGCCGCGGGTTCATCTGACAAACAAACGCCACACTGAACTACACAAACGACTGGACGGGACCACACGACACCCCTTCACTCGGCTGCAGTTACGAGTGCTTGTTTGTAATGATCCAGAGTAGTAGTAGTAGTATATTTTTATATACAAAGTACATCAAATACAATAAAAACCAGCAAATAAACAAACAAGCCATATTACGCAAGAATTTTTTGTTGTAACAAACATATGTTGTAATGATCTAAAGCTCTGTTCTGACGACTAGTGATCTTACTGCAAAAATGATGCTCTTCCACTACAAATATCTAAACACTACTAAAACAAGATTAATGTATTGAGATGCACAAACACAATTAAAAATCTGTGAGAATGAAGTTAGCATAAAATGAGAAGAATTATCTGCTAGTGGGGTCAGAGAAACAAACATATTTTTATAAAAAAAAAATCTCTCTCTTTATCTATCTATATATTTTTCTCAATTATTATTAATAAGAAATATTTTACAATATTTTTCTGCATCCACTGGCAGTTATTTTTGTTGTTTTAATCATAACCTCACTTCATTGTAATCAATTTCTCAGATAAAAAGACTTCTTATCTTCTGTCATTTTGCATTAAGTAAATCTATCTTAGATATTTTAGATATTTTAGATATTTGCAGTGGACAACACACTGCAAAAAATGACTAGTTCAAATATCTAAACATTCTTGAGTCAAGGTACATTTACTTAAGAATCAAAATGACTTAAGATATTACGTCTTGTTTTCTGAAAAATGTATCAACATTTAGCTCGTTTTAGCTTAAAACAAGAAAAAATATTTGCCGATGGGTTAAGAAAAATAATCTTAATTCAAAGTGAATACAAGATTATTTTCCTCGCCCCATTGGCTGAATTTTTTTCTTAATTAAAAAAAAAAAAAAAAAAGCTCATTTCAAACTCATATCAAACTTCATTTTGATACATTCTTCAGAAAACGATATCTGAAGTTATTTTGCTTCTCAAGTAAATGTATCTTGATTTACAAATTATTTAGATACTTGTACTGGAAAACAAGACAAAAATACTAAGTAATAGTAAACAAATTTTGCAGTGCAAACAGAAATACTGAGGAAGAACGTGACTGTGTGCAGTGTTCATAGGCAGATCCACTTTCAGACAGACTCCAAACTGACGTGGAGCCTCAGAAGTGTCTGATCAAGTGCTCTACATAGGGAGCACAGACTTGATTTAATCCACATGTCTCTGTATTGCATAAAACAAAATAGTACTGTATTTTCTCTCAATCCTAGCTTGTCACAAAACATTCTAACCCTTCTCCATATATATATATATATATATATATATATGTATGTTCAGACGCAAAAGCCTCTAAATCCATCTGACGTATTTCTATAAAATTCACATTTTTTTTCTGGCTACTTTGTATAGGTTTCTGTGTAAGTACTGGTACTTCTGATTGGGCTGAGGCTGGAATTTAGCGAGTTTGAAGTAAAAAATAGTTGATGAATGTATAATATGTGTCAGGAGCATTCACTCACTATCATTATCTCATTTTTGACCGAGCTAAAATGGCTTTTAGCTGGTTTTGCATCTGAACTCTTCATATATATATATATATATATACACACACACACAATGCTGTGTTTGATCAAAAGTTATATTAGAATTAGTCTTTGGAAGACAGTGGAATTTCTCAGACCTCTCATTCTGGCCCAAATACCAGTGGAAGGTTCTGACATCAAAGACGCCACCTGACGTGACTTTAGCGTTCTTGAGGTCTGAGTGACGTGCTTCTGTCAATCAAACAGTACCTTGTACTTTCCTTTCACGATGGCTTCAAACAGCCGCTCCTTGGTGCCGTAAAAAGGCAAACAGCCGCTCAACAGGATGAAGAGAATGACCCCGCAACCCCAGACGTCCACCGGCTTCCCGTACGGCTCTCGCTTGACCACTTCAGGAGCCATGAAGTGAGGGGTCCCTACCCGACCTACAGAAACACAGAGAGACAAAGAGGCCCAGGTCTTCAGAACAAATCAGAGCAAAGGGCTGCTCGTCTCCACATCCTGTAAACACGATGTGCTGTGGTGTGAATACACACGTACCTCCAGCCACCAGCCCAGACTCGCCCAGCTGAATCGCCACGCCGAAGCCGCCCAGTTTGACAGGAGCCGAATTCTCCTTAGAGGCCAGCAAGACACAGTGAGGCTGAACACACACACACACACACACACACACACACACACACACACACACATATATGAAACCACTGAATGTGTTCTACATAAAGCTACATGTGTTCTCTGTCACCCTCACTACATGATACTGCATGAGAATGACACACGGAACAAACCCTTCATAGGCATAACGTTAATACAGCAGTTCAACACAAACCATAAACTAAAGGGAGTGAACATACGGCAATGCTGAACTAGTGCGTAACGGCCCATGAAACACCACTCGTGTGGAGCTCTTGCGGGTAAGAGTCAAACACTGAGACAAAGAGAGAATGAGAGAGAGACATAGAGAGAGACATAGAGAGAGAGAGAGAGAGAGAGAGAGAGAGATGGGGAAGAGAGCGGGAGAGCAAGAGAGCAGATGCAGCAACTGCAGGACAGACACTTTTCAGTGCTTAGAAGGGAAGCAGAAACACATCAGACGCTCGTCGAGGAAAGAAAGAGGATCTAACAGAAAGACCAAAACCTTTGTGTTCCGTTTAAATGGATAAATGTGCAGCTGCAGCGGTTTGTGCAAAAGAAGGAATTAACATGCAAAACTGTGAGTAGAATTTATGCATCTGTGTGTGTCTAAGAGCAAAGTGTGCTTGAGAGTCAGTCTACAGACGCAGTTTATACTGAAAGGAAAATGTGAAAAACAAATGTGCGTGCATGAATATAATTCATACTAGTGTCACTCCTCTAGAATGAGCAGAGGATCACATTTAAAAAAAAACTGATTTAAAAGTTTTAGAAACTCAAAATAAGCTAAATGTATAAAACAATGATTTTAGCATGAATTGAAGAAGGTCCTCGTGATCGTAAATGTGTGAAGCGTCGTGAAATCATTTCTAAAATGTCATCAGTCGTCAGACATGCAGAATTGATTAATCAAACTTTAAAAAACGTTTTTAATTTTACTATTATTTACAACCTAAAATCAATTTAAATCAATTACATTAAACATATACAACAATGTGAAAGAAAGTTCTTTCTTTCCATCATTATTTCATATAGCAGAGCAACATACAACTAACAATAATATAAGCAGAAGTGTTTTACGAGAAAACAAAACAAGTTAGTTCACGAACACCAAAAATAGCACATCGTAACAGGAGAAGTGCACAGAAAAAAGTGCTGGTGAGTGAATCGAGTGTTCGTGGTAGTGATGTAGAACACAGGGCTGACAAAGACTTCAATAATCTCTAGCTGTAAATTAGATGTGATTCATCTCATTGTTCAAAATATATATACACATCTGTACTCGTTTAAAATTCATATCTATATTGTGTAGAGTACACAGTGTATGTCATAACGAAATATCATTATGGTTCTACATGAAGCGTAGGGTTATGGAGGTTATGAGATGAGGAAGCGGAGAGCAGCTCAGCGCATATGAAGACGATCCCAGCGCAGCTATAGATTGAGCCATCAACCTCCTACAGACCCAAAACACACATTCATGAAAGATGCAAGAAGAGTCAATCCTTCAGTTTTATTACAGACCCCTTCAAACACAAGAGCTGCGAAGCAATTCCAGCTTTCTTTAAATAATTTAACAAAGCTAAAATGATCCGGAAAGAGGGAATGGAAAATTGAAGCGAGACGCGGCTCCCCGAGAGCAGCTCCTGGACGAGGCGTCCGAACCGACAGTCGTAGTGTGTTTCTGGGACGTTTGCCTGACCGTGATTTACGCTCCTCCTTTGGAGCCAGAGCGTTCTCTCGTTTCATTTTCATTGGGCCGAGACAGAATTTTCCCCTGTTGTTCGGTACAGTAAATTAGAACGTGTCTGACTCGCTGTTTCTCTCCCCAGAGCTGAAGACTCGAGCGGAAAGACTTCGGTGAACTTCACCCCGATCGCTATTAAGGAGATAAAAACAAAAACAACCTGCCCAACACAATGAGCACCGTCTGGCCGACCGACCGCTTCACCGACGCCACGACGCCTGACAACCGCTCGTGTGCTCTGGAGGAGGAGAACCTGCGTCTCCCGCTGGCGGTGCTCTACTCGCTCATCTTCCTATTCGGCCTGGCAGGAAACCTGCTGGCTCTGTGGGTCTTCCTCTTCCTGCACTCGCGCAGAAACTCCGTGCGCGTCTTCCTCATCAACGTGGCGCTGGCGGATCTGGTGCTGCTGGCGTGCCTTCCTTTCCGTGTGCTGTACCACGCTCGGGGGAACGTGTGGTCGCTGGGGCCGCACGCGTGCAAGGCGGTGGGTAACCTGTTCTACATGAACATGTACGTCAGCATCACCCTGATGGGCCTCATCAGCCTGGACCGCTACCTGAAGATCATTGGCGTAAAGGGCTCTCAGAGGGGCTGCGGGCCGCGCTGGATCAGGGGCAGCCGCTGGAGTCTGGTGACCTGCGGCCTGCTGTGGGGCAGCTCTCTGGTGATGGTGGTGCCCATGATCGCGCTGACCGAGGGCAACGAGGAGGCGGGGAAGTGTTTCCACTACAAGCAGAGAAAACAGGCCCGCGGCAAAGCCTACTTCAACCTGTTCATGGTGGCCGTGTTCTGGCTGGTGTTCGTGGTGCTGCTGGCGTCGTACGGACGGATCGCCCGCCGACTGCTGCGAGCCTCACGGGACAAACCCGACCTGCCCAACGCGCCGCGCCTCGCCCGCACCGCCAAGAAGTCCTTCGTGGTGCCGCTCCTGTTCACCATCTGCTTCGCGCCGTATCACGCCTTCAGGGGATTCTACGTGGTGTCGCAGCTCCGAGACATCAGCTGCGAGACGCAGCGGTTTATGGACCTCACCAACGAGGTCATGCTGCTGCTCTCGGCCCTCAACAGCTGCCTGGACCCCGTCATGTACTTTATGCTCTCGGGCTCGGTGCGCAAGGCCACGATTCAGGCCTTTTCGCAATTCCTACATTTGCACCACGAAGCCGCGATGACCAACAGCTCGACCACGGAGTTTCGGAGGACGTCCGTGTCCCACGCCTCCACCGCGGCAGTGCTGGCCACATCCAGAGGCAGCCTGGGACTCATTACTTCGACCCTCCGCTATAAACCCGCCTTCAGCGGCGACGGAGAGTCCTGTCCGCAGATCGCAGCTCTGACAAACTGATCGAGCCTCACCGCGAGACGAAAGTGTTCACCAGATTTCACCCTTGACCCACATACTGGCCTGTGAACGTCACACAGTAAGAGACTCACTGGTGTGAAACAATGACTAGCTCGAAGTGTTTGCATGGGAAAGTTCTTGAGACAGCGCTTCTGTCAGCACATGACGGATATATACGGCTGGACGCCACGGCCACAGGAGATTACCACACATCTGGTTTGGGTTCTTCAATCTATCAGATGAGATCACAGACACAACTGTCACTGAAATCTCACTCTTTTCAAGCTCATGTACTTGAGGCAGCTGCAGTGATGCACAAACAGCAGACGACACTGACTGACACATGAAGGACGAAGGGCGCCTCCTGCTGGAGGAAGAGAGCCACTGCACCTCCTCTGATATATTTCAACATGTTAGTGGACTGTTACCTCTATGAAAACAGAGCTGTGCAAAAGGGAACTGGTCTAATTTATCATGTAAACCACTGACCGGCAAAGGTCTGATCTCACACAGCATGTTTATCTGCAGACACAGCAGTCTGTGATCTCAAGAACTTCAGCGTCCATCTGACAATAATCCCACTTTAATCGCAGATGGACGTCACATTAGACGGGGATCCTGACATCCTGCGGTGCAGCTTATGTCAGCGGTTCCAGCGCTTTCTGACCAGTGAATCTCATCTGTTTGTGAGCACTGGACACAAGCTGTTAAAGATCATCTTGACACAACTGACTTTTCTACCGTTTCTAAATTCATGTATCCTAGATCACACAGTAACGCCAGTCATGGGTGTCATTCCCAGTGAACGCATTAACCGATAAACATTAACATTTTAAATGAACGTGTCTGCCAAATGCATAAGAGTAAATGTCTTTTTTAAGAGCAAACAGGGGAATAAAGAAGCCTTATTGGGAGTGTTTACAGTGTGTTTCTCTCTTATCGCCCATGATTAAAAAAAATGCAACGAACACACATTTTGCCAAAATTAATATGAGATTTATTAACAAAATTGAAAATAAAATGAACGTGTGCTACTGTAATCATCAGTAAGAGCAGTAATGTAGAGTAAAGTGCATTCATGGAGCGTGTATTGTGCTGTAGCAGTGGTGTAGGTGCAGGAAAGAAAAGTAAAACACAAACGGGTGGTAAATGGCTCCTTTTAAAGGACACAAGATATGGAAGCCATGGAATCTTCCACCTACCCTACGAAATAACATTATAAGCCGTCACAATAACCTTAAAGTGTTCTTAAGTGTGAAAATTGCACGTGTTTGAACGTCATGGTGAGTAAATAAGTTGTGCATGAACTCCTCTTTAACATGATGAACATGTCAGTGTTAGTGGGTAACAATCAATCTAAGATACAGACGAGTCTTACCTTGACGTCTCTGTGTATGACGTTGTTATCGTGGCAGTAGCGCAGGGCTTCAAGTATCTGTCGCATGTAGTGACTGAGAACACAAATAACACATACAGAATGAGCACAAATCGTCACTAGTGGAAGCAGACTGACTGTGTGTGATGTGAACAGGAAGCGATTCTCACCTGGCCACAGCCTCACTGTAGACGAAGCCGGCATCGGCCCTCTTCACGATCTCAAAGCACAGATCCGCTCCGTCCATACTGCGCACAGACACACAAGCGTCACGACGGCACACGTGTGTGACATGTTGTTTAATAATGCAGCGGATTTATTTACACATGATGGTAATGAAGAAACATCAAAATAATCAGGATTAGGAAGAACTTGTGGGTGTTAATTAGACAAAAACTAAAGTTAAGTTAGTAATTAACGGTTTCTGAGCAACGTCACAACTTTCACTGAATTCTAATTAATATAGAATTCAATAAAATATACTGATATAAGCTTCCATGGCTTCAAATTTCTCATCCATTCAGAACATAGTCTGAATTGTGTGTTTTCTAGTAAGAGTGTGACTATTTTCCTTAGTTTTAACACCGATGTCAGACTGATTCATTTAATTCAATATAAATCATCTTCTGATTTAAGTCAATCAAGTTTCAAAAGAAAAAAATACTCAAATGAAATGAAGGATTTTATTTACTTTGATTGTACAAAAACAGGCATTAGTACATGATTATATAAAATATTTTTCCATTTAAGTTTACTTTCATTGAAAATCATCACAGTGTGAAGATCACACACACATGCACTTACAACTCAAAGACCATGTAGAGCATCCCGTCGGAGCTGTAGGTCTCCAGCAGCTCCACGATGTGAGGATGTTTGAGCATGTGACAGATACTCGCCTCCCGCTTCAGATCTGATGAGAAACAGATAGAAGATCATTAACGGGTTAATTGCTATACTGAAGCTGTAGATCAGATGCATTAGTGACACATGATACACACATCAGTGCGACTAGATAAACGCTGATACACAGCAGAACATGTGCGATCATGAGACTGACGTCACTGAGATCACACGAGCTGCCAGCAGAGGGAGCTGTGGAGCACCTCATTCACACACACACACACACACACACACACACACGTTTTACATGTTTTATGGGGACATTCCATAGGCGTAATGGTTTTTATACTGTACAAACCGTATTTTCTATCGTCCTACACCTAAACCTAGCCCTCACAGGAGACTGTGCACACTTTTACTTTCTCAAAAAAACTCATTGTGCATGATTTATAAGCCTGTTTCCTCATGGGGACCTCACAAATGTCCCCACAAGGTCAAAATTTACTGGTATTACTATCCTTGTGGGGACATTTGGTCCCCATAACGTGATGAATACCAGGTGCACACACACACACAGCGCCTTCAGCAGCACTCATGAATGAGTGCGTCTGTGTGTGTGATGAAGAGCAGTGCAGTGAGTCTCTAAACAGTGTCTTCAGTCTCTACAGAGGAGCTTCAGATCACAGGAAACTTCATAAACCAGCTGTTCAGAACAACAGCGACAGTGAGTGACGATGCCTTTATTCAGTCAAGATTAACAGTAACTTACATTTAACATTACTAGTTTTGTCCAGTTGTTGTTCCACCAACAAAAATATGATCAGGATGAACGTCTGTGCGTCGGTTTGTCAGAACACAGTGAAACGTTCCAGTGCTGCTGTACTGTTATATCAGCCGTCAGCCAATCAGACTGGAGGAACGGCTGCGTCATGTGACCGAGGGTGAGCAGCATCACTACGTGCCTCACTGGAGCCCTCGTCACAATCTGTGCATTTTCTCAATGACAGATCCGCAAAAACATAACAGCTAAATTCTTACTTTAACAGATATTCAGCTGTTAAGATGGACGTAGAAAACAAATGTGTCAAATATTGTCAAAGTGTCTTTATCTTTATTTGTCGCTGGACTGAATCTGGATCAATTCACGTCCTCATTTATCACCACGTTCATTCATGTACTCGCAGTGACTGAAGTCTTGAGCTGCAGCAAGTGGCCGTTTGTTTGTATTTTTACAGATATTCTCAGTGGTAAAACACTCGTCCTCGTCTGATGTTTGTCTGTCTGTTTGCTCACAGATGGCTCACGGATGAAGCCAAAGCCCGGAGCTCCGGCAGCCCAGCGGGCAGCAACGCACAAACACACAACCAAACCCTCTGAACACACTCATCACCCACAATCCATTTGGCATGACGTGGGTATCCATGACCAGGCCGCATGGAGTCTGTAAAAATCCACAGACGCTCCACAGATTCCCACCGAAACCAGACGGCTGCGAGTCCCGTCCTGCTGAATGTTGATCTATCAGCCTCGAGATTTTACCGACAATATGCCAACCACAGTGAAGAACAGTGTCAGTGTGTGTGTGTGTGTGTGTGTGTGTGTGTGTGTGTGTGTGTGTGTGTGTGTGTGTGTGTGTGATTTTCTTACCTTCTGTGCTGAGTCCAGGGCTGGAGGTGAAACTGGCCACATCTACAATCTTTACAGCAAACTGTTGTCCAGTGTCTCTGTTGATGCATCGTCGCACCACACTGAATGGACCCCTGAAACACACACACACACGGAGTTTAACCACCACAGAGAATAAAATCAGGTCTGTGCAGGATTCAGCACTCAACATTATTACAAACCACCTTCATTTGTGTTTTAATATTTTTGAATGAAATCTCTTCTTCCCACAAAAGCTACATTTACTTAATCAAAAATACAGTTTACAATGACTGTTTTGCATGTGAATATCTGTTAAACTGTAATTTATTTCTGTGATACGCAGCTGAATTTTCAGCATCATTACTCCAGTCTTCAGTGTCACATGATCCTACAGAAATCATTCTAATATATGCTGCTCAAGACACATTTATGATTATTGTTAATGTTGAAAACAGCCGTGCTGTTTTCCATCATATGTTTTTCAGGATTTACAGATGAATGGAAATTCCAAAAGAACAGCATTTATTTGAAGTAGAAATCTTTTGCAACATTATAAATGCCTTTACAGTCACTTCTACTGTAGAAGAATAATATATTTCTGTCATAATTTCTTCAGGTTAAACTGACCCTTTATTTTGGCAGGTTGTAATGAAGATCTTTGCTTTTCTGTGTGTATTTGACAATGATTTTCTCAAATGAAATCAGCTCTGGAGATGAAGTTTGTGTGTTGGTGATGAGCATCACGAGTGTTTCACGAGTGTGTAGCAGAGCAAACCTGCGGCATTCATTCACTTCATATTTCAACAGGAGTCTTTCTGTGCTTTAATATTCACAGACATTAGCCCATATCGCCATATTTTATTGCTGTACCAATTTTGCCAGATTCCATTACATTCCGTGTGAGGCTGTAAATTCCATTTTTATGACGGGATCCACGATTCCATCCATTCCATCTCACACACACGCACAGGGCTATTCTGGGGAAACCATAACCACACGCCTGCAAATGAAAGAACGGAGACACACGCCTATAAAACACACACTCACACACTCATGTTATTTCCATGTTTTATGGGTTCATTTCATAGATGTAATGGTTTTTCTACTGTACAAGCTGTATTTTCTATCCCCTAACCCTACACACCTAGAGCTAGACCTCACACAAAACTACAGCCGTTTTTAGATTCTCAAAACATTTTGTTCTGTATGATTTATTAGATGTTTGATATTACTACACTTGTAGGGACATTTGGTCCCCAAACCATAGTGAATATACACACACACACACACACACAATAATCTCTCTCTCTTTTCTCAGGTCTGTTCAGTTTGATGTTCAGGACACTAATGCTACAACAGTACCAAAGTACGAAAACATTTACCGCAGTACAGTCTTAAGTAGCTGATTTGTGCGGATCACAGTGTGCCGTTAATCAGCAGATCAGACAGCAAACTTTATTAAATAAACTCTAGACAATCTAGTAATTAATCTAGACAGCTTTTCTAAAACAGGAAGTGAATTATATTAACGTCACATTTATGAGATGAATTACAGATTACTAAATCAGTCTCCCGGGTTGGTCATGTGTTAACTAGTGCCTGTTAGTATCATCAGCAGAGGCGCTCATGTAGTTAGTTACTGATCCGACTCGAAGCTCCAGACGTACAGCGGAGACTCGAACCCACGACTTTCACTAGCGGCGCGATGATCCGCATGAACATCTGATAGTCTGATGTTAATTATAATCTAATACAATCGAACCTTTCAAATCACATTGTGACCAAAAAATAAGCAAATAAATATAAATAGGTAAAGAATTTAATCAAAAAGGCAGGTTGCTCTCATTTAGTTTCCATGTGTGGATCAGGAAGGTCCATAAAGCTGCCGATGAGCAGTAAATGAGATCGACTGAGAGATTTTACAGCTGAAACACAGTCCTGTATGAAAGAATCACTTCAAGCACTTGCTGAATCCCTTTATAGATGTCAATACAAACACTTACAATGACACTTCAGACGACGACCTCGATTAAGATGCTAAAATATCTTCAGAGGAGAGATCTGGAGGACCGGCGTGTTTGTCTGACCTCAAAACATCTGGAACAAAGAGACGCGTGAGACGCTCGAACACCTGAGAGACTGTGATGCAGGAGAAATGCTGGATCAGCAGACTCACACACAAACAATGAGAAATCAGGACGTCCCAGCATTCCCTGCACTAGATGTTCAACGTGAGAGGAATCAAGCCGGTCTCATGTGGAGTCTAGAACGGTTCACATTTGAACGCAAACCGGTTTCTTGACCACAGTGAAGACGCACTGCTGACGGACTATTATAATGGTCTAACCACAGGTATAAAATAAAACAGTTTAGAATAAAAATAAAAAAGTTTAGAAGTGAAGCAAAGAATAATCCAGACATGAATGAAATCCAGATTCAGTCTAGATTCAAGCGGTTCTGGCCATCAGCGTCTCTGAATCAGAACTACAGGAACATCTGATCCCTTTACCTCCAGCAAACCGAAACCCTTCCAGACCTCCAGAAAACATCTCAGACGAACCCGGCCGATCGTCACCGACGGCCCACGCCGCACAGAGACGCAGGAAAATAAGCAGACAGAGCAAATTACAGCAGGGAACCGCAGCTACAATTACAGCCTGTGTCAGGGAACGAGTCTAGGAATAACATGGAAAACATCCCGGCGGATGAAACTCTGAGATTCAGCACAGGCCTACGCTGGAGCGCTGGATTCAGCTTTCAATGGTTTATTTATGGACAAAACATCTCAGATCTGAGGTCACATGATCCACTGACCGCTGAGCTGAGGAACCGTTACGTCACCATCCACACAACACACAGACTGCAGACAGAGCAACAGTCATCATCATCTGATACCAGCGCGCGCGCACACACACACACACACACCCCAACCAAAAATGAGTGCAAATCTGTAAGCGGTGATGTCATGGTTAATAATCTACCTCGGTATAAACGGCACAGCAGAATCCCGGGCACATTTTCACCATGATCCGGTTCAGCCATCATAACGACTCCATCTGACAGCATGAAATATGGATGAGGCTGAGAGGGGTTTTGAGGTGTAGTATCAGCTTTCACGTGTTGAATCATTAATAAGAGGCTCAACGATTGCCGTGATGAGCCATTAGTGACCTGCCATCACGGTGACCGTCCACATCACATCACACCGAACCAGCTGATCCGACACACAACTGAGTGAGTGTGAACGCAAACTACAGCTGCTTTGAAACAATCCTGCCGTAGAAATAAAGGTGATCTCACTTAACGTAGTGTTTCCTTCCTGAGCGTCAGAGCTTTTGCAGAATGATTGCAGCTTTAGTACTAGTTTGAGTCTCTCCATCGTCTCAAATTTGCACAAGATGCTGGAAGACAGTGCAGGATCTGGAGGATCTTCCTGAAGTACAGTTTAACTGCTCAAGACAAACAGAGACATATAAACTTCATGAACAAGAACAAACATCATCAGAAGAACCAGGAGGATGGAAACGTCAACAGGATCATGTGTGTCGGTTCAGTTATTCAGAGTCTGTGGAACAGATGCAGAAGAGAGCTTCATCAGGACGCCACTGAATGACATTTTTATGGTCCCTCCTTATTTTTATTTTATTTTTTTCCAAATAATATTAACACATTACATATTAATGTAACTTACTAATCATACTACTAATTACATACTAATGTTAAAAAAAAGGAAAACTTCTTCCGTCCCCCTCACGGGTTTGCTGAAGCCCTCTAGTGGTCACCACTGTTTCAGACCTCAATGACAAGCAAAAGCTACTGAACGTCAACAGTCTTTATAACTACTGAAAAAAAGGTTAGGGTGTATTATTTGCAATGCTTTCATACATCCATTTCTCAAAAAGCATGAATAAAGGAATATACTCTCAATCTCATCATTTTACTGCTAAACACTAAAACAGGACTGTTGTGGTTAGGGTTACACAAACCCCAACACTAACTCTAACATAAGTCAGGCAATTTTCAACCAATTGTAGCCAAAAAAAAAAAAAGTAAAGACACATCTCAAATTTGTTCTGCACGTAGACTTTATAGATTCCTGTTAAAAACAGCCGAGACTCAAACCCTTAAATTAAAAATTATTAACATGGAACCCTGAGAAATCTGGATCAATCCATTTGGACTGGACAGTTCTAAGTCTTAAGAAGAAGAATATGCCAAAGGTTTCAACATGTACATGTAGATGTCCTCCAAAACCTGACGTGGGCCATGACATAAAAACAGTAATACAAAACGCTGGTTCTGCAATACCAATACACAACAACAATTAGGAAGATTAAAAATAGTCAAGCACCCTGACATGACTGAAGCCATCAAACACAACAACAGCTCAGACCACAAACACGCGTCTGCGGTTTCATCATGTTTTATGATCTGATGTGTGTGTGAAAACAAACACTAGCTCTCCACATCATTAGTCAAAGGGATTTTAATTGTCCTTCATTTACTACGAACATACCGTACTGTTCAGAGGTCAGTGAATCATGAAAACAGACTGGATGAGCCTCATCCAAACGCCTCTTAAATCAGACAAACGCAGACTAGAGTCTGACGCCGTGACGCCCGTCACCGGTGAAACCCTCGCTTACGCTCGTGAACTAACGGTACCGGCCACAAGAAATATTTATCAGTGAAGTTAGTTATGGAGCATCAGCGACGTGTTGCTGCAGCTGCGGTTTTCTAAAAGCAATAACCCACTGGAGATACACTAGAGTGAACGTAACACAGTTCAGACGGTTTGACTGTGGTAAAAACACTGTAACACAACAGAGATAGGCTGCTGACATCTGAGAGACCTGCAGGAGTCCATCAGTTCCTGTCAGGAGCTCATTGATCAGCCATCATCTGCATTAATCCTGATCAGCAGCAGAGACGTCGATCCAGACCGAAACGACACGGGCCGTACGCTGACCTGTGCGACTCGTCCTGCTGCACACGGATCTGAGGTTTGCACTGAAATCTCTCACTGAGAACCACTGGATATCCACACCAGTCACTGAGAGTTTCTAAGATCAATCACAGCCTCTTCTGAGGACTCAGGTTCTTGTGATCATCCGTAGCTCATGAAGCAGAACATCTAAATGCAGTCAGAATCCACAGCATTATACTGAGCGTCTCACGCGCTTTCCATCCCGATCTCACACTTTGACACAGTGACTGAATCACAACCAGCACTATTGCAGTGACACTCAACCAGTTTATAGTTAGCATCACTAACTAGCTCACCATGTTATCGCTGCTGTTCTGTCCCAACGGGGGACTCTGAGTCTTCATGACCTCCGCAGGGAGAGATCTGACCCGTGATCTCCAGCACCGCGGTAAGAGTTTCACCTGCGTGTGACACAATCACGACAGGCTGTGACAACACAATCACCATCACCATCATCATCATCGTCAGCTGCAATTCATTAATCAATGATTTCAGCGTTCTAATTAAAACAAACACTGTGTCAAATGATTAAAAGTAGATTTTGAAGGAACATCTAGAGCAGGGGTGCTCAACCCTGGTCCTGGAGATCAAGCTCCAACCCTGAACAAACACACCTGAACCAGCTAAGTAGGATCTGAAGGAGCACTTGATAATTACAGACAGGTGTGTTTGATTAGGGTTGGAACTAAACTCTGCAGGAAGGTCAATCTCCAGGAACAGGGTTGGGCAGCCCTGATCTAGACCTAGCTTAAGGGTCCATTTACACGACACAATTTTCAACTAAAACAGAAAACGTTTAATGCTTTTTGGCCGTTCGTTTACGCAACAAGTTTTTTGGGGGGCTTGAAAATGCAAACTTTTGAAAATGGGTTTCAAAGTGCAAGTTTTTGTAAACAGTACCGCTCTCACGTCCATGTAAACTACAAAACGGTGACGTCATGCACATGTGTATTACGCGTTTAGTCTATAGGCATGCGCGAGTACATACTTGAAGAATGCGTATCTGCATGAGTGCGTAGTGTGTTTCTTCATAAAGTGATGTCACCAACTAATGACCTGGCACAAATAATAACAGTGTTTTCATCCACTATCATAGATCTGTGTGAGCTGGGATCAAAGGAAAAACCTTTATTTATTTATTTATTTTTTTTAATACAATTGTTTTGTCTTGAAAATTTACCCTAAATGACACAATGAGTGACTCTGTTCATAAATACACAGTGTAATTTACGCCAAATTAAAACAACGTTATTTGGGATAACGAAATCAAAGCATTTTTAGAAACATTAGGATTATTCAAATGTGTCTGGATGTTTGACTTCTCATTAGATGCTCATTACTGTAATTCAGTATTTTTACTGTAATATACAATGTTTTTATTAGAAATAAAGTCAGCACAACAACTGTATAACGAATAAATATTTGTCATTTACAGTAATGGCATGAATTTACGAAGGGAAGCTGTCATGAAAATAATGTCAAAATGCACAATCTCTTCCTAAAAACAGGCTCCAGTATTTTATGTCAAATATAATTGAGTGGTTTGGCAGATGAGAGTCACAGAGGTAAATATTTCAGTGTTATGAGCAGTGCAGTGAACTGGCTTTACATTCATACGCTGGCAGACGGCAGTGATGGTGAATTATACAGGTGAAGCGTGATGAAGACTGACCCCGATCCCTTCATCACACCTCAGTTAGAAGATCCACCGGTGATGAAGAAGAGCTTCTACAGGGACAGAAACACACGTCTGTCTGTCTATCTATATATATATATCTCATATGTGACATATATGACCCACACTGTGTCAGACACAGATGAAGCTCATAAGGATGCAGCTGAACTCATTTCAGTAATAGTGATAATATTCATTTTAATTAAATAATAGTCTAGACTATTTGACCTGATATCTACAAACCAGCTTCAGTGTCTTAACCAATAAACGGCAGTACAATATCACACACACACACACACACACACGCACGCACACGCACACGCACAGGCCTACTGCTCATTCTCCATCTCACTGCCAGATTCATAGTAGAAAATTAATGGAGAAATCGTTGAAATACGAGCATAAATCTGCACAATGACCAAGGCAAAACGGCACGTTACCTTTCGTCATTTAGGCTGATCTGAGATTGATGTGAGACTGAGGTGAAAGCCGTAAATCACTGAGAGAATGAAGAGTTACTGATCAATGAATATTAGTGTCAAATCACACACACACACACACTCAGTGAGACACACACTCGGTCAGCTGAACCTGAAGCAGTAAAATGTCAACACACGAGACAAAGAGAACCGGAGGAAAACGCCTCGACACCGGCGCTGATCAGCAGTGAAAAGATTGATTAGATTCGATCACTCACTTTCCGATCACCTCGCAGAGCTCGTACACATCCTCAAACAGCACGTCGTCGTCAGCCATAGTCCCGCCGACAGATCCGCGGAAAAAGATCCGCTTTCCCTCAGAAACGCGCCGCGAATGTCAGAATCCGAGCGGCGGATGATTTTTACCCTCCGCCCCGCCGCCGCCGACACCCGGATCCTGTAAATCCCCCGGATTCCCGTCGACGACCACCGAAGATGTCCGTTCACACCGGGCGACGACGACGATGATGATGATGATGATGATGATGGTGGTGGTGATGGTGATGATGATGATGTCAGGGAAAATCAACGCTCCGGGATTCAGGTCGCAACGCTCCGGGAATCTGCCGCTTCAGATAATAAATGTCAATGTGACGCGAGCGGCCGAGAAAAAAAAAACGCGCTGATGCGCCCAAACGCTCGAGATCCCGATGATCCGCCTCAAACATGAAAACGCGCTCAACGCCGCTGCCGCTGCGCTTTCCGTCCGACTGCGCTCATCATTGTCCGTTAGACGCGCCGGTACACGCCCTGATCCCCGGTTATAGCGGTGAGGTAAAGCAGCGCTGCCCGTGTAACGGTTTTCTGCAGCTCTTCGTTGCCTCGGTGTCTCTCCTCCTGCTCCGCTGTTACTCCAGTTCAGCTCACTGACGCTCCGCCCTCTCAAGGTTATGAAGCTGCCGCACGCGGAGCCGCAATGGCCGCCGAGGTGCGCTGGATTCCCCGGATGTTTCCGCTGAAGCTCCTCGGGCCGCTTGAGCCAAGATGTCGGAAGAAGGGCGCGCCTTCGAGCCCACGGCGCTCAGTTTCCTAATCTGCCCAGAGAAAACCCGTTCTCCCGTCCATCGGCCAATGGCAGATCCGCGTCGCTCCGCTTGCTGGTTGACCGTCCGATGACGTCAGAGCTTCTGCGATTTTTCCTAAGGATCCGTGTACTTCTTGCTGAATAAATGCTGCAGGAGGCAAAGGACTGAACATCTCGGTGAATAACAGTGGGCTCGCAGACTGAGCATCTTTTTATGATCCTGATTTATCACATATCCATCACTGACTGAGACATATTCATATCGAGCTCACAAAATACATCTGCAATATAAACTCACTCAAGCAGCTTGTATATATATATATATTCACCAAAATAAAATAAAAACACCATTTTAAGGAGCTGCTGGTTTCTCAATGGCTTCAAATACACGTTTTGTCTTATGCTCTTTAATTGTACACGTTCATGTTAATAATCGCACGTGACTCTCACAACCAATGAGAGGCTGAGCAGAATTTTAAAACCCCATGAAATCACACTTGTATTTTATGACATGTATGTCTGAAGACTCAGAGATCATCGGTATCATAACAGTCAGTTTTTCACATCACAGCAGCTCTTCATCCTTTAGATCTGCTCCTCATCACAGCTGAGGTTTGTAGGAATGAGGATCACAGCAGATTCTGACCTGCTCTCATGGGTTGGTTAACGTGGTTGAACGAAAACCGCTGGATTGAAGTTCAGCATCATCTGGAGCCACAGTGATGCTCTCAGGAGTTACTATGGCGACCCTACAGGCAGAAACAGGAAGTGCCGGTCTGTATCACACATACACACAGAGGAAGTTCGCAATGATCTTCATCAAACCTGCAGACTCACAGCATCACACACACACACACCCCTAGCAGATCAATACAAATATTTCTTGACATAATTTCTATTACAAACATATTCAGCTTGTGGTGATCTCAACATAGAAGTTTAGAAAATTATTAAATTCAAAAATGGTCTCTGTGTGAATCTATAATGAAACGTTTTAGTTATGAAGCAATTTAATAATGAAGTTTCTGTGGATAAAAATGTCTTACTGAAATTACAGAAAGATGCTTAATTTACAATTAAAAGAGTTTTAAAAGAATGAAAGTTTTACCTCTAAACTAATGAAAACACTTCATTAATTAATCTTATCACACCTGAAGACGAGACATTAAGTTCATCTCTACATCCATGAAGTGCTGCAGTATCTGTCAATATCTGCTTCTATCTCATGTAGTAGTTGTTCTTGTAGCCTAGTTTCCTAGTCAGTTAAATGCAAACTATTGTGTTAAATGAGCCTTCATTCGGACACATCTGGGACACTGGTGCGCTGGATCCGACGGACGCTCAACTTCCTGCTTCTGCTTCTCAAACGCTGGACTCTTCCTTTAATCAGGCTCAGGATTCCGTTTGTCTTTCGTGTTTGAATGAGCCGAATTAATCTGAAGATAAGGAATGAATCTACAGTAGTTTGCTCACAGTCAGGAAACATTTGGAGCAGCTGGATGTTCAGTGAAGGTGTGGAGGAACGAACAGCTGCGGTCACATCATGTCTGTAATCAACCAATCCAAAATCCTCTTTTACATTTTTCATTCGTAATTGATTTTTTTTAGAAGAAGACTTTAAAATGGTTTGACCTTTGAGCTTTCAGGATGTTTTTAACTATTTTTCCTAACAAATTGGACCCAGAAATATTTGATGTTTTCTAAGACAGAGTAATATAAATTCCTTGTTTGTTTCTGCAATCATTTGTTTTTAAAGACAGGATTCAGTCTCTCTGTCAGGCACGGAAACACGTCATCATTCAGCAGGAAGTCAAAGACGAATTAACTGAAGATTGATTCTTTATCAGTTCCTGTATGTAATGATGCATTTTAACAAACACGACGAGTAACCATCAAACATTTTGCAACGTTTCAGACACAGTGCAGCATTTTCAAAACACTGAATTGTGGATTTACTCTGATATGAATGTCAATGAAACGTCCAATAACACAAACTGAAACTGCAGTTCTTACATTGACAAAAGTTTATTCCAAAACAACAACAAAAACATATACACCACATTGGTTTTTGTCTTTTACGGATAAAGTTCTATGTAGGCAAATACATAAAAACGATCATCGCCGAGCGATTAAACGCCTGAAAGAACAACATGACGCTTCATGACAAGCTTATATCACTATTCATTTAATGCAACGAAAATAATATAATAACAATATTAATCATCAGGAGAAATATTGACACAACCGATAATCTCATATGTACATTTCTAAAATACATTTCTATATAAAGTGCAGGGAAATGATCTGAATGGGATCTGTGTCCGTGTCTGTAATATATTGCTTGATAACTAATGAACCGAAGGAGCTGCGCTGACAGAAGCCTCTACATCCACCGCGGACACGAGCGTCCGTCCCGTCCGTTTGAGACGTGGCCGGCCTCGGGACGACTCGCGGAACAACCGAAACGCGAGCGTCTGACGTAAACCGACCCCAAATCACGTCCCACACCATCCGAAACGCCAGCGATCGATGAGGACGTGATGTGGATTTCAGATGAAACAGGAAGTCCCTGCTCTTGAGTCTGAAACCCAATCGAATGACGCGCAATAACATGCTGTACAAACAACTGATTTCCTTCAGCGCTCGAACCGCCCGCCATTAAAACGGGAGCTGACGGCATCTTCATCTTCATCAGGGAGCAAACGGTGAAATCAGGAAATGTTGACAGACTTTGACTGAATGAGCGAGTCAAACAGATTGAACGTCTCCATTCTCATCTGTGACAGAGAAATCAACGATCACTCCAGTCAAACCAACCCGCTGACGGTCAGAAATAGGGCTGCACGATAAATCATGTTAATCACGACCGCTTAACCGCACAACATTTGGTTGTTTATCTTGAAAAAGTTGTTTTAATTAGTTCTCTTGCACTGGTAACCAGCTTCCACAAGCATTCGTGGGTTGCCAGATGTCAAGAGTTTAAACCTTTCCTCTTAAACTGATACAAGTGTTTTAATAGATCTCAACCACACACACACACTCTCTGTATTATAGAAAAAGATCTGATGACCTGAAAAACCAAGCAAACATGTAAAGCTGTAGTTTAGCGATCTCTATTGGGAGACTCTAATCAATTAATAGTGTCACATTGATAGTCTGTTTGTCATTCACTGCAACTGAATCTGTGAGCAAACCATCAGAGTGTGAGGTTCTCAAAAAATTTGACAATAAATGGACATTATTGGTGATCTGAGTTGAAGTTCAGTGATCTCTATTGACTTATTCTGCTCATACAGCCAGCCTGTTTCCTTTCACGACTAAATCTGCAAACCATGAGAGTTGACTTATTATAATAATCCTGATATTATACTATAAATAAAATAATTCTGGTGAAATAAAATTGACAATAAAACAGCAATAATTGATTACAATTTCAAACAAAACGGCCAGTTGAGCCATTATCGTGCAGCCCCAGTCAGAACGAGTCACGTGCGCTTTTGAATCCGGCGCCGTTCACTTCCATCCGGAATGAACAACAAGAGCAAATACAAAATCAAAACACGATCCGATTCGCCTCGGTGAACCGACGAGCTGAAACTTCATTTGGTGAAAGTGCTTGAGATCCACGTCTCTGCCTTCAACGGACGCCGAAACCGGTACGGAGCACGAACGAACAAGCTGCTGAGAGTAAAAATGACACGTACGTTTACACACGAACACACACACGGATCGTCCTCGCGCCAGTCGCGCTGACTAGAGAGTAGAAAACGCGCGGCGAGCGTCTGAAGTGCATCTGTGAACGCTTCGTTGTTTCTGTTGCAAACGTAGAAAAAGCACAAAATCCACGAGCGCCGCCGCGGTCCGCGAGTCTACCAGGTGGGCATCATGTCGGGGAACCAGACGCGGCCCAGGTGTTTGGACACCTCCCAGTGGATGTCGTCCAGGCCGTACTTGTTGTCGGGCACCAGAACCTCCTCCATGATGGAGAGCTGCGAGAGGCGGCCGCCGCACATCTTGACGAACTCCACGAAGGCGCTGCAGGACACCTCGCACTCGCCCAGGCCGATGGCCGACAGCTGCTTGCAGCGCTCCGCGATGCGGATGAGCTCCTCGTCCAGGGGTCGCAGGCCGTTGGCGCACACCACCAGCTCCACCAGCCGCGGGCACGTCAGCCCCACGCGGCCCAGCACCTCCTTACTGACGGAGCGGCCGAAGTACAGGTGCGTGACGGGCACCTCGTCGCGGAAGAAGGGCCCGAACTCGTCCTCGTACAGGAAGAAGTACATGACCAGGTTGAACTTGGGCGAGTGGCGCACCATGGCGTCCCAGCTGCTCTTCTTGATGGAGTGGAACTGCTGGCCCGGGTTCTCGCTCACCACGTCGATGCGCAGGTGCTCCAGGTGGACGTGACGCTCCGACGACAGCGCCAGAAGCAGCTCGTCGCTCAGCAGGTGGTAGTTGAGCGCCAACTCGCGCAGACCGTGACACTGGTCCGCCACGCACAGGATGCCTGCACCGCAAACACACACGTGCTCGGTTAGTTTAACAAGTGTACGTGTCGGGACTAGGCAGAACATGTGTGACCCTGGAGCACAAACCAGTCTTAAGGAACAGGGGTATATTTGTAGCAATACATTCGGTTTTTCTTTTATGCCAAAAACCATTAGGATATTAAGTAAAGATCATGTTCCATGAAGATATTTTGTACATTTTCTACCGTAAATGAATTAAAATGTAATTTTTTTTATTTGGATTTTCTCAATATTTTGTTGTTGTTTTTTTGCACCCCCAGATTCCAGACTATCAAATAGTTGTATCTCAGTCAAATATTGTGCTATTGTGCCCAACCTTATTTATTCAGCTTTCAGATGCTGTATAAATCTCAACTTCAAAAAATTGGTTTTGTGGTCCAGGGTCACATATGATAATAAACAGAGAGCCGCTGACCTGCGGGAGACACGTGCGGGCAGCTGCTCATCTTCAACAGCTTCAGCGTGTCGCTGTTATTGGCCACCAGCACTTTGAGCGACGGGTCGTCCACCGGCGTGTCGTCGATCTTTAGGGACGACAGAGATTTCGAGTTCACGAACACCACCGTCAGCGCCGAGATGAAGTGAGACTGAGGAGACAAAAACAACAGCAGATTCTAGTGAGACTGAACCTGAGAGATGGAGGTCTAAACTATATTTTGGAATTCATTTGTACTCAGATGTGAAGTAAACCTGACAAAACCTCCTCCTGAGGACACATTTGTAATAATTGTTTATTTTTATAGCCATGTCAGCATCTAAGGCTATCTGCATGGCATAAACTGAGCTGGAATTATACAAAAGTTACATAAACAAAAATAAAAAACAAGCAAACTCAAAAACACAGCCGTTAAAACAAGTTATACATGACTAATTTAAATTATCATATGACCAAAAAAACCTCAGACAGGTTCCTGAGTGAGTGCACGTCATATAAAAACAACTACTTTCAATAAAACCAGGACAGTTTAAGAGAATGTGACCCCAGACCACAAAACCAGTCTTAAAGGGACAGTTCACTCAAAAATGAAAATTCTGTATATACTGGTGGACGGTAGCCATTGACTTCCACAGTATGAAAAAAAGTCAACATTTGGTTACCAACTTAAAATATCTTATTTTGTGCTTATATTTAATGGAAACGGGGGTCTAGCAGAACATGCACAGAGTTGGCTCTTTAAGCAAAAAGGCACCATTTTGTAAATGTGTGTGTGTGAGACGTACTTTGGGCAGCTCCATGAAGGAGGGTCGTGCGGTGGAGATCAGCCCGAGCGTCTTCAGAGAGCAGTTGACCAGCTGAGAGAGGATGTCACACGCCGCTTCTGCGGATTCAGTGCTGCTGTCCACCTGAACACACACACACACGCACACATCAAGAATGAGGACACGCGTCACCTCAGACACCTTCTGGATGGAGCCGCAGCGACTGAGCTCCCACGTTCTCACCTTGAAGCTGACGTACTGCAGGTGGTTGGAGTGGCGTTTGATGATCTGCTTGATCAGGTCCGGATGCGTGGCCTTCAGGTAGGAGCTGGCCGGCTGGTTGAGCTCGAACTCGAAGCACCTCCAGAGCTCGGGCATGTGAAAGGCCTGGTTCCAGCCGCGGCACACCTGCGAGGCGAAGGCCCGGTCCAGCAGGGGAAGGTACTGGAAGATCTGCAGCAGGATCTCCTCGGGCAGCCGCCCCCAGTCCACCGCCCCGTCCTCCGCCCCGTCCTCGTGCTCCCGCTCCTCAGAGTCACCCCGCCGGAGACGCTTACAGACCTCGGGGGCCCCGGGGCCCGGCCCCGGCACCGATCCGCCGCCCTCCTCCACCTTATCGCCTCGCTTCTGGCCTCTTTTCATTCTGAAGACACACATCAACGGTGGTTACGCTCAGAACGCAATGCTGGTTTACTACACGCTGCACTGTACGGTAGGTTTGTTTACACCATCTATCACAGATATGAAACAAAAAATAAATAAACTAAACTTTATCTAAATAAAATTTTAAAAATTGCATACTAGAAACAGAAGTATCCTACACTGCATTCCCATGATCCTCATCATGTGGCGTATTTTTATTATGTAAATGTAAATACTTATGTAAACACATATGATATCTCGTTATTTATACAGCTGTACATGGAGTAAATAATGCGCAAATCTGTACAGAAATCTTCTGTTCCAAATTCATACACCTTAGTATTTATTTTAAGTTTTTATTTAAATGTTTTTTTTCTGTTCTCGTGTCAGATATGTATGTATGTACCAGGAACACCTTAAAAAAACACAACAAATTCCTCTCGTGTTTGCGCACACCTGGCGAATAAAGCTAATTCTGATTCTGATTTAATTCAATCCACAGCATCCAGTAATTAACAAAAACTATTATTTGGGGTTTTTAACCTAACGAGGGAAGAAAATCATTTGCCTGAAAATGAAAGATCAGGTCGAGCACGCTGCATTGTGGGATACAGGATCTTGGTCTTCATATACTACATACTACACACTGCAGCGTTAGTACGTAAATAAAGTGTGTTAGCATGTTATTGTGAACGCAACCCATGTGAATGTTTACATGTACGCAGCTGTTTTTCTCAGCAGTCACTCCCAGTTTTTCCAGTTTCAATCACTCTTTAACTACCTGTGATTAAACCAGATCTGCTGTGATCTTCTGAGATCATCTTATTCATCAAACTACTCACCATGATTAACAGCAACTGCCATAAACTCACTCACACGAGTATTAAATAAACATGAAAAGAAATTTGCCAACGCCCCGCCTGACACCATCATCATCATCATCAGTGAATCAAGCACCAGCAATGTGTGAGAAAACACTGCACCGACATTAATACCGATGAAGCATTTACCTGCATGTTTCAGACACATTAAAAAGTGCCATGTTGATGTTGTTTCGAGGTTCGTTTGTAGTTCCAATGTACATTTTCGAGAATATAAATATATTAATATGCAGCTACTCACAATTATACATAAAATTGCAAATAATTAGTCATAAATAATTAGATACAATTAAAAGCGTATCTGTTCCCCACACCAAACTAAAATGTGACTGAAGACTGCAGTGCAGTCACGTGCTTTGGCTGTCACGTGGACCTTGACAGCCTCAGAGCAGCGCGAACATTCCGCGAAAGCTCTGAAGAACGGCATGAGTCGAGTAAATCACGACAGACGGATGATTTTATCTGAACTGAAGCCGAATCGTGTTCGTGTGAGTTGATCTGATCCCGATGTTGGATTTGTCAGCGCCTAATTAAGTTACACTCCTTCCGCCCGTTTTCTCTCGCACGATCAATACAGAATCTCGTCGGAAGTGTCGGCTCTGCGGTACCTGTGTCGTAGCGCTGCTAGTGTTGATTCGCTGTTGATCGGTATCGCCTCAGCCCGGGCCCGCGCTCCAATACTTCATCCGAGCGGCCCAACCGATCACGATCATTGGCTCTCGGTCGATGCGATGGCAGCGGGCAGATCCACGAGCTCAGATCGGCGGCTTTAGTGAAAATCGCTTCGAGTATTTTCCTGTGTGTCTCGTGACCTAGTTACTCCGCGGAGAAGCGCCTGCTCACGGAAAATGGCGATGTGTTGTGCTTAGAGCGAGCGGTGCATTCTGGGAAAAGTGGAGGGAGTGCAGTTCCGCATGCGGCCAGCAGATGGCGGCGCCTCCCTCACATTCACACACTACACTACACACGTAGAACGAACATACACTGACAAACGGTGAATTTCGAGCCGCTCCATAACTTTCTACTGCAGGAACGGAAGAGTAGTTTGCGCTTCCGAATTCAGCAAGTCAGACCTAAAATAATAAGTTGCAATAGTTTATTTTATTTTATTGCGTCTAAATACCTTTTTCGAACTTAAAGAGTGTTGTTTTTCTTTATTTTAGCTTTATTCTTCAATATAACCCGGCCCCCATAGTACATTTATAACGTCTAGATAAAGCCTTTCCATCTCTGAGTATTTGACATGTCAGAGTACTTAATTACATCATTTCTCTGAGGTTCACACTATGTGCTATAATTCATTTTGACCAACGCTGGTTAAACACTTTTTTTTTATTGCAGTGTTATAAACACTTTCTGTTGACAAAATATAATTTATAACTTCTATAAAACGTGCTGCAAACTCAGTGAGAACAGGTGATTTTAACTGAACCGAATGCTCACGTGACTTTCAGCCAATAAAACAACAGAAACACAGTGACATGTTGCCTACATACTAGACATCATATCAGATAAACACTAACCTCATGAGTGACCAGTTAACCAGCTGCCTGTTAAAGGTTTTCCAGAAGACAAACTGCTTCAAAGCAGCTTTATAGAAATTCATACTCATAATGTTTATATTTTTATGCTTTTTGATGGAGATGGTATTTAATTTGGTGGTAAAACGATCAAGCAGCTGAGATTTGCTATTTATATTAAATCATTTCATGTGAGTATGTGTACGTCAGTAGAAGTCGGCTACACACACAGTAGTTGTCAGTTTAAGTTATAATTTCTCATATTGGGGTGCTGGTGAAATCTGTTTTGGCTTGTAATGTTTGTTGATGTGGGTGTGGAGAGCGACTATCATCGAGTGTGGAGGCATTGAGCCTATCAGACGCCCACAGAAACATTTATGACACGCCGTCATCATCATCATCACACGCTCATTCAGTGTGAATTATGTTGATATGAGGCTTAACTGTAATCCGTCTCAAAGAGCAAAAAGAAATAAAGCAGACAAAAACATACTAACCAGCGTTACAGGACACTAAATACAATGAAGAACTGGTGCAGTTTTAATGCAAAAACAGTTTTAATGTGACTAGAGATGACCAATTTATCTGCAAGATAGAAAGGGTTTCATTAAACTATGGCTTTGATTCTTTTTGTCAACAGTTACAGATCCTCTAAAACACACACACACGACACGCTCGCTCACACCACGACATCCGGAAACAAAAAACTGATCCCTGGAAATATTCACAAAGAAGTATTTTTAAAGCAGGTAAAGGCAATCACCTGCCAATAATATATAAAATAGAAAAATTCTAAAATGAAGAAGCTCTGAAGACTCTGACGCTGCCGTAACGTCGTCTCAGTCTTATAAGTCTCCTGGAGAAACTTCTACTCGTCCGTTTCTCTCTGCCGGAGACTCCTGGACTTGCCGTTCTCAGTCTTCCTCTTCTTGAACGTGGCTCCGGCGCTGCTCTCGGACCCCAGGGACGTGATGGTGCGCTCCCTGAATCTGGGCCTGGGCTCCGGTGGGACGTCGGCCGGAGTCTGAGCGGCGCTTTCCACCTGTGGCAGCTGCAGATCCACCTTCTCGCTGCGGAGCGGAACACAAACAAACGTCAGGAGCTGAAAACACTGTCCTGGATGCTGATTGGTCAGTCCAGCACGCCTCAAACACATGATGCAGTGACAGCTCTGGTGCTTCATGATTTTACTGACACAGCACTACATGTGTGGAATCTAAAACAAATTGACACAAATCTCCTTAAAAATCAAATATTTAAAGTAACAAAGAAACACAAGTAGCAACACATCTTTTCTTCCATATTGTGAAGAAATGTTATCATTTAAAAAAGATTATAGGGTGGAACTTAGTTCTATGCACTGGTTGTTGATTGGATGCTGAGATGTGGGCGTGGCTCTGAAAACTGGGCGGATCCAAATGAGAGTTTGCGTTGGATTGTAAGAAAGGGGCAAAGTTTAACCAGACTAAACCATTAGAAGACGTCTGTCATTTCACTGGAAGATCCAGTTTTGACATTTTGATTACAATTATGAAGTCAAATATATATATATATATATATACACACGTGTGTGTGTGTGTGTGTATAATGTATGTAATATATATAATGCATGTATTAATATTATAATCTCTTATTAATATTACCATGAATAGCTTTAGAAAAACTCAACAGACTTGTTGTCAATAATCTGATCAGCTTCAGATGGACTAAATAATTCACAGCATGACGCGTGTCTTACTACGGATCCTCCTGCAGCTGGATTTGTTCCCAGGCTCCGTATGGATTGGTCTTTCTGGGTCTCTTCACGGGCGTCTCGTCCTCCTTCGCCGAGTCAGTCACAGCCGACGCTTCCCGTTTCTCCTCCCCGTTTCCTCCTTCATCTGAGCTTCTCTCCTCTCCGTCATCCGCTGATGTTTGGATCGTCTCTTCTTTTCTTTTCTGGAGATCAAACGCACGCTCGTGTCATTCTGTGTGTGTTTATGATGTCATACGGTGAGTGTGAATAACAGCGTCTCACCCTGAAACTGATCTTGGGGACGCTGGTTTGTTTGGATTCGTCTGGTTCTGGTGCGTCTTCAGGAGGGTCGGACGTGTCTTCGGCTCCAGACACAGACTCGGGCTGAGGAGGAGATGGATCTTCTGCTGCTGGTGTCTCCTCACGAGGAGATTCAACACCAGGAGGACGAACATCCTCTGGACTGAAGTCGTCTGGTTTCTCCCAACTCGATTCTGCTCAGGATATAACAGTAGAGCAGATACTGACATAAAATGATGTAAATATCAATGGTCTATATCTCCAATAATATGTCTTAGTAAGATGAGACTGAAGTGATCCAAACATATAATGCAATGCAATCCGATGATTGAGAGATGAACAAATAAACATTTCCCGAGATGTTTTGGAGGCTTGTGAAGATCATTCCTTCACTGAGGAACAGTGAAAGTAACACTTCTGGAAACCAACGTTCCTCAAAACATCCTGATGATCAGATTTGAAACTAAAAAATTAATTATGGAGAATCAAGTAAAGCCAAGCTGCTTCAGTCCAGTAAGTGTTGAAATATGACTGCAGTTATTCTGATGTTTACTTGATCAAAATCAGTCAAGATTTGACAGCAAAAACACACGTGAAGCACCAGCTGAAGGAGGACGTTTGTACAGTTACACTAAAAGATCTTTGACTGGATAAAAACGCTAAACTATCAATCAGACGACAGAAGGCATGCAGTAGATTGTGTGTGAAACAGTTTTGACACCAAAGTTTGATCATATTAATCATTTACACTTCACAGTATTCTGCAGCGTCTAATGCAGACTGTGATGATGTGAATCTGAATGTGTTTGGACGTTTTCTCACCGCCGGTCTCAGTGTTGTAGTAGTACGCGTATCCATCAGGACTCACGGCCTCAATCCACGCACCGCTTGACGGATCCTGCAGCACGTGAACACAACATTAGATCTGAACACGTGAACCTCAGACTCACAGACGTGCACACAGACGCTCTCACCTGTGTTTGTCCCATGGCCGATGGGGAGCTCTCGTCCACAAACCCGTCCGGTTTGTCCCACTGAGACTCTGAGATCAAACACACGGTCAGCGATGAAGAACACGGACAGACGCGTGTGCATATCAAACATCAGCTCACCTCCAGTGACGGTGTTGTAGTAATACTCCAGGCCGTCGTCTGTGGTTCCTCTCAGCCAGACGTCTATCCGGTCGCGGCTGCTGCTCTCTGACGGGACGCTCGCTCGCTGTTTCTTGGGTTTCTTCTGTGTTTTAACAGGAGCTTCAGGCCGAGCTTCAGACGGAGCCACACTCTCACCTGTAGAGATAGAAGAACCGTGAGGAGCAATGTCATCACACACACACACACACACACACATCTACACACCTGACGACTGACCCGCCAGTCTCTTCAGATCCTCCTCATACGCCTTCAGAGCCGCTTCCTCCATCGCTGCAAAGTCCTTTGACATCTTCTGCTCCTGCTTGGCCTTCGCCACGCTTTTCTTCTTAATCTGTCGTGAACATTGATGGGGTCACATGAGCGCCGCCGGCCAATCAGAGAGCGTCTCGCTCTTATCTTCACACACACGCAGCTCTGGCAGCAGCAGCAGCCAAAATGCTGTTTACTTCATCATCACACTACAGACCACACCCACTACATCTGACAACACACACAGACACCGTATCCCACAATGCAAAGCACTAGAGCTTCCATTTGTATTGTGAATAAATGAACAGGTGCTCAAATCAATCAGTCTGAACATCTCCTCAAAATGCCAAGAAAAGCTTTTTGCATAGAATTTAAAATGTAAAATAAGGAGGTCATGTGACTCCTGGCTCTGTTACAGATTCTCTTATTAGGGTTCATATTATTTAATTAAAAATATAATAACCACTGCAATATTCCATAAGAAACATGGTGACTTTAAATTATTCCGCTTCATTCATTCACACTGAGAGTGGAGGTCCAGTCCGCTGCATTATGGGATGGCAGTGCTGTTCTGTGCTGCAAATTTTGCCAAATGTATTAGTTCATCAGTGTACTTCATGCATTAAATGTGCATAGTGAGTACAGAAATGCGCTGTCTTTGCAGTGTGTATTATTTAGGGCACATAACATCCGCTAGAATGCAGTATGCAGTACACACTACACTACACTACACTACACTAGTGTTGTGTTCTGATCACAGCAGTTCGTGTTTTACCTCTGCGATTTTAGCCGCGACATTTTCTTTGTGATTCTTTCCTCTCTCGTGAAACTCGACACTCTGCGAGAAAAACACGACAACATTCTCTGTGTGAGCACATGACATTCAGCTCCAGCACACATATAAACACACATAAACCTCTGTAATGTGTGTCTGCATTCACTCACGGGTTTATTATCCGCGATCCAGCATTTGCAGTACTGACAGAACTTCCTCGGCTGTGATTTCCAGTAATCAGCCCTTGATTACAAACACAAACAAACACAGACACTTCATCATACTGATCGCGTGTGAATTACATCTCAGGCGCGAGTTCTTTACATGTCCGATTAAAATACTCATGCTTACTTACATTTTGAAGAATGAAAACTTCAAATCCCTTAAATGTACGTAAATGTTCTGTAAATTCTACTCAAATCTACATGCTCGCTGATGAGCGCTCACTGCCGGCACTTCGAAATGACGTCACTTACGGCGCGACAAACCTTGATGCCGAATCGGAAATGCGCTATTAAAACAAGACTGAAATTCGGTTTTACTGACATTTAATTATTAATCGTAAACAACATTAAACTATAAAATGATGTTTCACATGTACTCGATGACGTTAGTGATATGCTGTAACTGTAAGAGGGCATCAGGCCGCCGCTTCATCAGGTCCTCCCATATGGTCTAGCGGTTAGGATTCCTGGTTTTCACCCAGGCGGCCCGGGTTCGACTCCCGGTATGGGAAGATATGATTTTTCCAAAATTAACCAACATGATTCAAGATTTCTTAAATCACATTTAAAGTTATTTTACGTTATTATTATAGCTGCACTGCACACTCGAGAACTACAGAAATAGAAATAACGACTCTTATAAATGCTGATGGAGACACTGACTGTACTTCAGAACTGAAATGTTTTCACCAGTAAAGTTATATCGAGTCCTTATTAAAAGGTGATCGTCACTACTACTTAAGTTGTGTTAAATAATATATCATAAAAGCCCAAATCCTAAGTAAGATCAAATAAATGTTTTACATTTGGGCTAAAAATTCTCTCACCCTGAAGAGAAATGGAGTAATGCCTGAGTCAACCTGCAGTGAGAAAACATCAGCAGAAGAGACTCTTCAGGACAGAAATGATCACTCATTAAGACCCTGAATAAATCCACTCAATCAGCAGGGTTATGAGTTATAGGTAAATAAAAGTAAAACTAAAATCATGAAAAGAATAATATTATTACATGAAATAAAACAAAATAAAATACACGTCAACTTAAGTAAACTATTGAAAACATTCTATTTCAGCGACCTGCCAAGACAGCATCTGTCATTTTAATTTAGTTTAACTGTATGTACTAAAAAGACTAAAACAAAAAATGTATAAAAGACCACAGAGTGTTGGGGAAAGTTACTTTTTTAAAGTAATGCTTTACAATATTGCATTGCTCCTTAAAAATAATTGCGTTTCTTAGTTACTTTTATGGAAAGTAATGCGTTACATTTTCTCATCTGCCCTGGGCTTGCTTGTTTTTAATATAAAAAGTTCTATTTTTGAAATATGCAAAAGCTCTTTCACACCAAAAGTGAAATGAATAAGGCTGAAGGAAATGTAAATTCGTGTCTGTACAGTAGAGGGCGCCGCTCAAACAAACCTTTCTGGATCACACGAAGAACAGGACGCAACAAACACAAATGTTGTTTATCTGAAGACATTTTGCCGATTCGTATGGTTGAATTGGATCATCGAAGGTCAAAAGCAAAGGCACTGGTTAATAAAATAATCATTTAATTATTGCAGGCATATTTGCATTTCACTGTTTTTGTGCAGTAAACGCCTGTTGACATTTAGTCCAGAACTACACCGGAACAACACCTCTGCACTTACTCCTGATTTCTCCCAACATGGCAACACCAGATCTGTCAGTCAGTAAAAAGTAACTCATTTTCCGGTAATGCACTGCTTTACTAGTTACTTGATTACATTAGTTGTAATGTGTTGCTGCCAAACACTCTGAGACTATATGAGTAAAGCGGATGTTCTAATGTTTGGATTCCCAGAACAGAAAATATCAGCAGCACACAATCATAAAAAACAAACAGAACTTTATTTGGACTTTAAATACAGACACACCCATTAAAATATCAGTCATACAGAAATATTTAAGAAGAAAACGGTGCCGCATTTACAGAAACGATGTGCAAACATGAAGAACCCTCTTTTAAGTATATTTTACACAATAAATGAAGTAAAGAAGACGAGGAGATCACTCCTAAATAAATACAGAGCTACATCTGTGGCCTCCGAAAATCATCCTGATTCCAGACAGAATGAAGAAATAATCAATGATAAAATAAACATCAACAGTGAAAGTGCAACATCAAATAATACAACGAGAACAATTATAATCAAAACATGAACTGAAGTCAAATACGTTTACAAATGGTGCAATAATTGGTCCGTTCAGATCAAGAGATTTAAGAGTTCGTGATAAGTTAAAAAGCACTATTAATCATATAAACATATTCACATTAAAGTCTTACGTACCTGTAAATAGTTAAAAACCTGTTGAAATTTGGTTAAGACCCTTAAAATCATAAAAATGGAATCATATTCCAGCTTCAAACAATCGTTTCAAGCGGTTCAGTTTCAGACGATCGGTTTAGCACAGGGACGAGGAGCCGCGCGGCCCCGATTTAGCAGCATGTGTGGCGTTTCCTCCGAACGCCCGCGATCACTCAGATCCTCCGAACGCGTGTGTGTGTTTGCATACAGAGCTGCCGTTCGCTCGGGAGGACAGGAAGCCCGTCAGACGCTCCTCACCGCGCTCAGCTCCAGCGTCGCTCATCAAGAACACTTGGTGATAAAGCGAGCGGCCCCGACCAGCAGGACGCTCCAAACCCGTCCTTCACCAGCGGCTCCGTCAGTAACAGCCGTCGCGCCAGCTCCCGTCTCGCAGCGCGCTCAGCGTCGCCAGGCTCTTCGGCGGCGTCAGCAAACTTCACCAACACAGAAATGAAAATAATCATCAGTGACTCATCAGAATCATATAATACGGTTACAGGTGTAACATTTTAAAAATAAGCTTCCGTTATTGTGTTACAGTCATTTTGACCCAGAAAGGATTTTCTTCTTCCTGAAAATGAAAGTTAATGTTATCAAACTGGACTAAAACTAATTGACTTTGGCTTTAACAACTTACCAAACAAACCTGATCATTTTTGTACTTTTGGGGATTTTTTCCCACCTTCTCGTGTTTCTGGTCTTGTAAAAACAGCGTATAAATCTCTTATTATGCTATATTATCACCAAATCTTGGATTCTCTTTTTTTTGGAACTGATTGATTGTTGATCAGTTTTTGAGTACAAAAGCATTATTTGTGGATAATTATGGTAATATTTAGAGGAAACTGAGGAGCACAAGCCCAGACCAGTGAGATCAAGATCAAACAGATCAAAAAAGGAACACAAAATGTGCTAATCAAGATAAAACATGTTAGACTGAATCCGGTATTTGGTGATAATGTAGAACAGTGAGAGATTTATAAGTGTTTTTCAAACAAGCAAAATCAAAAGTTGCATCTCTTATTAATATTATTAGCTGACATGAACAAACATCAGCATAAGTCATAAACACTGTAACTGATGCACTGCTCAATGTTAGTTAATGCATTAACTAATGTTAACTAATGGGGCCTGAGAGTAAAGTGTTACAGTAACAGTAAGCGTGAGTCATTTGCTTGTAATCAGTTTACGGTTGTGGAGCTTCATCGTAACTGCTCACATTAATGCGGTTTTCATGCCAGCGGCTGCTTTACACGCTCAATCCGCTGGTTTTAGGTCAGCAGATGTAAATTCTTCAGGATCTCAACCTGAATTTTTCATAACTTACTCATTTTAGGTTTTAATCCGAGTGAGTTCGGAGTTTAATATTAAAGCAGCTTTGAGGATTCGAAGCAGCATCAGCTGCGGACGGGCGGCGGATGTGACGCGTTTACCTGCGCACGGGCGCCGTGAGTTTGTTGCCGCGAGGGCCGGAGCCGCTGGCGATGAAGGACGCGGGCCGCGGCAGACCGCTGCGAGACGGGATCTGAGACGCGGCCGCTTTAGGGATCCCGCTGACCGACAGACTCTGTAAGCTGACGGATGAGGTCATGGGCGACGGGCCCTTGACGGTGGGACTGACGTAGGCGGTGGCTTTGAGCGGCTGACGGGACGAGAAGTTCCCCACGCTCTGGACGCGGTTCTGCAGCTGCGCGGGAGCCGGAACTAAACAGAAAAACAGAAAACACACGATCGGATCAGACTGACACACGTGAACGCGCCGCTGCTCCTGCGGTGTGATGCGTGGCCTGTTACGATAACAACTTCTTGTTGTGCGATATATTGCCCCAGAAATAACTGCCATATAATCATAATAATGCAAGAAGACTTTCAAATGACAACAAACTTTTCATTCTTAAGGAAAGACACTGCAGGTGAACAGGGTAAAAACAAATAACAAATATTTGCAAACATTTTTTTGTATTACAAGTTTTCTATAATGTTAGGTTTAAATATGAGGCGTTATTTCATGAAATATGCACTAATTTGCATACATTTCCAGTAAATTCTAGCAAAAATCTAAACACTGGATGAAGACAGTTTCAAATTTTTTTTTTGACATATTACAGTCAAATGTTTTTACAGAGGGAATTTTGTGTATCTCATTTTTGTCACTCCATAATTCACAAAATACTTAGAACAGACAGAAAACAATATATTTTCACAGTTTTTGGGGAATAAAATGTTGTCTGTAATCAAGCATATTACAAATCCCTCTATAAAAACCTTAGACAGGAAAACAAATGTAAAGTGTGGTGTGTGTAAGTGGAGAGTTATGGCTCCGTGCATCACCAAAAATGATTGCGGTCGTGTGCATATAATGTGCGTTAAGTCGATATATTGATTATTGCGACAGGCCTAGTGAGGCGCTGGAGACGTACTGCAGGTCTGGAGACGCGTCAGAGCGCTGGACGAGTCAAAGCTCTGGCTGTTCCTCATGGACGCCGACGGCAGCGCCGGACTCGACTGCACCGGACTCAGAGCCGCAGACATCAGCAGGTTCGGCATACTCCTCCTCAGCTTATCTGAGGAAACAGCACTTCCTGTCAGATCGGCCAATCGCACGCATGAGAGATAAACATGAGCCGCAAACATTAGTAAAACATGTTCGCATTAGATTAAAGCCCAATTACATCTCATGTGCTTTAAGAGGATTGAGACTCTGTGTGTGTGTGTGTGTGTGTGTGTGTGTGTTATATTAAGATGCTTAGAGACTCACTCATGACATTCACATCTGAACATCAGTGAGTTTCACCCATCAGCCCATCCAGACATATCATCACAAACGATCAATAAATGTATCATATTTGTGACCTGGACCACAAAATCAGTCATAAGGGTCAATTTTTTTACATTGAGATTTATGCATCATAAATAATCTTTCCACTGATGTATGGTTTCTTATGATGGCTGAGATACAACAGTTTGTAAATCTGGAATCTGAGGGTGCAAAAAAATCTAAATATTGAGAAAATCACTTTTAAATTTGTCCATATGAAGTTTTTAGCAACGCATATTACTAATCAAAAATGAAGTTTTGATATATTTACGGTAGGAAATCTACAAAATATCTTCATGGAACATGATCTTTACTTAATATCCTAATGATTTTTGGCATAAAAGAAAAATCAATCATTTTGACCCATACAGTGTATTTTTGGCTATTGCTACAAATATACCCGTGATACTTACGACTGGTTTTGTGCTCCAGGGTCACATATTCCTTAATAAAACATTAAAGTTGATCAACTTACTCTCATTTTCAACTGATTTCAGCAGTTCATGATGGAGGATTACACAACACAACACACACAGGAAGTACAACAGCGACAGACAGGAACACAAGAGAATCAGCTTTAATGTTTGTTTCTTGCATTAGTTTGAATGCTGAGCTGCAGTCGTGATGTTGTTTCTCTGTCAGTGACGCATCATTTCCTTCACTTTGACTCACAGTCTGTGCTCAGCTCACTTCAGGTGATCAGAGTAATGTCACATGATCTCACCTGAGCTGCTCCTGAGGCCGGGCTGCGTGTCGCTGCAGTAGACGGGCGTCTGCGTCTGCGTCTGCGTGGCTGCGCCGGTGGGAGTCGTGCTGCTGCGCGTCCAGTCCCTGATGCTGCTGAAGGTGTGTGAATGCGGCAGGCCGCGCTGCAGCGGTCCGGCTCGACTCAGACGCGGCTGCGGCGGCGGTAACTGACCGTAGTCTTCATCGTCATCCTCCTCCTCCTCGTCGTCCAGGTGCGAATCGCAGCGCTGGCCGAACTGGAAGGAGAAGCTGGCGCTGCGACGGTTCACAGAGGAGGAGGAGGAGGAGGAGGAGGAGGAGGTGGTGGCGTAGTCCTGACGCAAACCTGACAGAGAAAACACGCACGTCACATTTCATCATGAAGGGAAATAAGAAAAGACAGATCTGGAAATGGAGGTCTTCTGTCAGTCTTGTGATTTTAGGGTGAATATGTGGCGCTTGTGTTCTTCACATGAGGGTTTGTGGGTTTAAGATCACGTGGCTTTATCACAAACATATAAACAGTACTATATAATTACACAGATGGATGAATTACTGCTATTAAAATTCTACATGCACTTGCTTTACACTCTCTGGTGGTTTAAAGTGATGAAACATGCTTCCATTCACACATCATGACAAAAATAAGATCATTAAATAAGAAGTTATATTTTGCATTAAGATTGTAGGATCTGGTGCGTATTTCACCAACACTCTCTTTACTGTATTACAGTCACAAACTACATTCTGTCCTTATTTTAATTAAAATCAGCATAAATTAAACTCAAAACAGCAATGTTGCCATTCAGAGCTGCAAATTTAACTTATGTGCAAAATTAAAATATTTGCAAAAAAAGCAGCGTTTTTCAAAAGAATAAAATTGTGACTTTTTGAGAAACTGGTGCAAGGCAAAAAAAATAATGAAATGAGCACGTATGTTCTTTCAGGCACATTTTTATGCACATCCTGGCATTTCCATCCTCATCCATCTCTAAATCTGCATAAAAACAGGTGGATGGATGTAGGGATTCTTTTAGTGATCAGTTCTTAAATGAACCATGTTTTCTTAATGTGAAGAACACTTTAATAATTAAAAAGAAATCATCTTTTTTCCCCCCATTATAAAGAACTTTTTGTTTTATGGATGTTAAAGGTTCTTCATGGAAACATCAGTGCCAATAAAGATGCCTTTATAAATGCCTTTATTTATAAGGGTGTAATATGTATAATGTAAAATATTTAAATATGCATAATGTTTTACATGCATAAATGTAAATCATATATTTAAAATGAATAAATGTGTTAAATGGTTTTATTTTTCTGTAAATGACTCATTCCTGTTGTTTCAGTGGTGTAATGTGGCGTGTTCCTGGCGTGTTTTGTGTGATTTGGGATCTTCGTACTCACTCTCCTCCTGCAGTCGGGCCATCACCTGGACGTCCGTGAGGTCCTGCAGTTTATAACCCAGAGTAAGGGAGTCGTCGTTGTCCGGCTCGGACGCGCTCACGTCACCGTCCACCGGCGGCTGAGCGAACGCACCGCGCCTGACGCCACGACCTGACCGACATCACAAACACAACAACACGACAGCGTGTGACTGGGTGTCGCCATGGAGACGTGACGATGTGACGTCAGCGGGTCTTACTGCGATTGGCTGAGTGACGGAGGAGCGTGTGAGTTCTGTCAGATGAAGGACGAGACGAGACCGGACAGAATCACAGAACATCAACGGCTAAAGGCTGAAATCAACTACACCTGATTCACAGTCTGGACCAGTCGACGCCAGTAATCGGAGTTGTCAGATTTCATATTAATCACAGTGTCTGATGGACACAGGCGGTGGTTTTTTTTAGCTTCAGACTATGAATCTCACTGGAGATCAAATGTGTCTGATATTTGAGCCTGTTATTGTGTTGATTTGTCACTTTCTTGTGTTTGAAAACCTGTTCAGATGTTGTGTATCTCCAGCCTTAACGCTCTTCTCCAGAACACATGTGGAGTTTCCTCACGTTAAATATGAGGAATATTATGTGGTATTTGAAGTGAACTGACTTCATTTGACACTCAAAAAACAGGTCAACATTCAGCAGGTCATGTGAGGAACACTGAGACGAGCTCTGTGTGTGTGTGTGTGTGTGTTACCTGCTCTCTCACAGGAGGTGCTGCTGGGAAGGGAAGCACAGGGTTTGGAGGAGGGAGAGGAGGTGCAGAGAGGAGAAACTCCAACGACACGAGCACGAGGAAAAGCAGGAGAGGAGAAGCCTGACCTCCATCTACTGACTGAACGAGACAGAGATAAACAACATCACCGACTGCTGCTGTGTGTGTGTGTGTGTGTGTGTGTGTTTATGCTGAACATCATAAACTCACGTCAGTCACTAGTTTAAGGGCCGTGTGGGAAGGTGCTATTAAATGTATTATTAATTATTATTTTTCCATTTAGTTTTTTCAGAGATTCCATTTCATTTTCTCTCAAATTACATTTTATTTTTTCTAAATTCAATTTAATTTTTATTTCTTTTATTATTTAATTAAATTTTTCAATTTAAAATTCTGTTTAATTTTCCCTAGTTCATATTAAATTCCATCTCATTTTTTTCTGAAATTCGTTTTATTTTTCCCAAATTCCGTCTTTTCCATTTTATTTTTTATTGGTTTAATTAACATATAATAATCAAAAAGGATCTCCAATCAGTTATATTCATAGATTCAATAATTTATTGAAATGTTAACAATAATACTGCCCTATGAAAAATGTTTTTTATTTTTTTTTATTTTAAATTTTCTGATGTGTTTTATGTGTGTGTGTGTGTGTGAGATTGAAGAGGTTAGAGATGCTGTGAAAAACCCACTGAGGGACAAACAGCCATTGAGTGTCAGACAGAGACACACAAGACAACTGAAGACAACCATTCATTCAGCACATGAGAGGATTTACACACACATGTTGTGTTTCCATGTTTTATGGGGACATTCCATAGGCGTAATGGTTTTTATACTGTACAAACCGTATTTTCTATCACCCTACACCTAAACCTAGCCCTCACAGGAGACTGTGCACACTTTTACTTTCTCAAAAAAACTCATTCTGCATGATTTATAAGCCTGTTTCCTCATGGGGACCTCACAAATGTCCCCACAAGGTCAAAATTTACTGGTATTACTATCCTTGTGGGGACATTTGGTCCCCATAACGTGATAAATACCAGGTGCACACACACACACACACACACACACACACACATCTATGAGCCTTGAGTGTGTCCTTTTACTGATGAACACATGACAGCAAACACACATCCAGTCTGTTATCAAACAGGATAATTCATCTGATATGTTCACGCACACGAGTGATGAATCTGCCGAAATCACTGCGGCTTCAGTAATAACATGCTACACGGCCCTTAGCATGAACAGCAGACTCCTTTCATGTAAACACAGTTGCTATGGTTACGGCTCGTCTAACCCGCTCCTGCAGGCCGAATATAGCAGCGAAGCCGAGCGGAGCGCCAGCACTAGTTAGTGAGGGGTTAACGCTGCGACTAGCTCAGATGTGTCTTTGTGAATGTGACACAGGGTTTATTTAGCCGAGTAACAAGCTTACCGCTAAATCCTCAACGCATTACAAGCGTCCCAGAGTCAGAGCTGTCTGTCACACTCTCTCATTTACATGTTCCTGATGGCTCCGCCCCCTCAAACACATCAGCAGCACTAGCTGATTTAACAGTATTCACGCACCAGATGAAGCTGCGTTAATAAGATGAAGCTGGTTATTCTGAGCTCCCGTGTTAATATGCGGGCCGCACTGAAGCTCAGCGCGTCCCTCTGTTAATCCTCATGCTCTCATCCGCACCTCACTGACCCCCGATGACCTCCAGCGGCCGCACTGCCCTCGTCTGTCACACACTGATGAGCGATAAACGCTGATACCGGACTGTCCTCAATCTTATGTACATACATACAATCGGTGAATTTTAAGGTGAAATAGCAGCAGCTGTGCTCGCCACAACTCAACCATGAAAAAGTACATATATGTGGTACCGATATTTTAGGTTTTATACATTTCACTTAATTGACAGCCAAAAAAAAAGAAGAAAAAAATGCACAGTATATTTCATTAACAGACCAACCAAGTGCAATACTAAAATTTATTTTCGACAATTTTCAATGACAGTTTACTTTTTTTTTTTTTACTGCTAATTATATAATTTGTTCTTTTTCACTTTCAAAAACAGTAACAGTATTTAACAGTATTTAAAAGAATATTATTTGAAAAAATGACTAAATTTAACAGTATTTTACTGCAAAATTACATGAAATGTCCCATTAGATTTATCAGTTTTTTTTTCTACTAAATACATTAAGGGAAATTACTGTTTTATTAATTTAATAATTAACCAATTATGGTTGTTAACATAGCCATTTTAAAGTCTTTTATCATTAATATAACTATCATTTTTTACAGTGTGTAGGAGGTGAATTTAAAGGGACAGTACACTAAAAATATCTGAACCCTGGATGCTTTTAAACCTTAAGACTCACTTTCTTACACTGACTTTGAGTCGGACTGCAGAGAGGCTTTTATTTTAGTCTAGTTTTATCTGGTCGTGTTTGGCTGTTTTGTACAGCACTAGTTGCATCAGAAATGAGCTTTATAATGAATTAAACTCAATCTCAAACTCACATTGCTCCAAAACCATTATCTTCTGAACGCAAATGAAGATATAAAGATATTCTCTCAAAAACGTGATTTGTTGCATGAATTTCAATGCACGGACAAAAATGATGAAAGAATACCGTAACTATCATCTTATGGGTTTGGAGCAAATGATGAAATATCTTCTCTTTTGGGTGAACTGACTCGTTAAAGTTACGCAATTCACAAGACATCTTATTATGTATGTTATGTATGTTATGAAGGCGGCTGGTGAATAAGAGGGGCTGATGATGCCAGCAGAAAATGAAGGTCACTTCAGAAAGCAAATGGATATATTCTGACGGAAGTTTTGATGTTTTCACACAGTAATCAGACTCAGTTCTGGTCTGGTTTGACGTACCGGACTCCAGTCTTTGGCAGAGCGAGTGTCGGCCGGCGTCCAGCTCGGGCAGCTGCCGATCCAGAACGTGTCGCGTCCACTGCAGAGCGTCCAGACCGGCACCGGACCACAGATGAGACCTGGGAGACACGTAGAGCCTGAGGAGACAGCAGAACCAGAATCAGCTCTGTGACAGAAGACAAACACACTCAGATTCGTCCTGCGCACATCAGACTGAATGTGAATATGACTTCAGCTCCTCGGACACTCAGGAACCCTTTTAGAAGACACTAATCTTCAGTCACAAGATTTGGCTTTGACGACTGACCCATGACGCGTCGTAAAGAAGACGGACGCTTAATCGGCTTCCCGATTACTCGATTTCCCAGTTTAGCTCCTGTTTTCACCTGGCAGTGAATTATTCTGAATACAAAACAAAGACGGAACGTCCTGTGGTTCGAGCGCGATCGTTTTCCTGCAAACCCTGACGAACTCGAGCTCAATCTGCTCGATGTGATTCACCGGCTCAGAACAGCAGTCCCATCCAAACCCGACCACAGAGCCTAACCGTTAATTACGGCGCTCTGTTTGTGCCAAAAAAAGTGCAGACTGTTCTGTCGGTCTAGTGCTATTGCTGTTGTTTCATCTGTCGTGTGTTCAGCTCAGTTTTACGCTTTGTGTGTTTGTTCTGCGATACATTCTGTTCAGATGAGTTCAGTCATGAGTTTCCCTAAACCTACAGATGCGTTTTTCTTTCTGTTCTATAACGCGTCATGGATGAATCTAAAGTCACCGAGTTTCATCTTCACACTTTGTCATCATAATCAGATTTTTAGTAAGATGGTGTGAAAACGCCCATAACACAGAGACACACACTGATCTCAACAAGTTCACACTGACTGTAGACATGAGCTAATGTATGTACTACTGAACAGTCCAGTTGTTTTTGGCCCAAATGGAAACCCATAATAAATCAAACACAAGTGACAGGTTAATAACTCCAGTCCTGCCAGAAACACATCCTCACGTCCTCTGAATCTGGTTCAGCTGTCATCTTCACTGCTCCTCATGCTGTTGACTATCTAGGGCAGTGAGTGAGTGAGTGAGAGAGAAACAAAACTGTTACACTCGAACTCTCGAGTCCGCACTGAATCACAGCAGAATGTGGACTGAACCAGATCATCCTGGTGTTCAGTGTGAATCCGGACTCGTAATAACACAATGGATTCTCACCAGGTCTCGTCAGACTCTCCGCTCGGACACGCGCTCTCCAGGTCCAGCGGCATCAGCTCGTCCAGGAGCGCGCGCGGCTCCTCTTCATCATAATCTGCATCTTCATCCTCCTCATCCTCATCGGCGGCGGAATGCGGCTGGAAATACGGGAACGGATCGTCCGGCGGGAAATACTGGCACGCGAGGCTCGGCGCCGGGCTCGGGATGCAGCAGGAGGTCGGGCGCAGGCACGCCGGAGAGGGCGGCACGATGTTCGCGCGCGTCCGCAGCTGCTCGTTCTGCCGCTCCAGTTTCCGCACGAGCTCCTGCAGCTTCTGCACCTCCCGCTCGGCGCGAGCATCCGCCATCATCTGCGGCTTCAGCACCGCCGCCTCCATCCGCGCGCAGCACAAGACACACGCCCGGTCAAGATTACCGAGGACGCGGCCGCGCGATGGGCTGAGCGGCGCTACACGGCACGGGAGACGCTCAGCCAATCAGAGACGAGACCGTCACGCTCTCTCCACCCAACACACATACACACACACACACACACACACACACACACAACTCTGCATAGCTATATTTTTGAGGACGTACATGGACACAATGCAATCTCTAGCTCCCTACACTAAACCTACCCATCAGAAGCAAGTCTCTCACCCAAACCCTAAACCTAACCTTTACCCAGTTATTACCTGATCCCTAAAATCAAGTCTTGTCCCTCAAGCAGGCCTTTAAAGGGGTCTCAGAAAGTGAGGACCGGTCAAAATGTCCTCACTTTACCAAACTGTCCTCACTCCAATGGTCTAAAACTCAAACCACACACACATGCATGCACACACACGCACACACACACACACACACACACACACACACACACACATGTTGGGTTTACATGTGATGAATACCAGGTGCACGCGTGCACACACATACATACACGCGCACAAACACATGCATGCACATACATACATACACACACACATGCATGCACACGCGCGCACACACATGCACACACACTCGTCTGGTTTATTTTCTTTGTGGGGACTCTCCATAGGCGCAATGGTTTGTATACGGTCCACACTGTATTTTCTATCCCCTTACCCTAACCCTACCCCTAAACCTAACCCTTACAGAAAACTTTCTGCATTTTTACTTTTTCCAAAAATCTCATTCTGTATGATTTATAAGCTTTTGTACCCATGGGGACCGCAGGCTGGTCCCCACAATGTCAAAAATTTCAGGTTTTACTATCCTTCTGGGGACATTTGGTCACCACAATGTAGCAAAAACAAGTACACACACACACATGCATGCACACACTCGGTCACACACATCTATCAAATGAATTGCATTAACAGAATTCTTGTCAGAATCAGAATATAGGTTTATTATGTGCATATATCACGTTTTCAGTTGACTTACAGAACATTAATGTCAGTTACACTCAATGAAAGCAAGAAAACAGGCTGCATTTGCATATTTGAGTATATATTCTCATGAATTATCAAAGCTTTGCCCATTAATAACCTCAAGAAAGCATTATAATCATTACCATAAAAATACTGTAAACATTTTCCTCAGGAATATCATTTAAAGCATGCCTCATATCCTTATGCCATTTCAAATCTTAATCAACTGTATTTTATAAGATCAGCTGTGTTGAATTATTGTCTTTATTAATATTCAGTGTCTCCGTGTAGATTGACCCCGTCTGTCTCAAATATACCACTGACCTGAAACGGATGAAATCAACACAGTCAGCAAGTGTTATATGTATAATTATTTCACAAAACATTATGATGTTTTGAATGTTGTGTTGTTCCTGTGATGAAGAACCGCATTACCTCTGATTTTACTGTAGCAGTTTGCGCAGTTCACTCGCTCCCGATAAACCCAGAGAGACTTTCCCGCCTCCAGACGGCCGAGATCACAGTGACACACTGCACACTGAGACACACACACACACACACACACACACACACACGTCACATGAGAGTTCAGCTCTGAGCGTCAGATTCACATTCAGATGTGATTGATGTTTTACCCTGAAGCAGGACGTGTGGCTGTTGATCTTCAGATCTTCTAGAATCATTCTCTCTGATGCAGCGATGGGTTTCCCACAGACCGTACAAACATCCCGACTGCTGATCGTCCTGCGCAAGACATCTGCTTACAGCGTACTGGATAAAATAATAAAGCCCTACATTTCATAAATGAGTGAATCTCTGACCTGCTGGACTCCAGTGTCTGCAGAGGCGAGCGCAGAGTTGGGGATGAGGAGGGAATCTCAGAATAAACAGTCTTGACTTGTGTTCTAATATCAAGAAAACAGACATTCACACGTGTATCAACACTGTGTTGGGGTAATGCATTACAAATAATGTAATCGTAAATTATGTAATCAGATTACTTTTTTAAAAGTAACTTGTAATGCATTACTTGGTAATTACAATAAAATACCAGAGTTACTTTTTCAAACAAGTAATGCAAGTTGCTTTGTTTCCCATGAATTCACTGACAGCTCTTCTGTTCCATGTTGAGAGAATTTGTGAATGAGGTGCAGAGGCTCTTCCTTTTGCCTGAGGCTTATTAATTTAAATTTTGGTGTGAAACAGCCCTTACAGTTACCAAAAATATAACTTGTTTTGTTATTAATAATAAGACCAGCTTAGGAGACAAAAAGCAAAAGTAACAATGCACTACTTTCCATAAAAAGTAACTAAATATTGCAATTAGTTACTTGTTCGTAGGATAACGTAATATTGTAATGCATTACTTTCATCAGCACTGAACCTGATCTTCATGAATGAGAATCTCTGACCTGCTGGAGTCCAGTGTCTGCAGAGGAGAGCACAGAGTCGGTGATGATGGGGGAATCTCTGAATAAACAGTCTTGACTTGCGTTCTGACATCAAGAAAACAGACATTCATGTGCGTCAGCATCATCCACACTGTGTGATTATGAGTTATCATCATGTCTAGTGTATTTGATCTGATGTAGAGAGTGTGTGACGACGAATCGATCTTACTGTGATCTGACGGGTTGTGACTGAACGCTTCCGGACCGGGTCGGCAATAAAGTGTCAGCGAGATCGTCCAGTGGAGCGCTGATGGTCTTGACTTGTGTTCTGACATCAAGAAAACAGACATTCATGTGTGCATCAACACTGTGTTGGGGTAATGCATTACAAATAACGTAATTGTAAATTACACAATCAGGCTACTTTTTAGAAGTAACTAGTAATGCATTACTTTTAAAATGACAACGAATAAGTTACTTTTTTCAAACAAGTAACGCAAGGCTCTTCCTTCAGCCTGAGCCTTATTAATTAGAATTGTGGTGTGAGAAGGCCAGTATAATTGCCAAAAATATAACTTTAAGGTTTATTAAAAATAAACAAGAAAGACTAGCTTAGGTGATAAAAATTGTACACAAAACAAGCAGCTAGTAGTGCAATTATTTACTTGTTCATGGAGTAACGCAACATTGTAATGCATTACTTTTAAAAATAACTTTCATCAGCACCAAACCTGAACCTCATGAATGAGAATCTCTGACCTGCTGGAGTCCAGTGTCTGCAGAGGAGAGCGCAGAGTCGGTGATGATGGGGGAATCTCTGAATAAACAGTCTTGACTTGTGTTCTGACATCAAGAAAACAGACATTTATGTGCGTCAGCATCATCCACACTGTGTGATTATGAGTTATCATCATGTCTAGTGTGTTTGATCTGATGTAGAGAGTGTGTGACGACGAATCGATCTTACTGTGATCTGACGGGTTGTGACTGAACGCTTCCGGACCGGGTCGGCAATAAAGTGTCAGCGAGATCGTCCAGTGGAGCGCTGATGGAAAATACATGATGAGTGAGAGTCCTTTGAGATCTGCAGTGATTGAGAGTGAGTATACGACAGCGTTACCTGGGGGTCTGATAGCTGTAGCGCGTGTTCACAGTCACAGCTGCTGGAGACGATGGAGAGCGAGTCGAGGAGTAACTGACATCACTGCATGTAAACGAACGCGGATATATCATCATTACAATGTTAAAGTTAGAATGAACTGAACATCTGTTCAGTCATAATATCAGAACTGCAGCTTCCAGTGAAATGACAGACTGCTCTCTGATGATCTGCTTCCATTTTAAGTGTGCAATTCAGAAGAAAAGATTAGGATGAGTTTGTTTCTTCATCAAATTTGTAGAAATGGGTCATTCCATTATTTGCTCATCAGTGGATTCTCTGCAGTGAATGGGTGCCGAATATTATGAACTGGTATTTTGGTTTAAAACTTCTTCATGATGGATTTGTTTCAGCTTTTGTCTTGTCAAGATGTGAACTGATGGACTGGAGTGGTGTGGATTACTTGTGTGATGTTTTTATCAGCTGTTTGGACTCTCATTCTGACGGCACCCATTCACTGCAGAGGATCCATTGGTGAGACACTGATGGAACGACACATTTCTACAAACCTCATATAACAAACAAACTCATTTACATGTTTGGCTGAACTCTTTCTGTACATGACCGAATCACGCGTGATGTTCCGCGTCTCGTGGGCTCGTACCTGAGCTTCAGGTCCGCTGAGGGTTTCTCCACAGGTTTTGGAGTCTCTTCCAGCGTCGAGAAGGATGTTTTGGTGTTTGTGATGATGGTTCTGTTTCATGAAGAGATGAATCAGAGATCGTGACGTGACATTCAGATGAGCGTCAACGTAAAGTCACTTACTGAGACGATGATGTTGAGGACGTGGACACCAGCGTAGACACAGACACGCTTTCGCTCCTGAGAACAAAGAGCAGAGAGTCAGATGATGGAGGCTCGTGACGTGTGCTGATGGAGGACGATTCTCACCTGGTCGGGCTCTTCACGGCGGGCTGGATCACAGGAGTCGTGGCGGCAGGACTCTTCACGCTGCTGCGGAATCAATAAAAACATCTTTATAACAGCAGAACGTGAGGAGCTCATCATTCACATCTGGAGTGACTGAACACGACTTACGTGGACGTGGCTGAAGGAGCTGGTGACGACGGGACGCTGTTTAACAAACACACACAGATAATATTACACACTCCAGCTTTGACTGACTGAAGGTCAGAGTTCACACATTAAACAGACTCACGTCACAGACGATGGAGCGGGTGTTGGAGTCGATGGAGGCGCTCCGTTGCTGCTGCTCTTATTGAGTCTGTTAAAAACATGAACAAAATAATCAACAACTAAACAGGACTGGAGAAAAACTGAATTTAAACTTTAACTTTCCATGACACTGAAACACTTATTTAGTGAGAACATACGTAATATTACAGTTGATTAAAATCTAATCATTATCTAAAACAAAAAAATGTAAATATATTTTAAAATAAAAACAATCAAACTACATTTACTAAAAGAGATTCAATATTTTGTTTATCTGATTGTCATGTGACCAATAAATGAGATTAGAGAAATGCGATGTTTAATTGTCAATGTAAATGTGTTGTTAAATTACTGAAATATTAACTTAAAAATCTCACTTTTAGCAAATATTTAAGCTCAAAATGGTTCAGATGATAAAACAAGAATCTCTGAATAAGTGTTATTTTAGTATCAATATTTTGAATCAGTTTTTATTTTTGCATTTTCTGTTTAATTTTGTGTTTTAGTTATGTGTGTGTGTGTTTTTGTTTTTCATTTTTAGTAGTTTTTTTTAAATATATGTCTAATTCGTTTTTATTCATTTTTCAGTTAAGTTAACAATCATTTTATTTTGAGTAAAGAGTTTTTAATGGTTTGAATTTTAGTTTTAGTTAACGATAATAAGCCTGTCCTGAACTGCACTACATTGATCATCAAACACACTCGACTCACCCGTTAGTATTTTGAGATTCTGTGTACTCTGGAAGTTTCTCACCAAATGTTCGTTTAACAGGACTTAACCTGCACACACAAATATGAGCAGAAGACAACTCAACTAACACACACGTGTTAACCCGTTAGAGGTGCTCTGGTTCTGTTGACTCTGCACTCACGGTTTGCTGCTGGTGTTTGCTCCCGAGAACACCCGCGCTGTGAAGCTGGAGCTGTTGGGAGTCTTGAGCGCCGGATTCCTGCAACAGAGCGAGTCACACGGTTAACAGACTCACACGCGGCCCAAACGCAGCATTGCTGTGTGAAACGGCGGCTCTCACTTGGCAGGGACCGGAGGTTTGGTGGCCGACGAGGGGGCGACGGCTCCGCTCTTAGTGTTTGTGCTGCTGCTGCTGCGGGACGACAGAAGAGTCAAACGACTGACAATATGAGTCGTGAGACACAAACCAACCTAAACCAACCTGCTTTTGTTGAGCAGCTCCTGACTGCTACCGTACCTACAAGAGCAACGAGACAGAAATCTTTAGTCATCATATATATATATATATACACACATTATGGTGTTTGAAGGTGTTTTTTCAGGCACCTCTTGGTCAAGGAGCTGACAGACGTCCCAGAGCTCACTGGGGTTTGGTTGGCCTCCGGCGGCTTGCTGTGGTCACACAGAACATGAATGTGATTTCATATGAAAAGCAGCAGCTGAAAAGATTCTCACAGAAATGATTCTCACCTGTCAACATTATCCAGTGATTTCCTCTGACTCAGAACTGCTTTACCAGGGTTGGGATCATAACTACACAACAGGAGCATTAGGAATGAGCATTAGGAGCATTTCATTCCTACATCACGTGTATGTGTATGTGTGTGTGTGTGTGTGTGTGTGTGTCATACTCGACGGACTCATCCTCTTCTGGGTTTCTTCTGATCCAGCTGTTGTCCTTCAGGACGGTTCTTTTCTTGCCGTTGTCGACATTCATCACACCTTAAACATGTTGACACAACATCATCACACACGTGTAAATATACACACACCTATACATGTCTATGCCTGTGCAGAGGGTGAATCTCATTAAAACATATGCAGAAAAGAAATTACTTCATTTCTGAAATGAATTGATGCCCATTTTAGCATTAGTTTTGCTCCTTTATTGATCCCCCCCAAAGAGGAACCTTAGGAACTTGACAAAGCAGTACAATAAAAAGATAAAAAAAAAAAAAACATATATATATATATATATATATATATATATATAGAGAGAGAGAGAGAGAGATTTGTAAATACCACACACACACACACATATATATAAATAGATATACAGATAGATAGATAGATAGATAGGTTTATTAAATAATCTAAGGATCAAAAATCTTTCAAATATTAACAATTTTACACATGATAAAGAAAATAGACAATAACATTAAAAAAGGAACATTAGACATTTCTGCACTACATTTTGTTTTTTCCCCCAAAACATTTGCTCCACATTTTGTAGCAATTTCAATTATTCTCAATGGTAATTCTAATCACTGTAATCAGTGCTGGGGGTAACACATGACAAGCAACAAAAGTTACGTAATCAGATTACTTTAAGTAACTAGTAATGTAACACATTATTTTTTAATTTACAAGAAAATATCTGAGTTACTTTTTTCCCCCATTTATTAATTGAAAGCGCTCCTGTCCCCATGTTAAGAGAAATTGGGTGTAAGATGTTACTCTAGTTCTAGAACAGGGGTGTCAAACTCAGTTCGTGGAGGCCGCAGCCCTGCAGAGTTTTGTTCCATCCATCCAGTTTTCAATTAAGCCTTAAGGACTTGATTAGTTGGATCAGGTGTGTTTAATTAGGGTTGCATCTAAACTCTGCAGGGCTGCGGCCCTCCACGAACTGAGTTTGACACCCCTGATCTAGAATAAATGTGAACATGCATTAATTCATCTCACTCACAAAAAAACAGATTCAGTATTCCTCAAAATTAATAAAAACAGTGAAATGCAACTCTATAAGACGCAAACCTACAATAATGAAATGTTAAATAATACAAATATCCTTTTTATTTAATCCCATTTTATTAACCACTGTCTTTGCTGCTGATCTTCAGTGATCACACTAAAGCAAAACTGACTCAAGATAAAATGACATTTGTTGTTCTTTTTTTTTATTGCTGAAAAGTGTTGAACTACTTTTCTTCTGCATTCTGCTGTACAGATGTGAATTTACTTTTCCTTCAGCCTGAGGCTTTTGGGCTTTTACACTTGCCAAAAATAGAATTTTTTAAATATTAAAAACAATCAAGCCCTGCTCAGATTTAAAAAGTAACGCAAAAGTAACATAACACGTTACATTCCATAAAAAGTAACTAAGTATTGTAATTTGTTACTTTTTTAGGGAGTAACACAATATTGTAATGCATTGCTTTTAAAAGTAACTTTTCTATAATACTATACTATAATAATTCTACCAAGTAGTATAACTTTTTTTTGCATTACAGTAATGAGATTTGAAAATAATGTCATAATGCTCAAAATATTTATATTTTAAATATTAAAAATCTTTAAACAGTCTTGATTTTAAAATATAATTTCACAATTTTTCCTTTTTTTTTTTAGGTGTAAAACACAAGCAGGACAGTTTTTGACAGTTTTTGACCGTTCTTCATCTGTGCATGTGTAAATATAAGATGATAAAGAGAAGATCTTACTGAATTTGGTCTGTGTGCTCATGATGTGAATCCGGACGGCAGTGTTCTGAAATCAACGCCCTCTGTTGTTATGAAGCTGCATGAAAGCAATAATTCCTTTAATCTGATTGACACACGTCATGATGTGGCACATACAATGCGCTGGTGTTTGCGTGCCGATGTAAATTGCGCTGCAGGCGTGTTGCCATACATATTTGTGGCAGGTGCCAACAGTGTGTTTTGTTCTCGTATCTCCAGCCCTTTTTCCCTGCTTCTCAGGGTGTGACGTGAAGTTACCCGTCCTGATCAGCCAGCAAACACCCCCTTCAAAACAATTACTACACACCCTGCTGATTAGCAGTTTCTCGTTACCAGCGATCCCTCCGCTCACAGTCTAACGCACATTAAACACTGTACATACGTGTGCTCTTCATCTCACAGATGCTGAATCTGACCGTGAGACGAGTTCATGGATCATGAGACAGAGGACTTCATACAGAAGTTCTGGATATTACATTCAGACATCAAGCAACAAGCATGTGCCATTTAATACTTACGCATATAAAAGTTTTAAATGTAAACTCATTATTGTTTATGGTTTATCTGAAATAAACTGACATAGAGCATTTGGACTCACCTGCGTGTGTGTGTGTGTCTCCGCTGGAGTGTGCGAATGTGTGTTTGTGTGAAAGTGTTGCTGTGTGTCACACCCTGTTCTGTGTCAGAGCCAATGAGGACTTTGATCTCATCACCTCCAACCCACAGCGCAAACCTGTACGGTGAGTTTCCCAGCTGCTTCAGCACAAACACACACTCCCGTCATCCTATTAAAGAGATCAGCGTGAAAAAAAATCACTCGGATCAGACCAGAAACACACACTGACGACTCAAAGTCCCTCATTCTTCTGTTAGTCTCATTAAAAAGTCTTATTCAAAAACCCCGGTGCCATAAAATGAGGATGATGGACACGTGTGACTGTAATCACATCCTCATATTCACACTGAACTCTCAGATTTGATTCACCTGTTTTTCTCCAGCGTGAGGGGACGTTCGCGTCTCAAGTCCGGGCGTGTTTTTATTGACGGGCGTGTAGATCAGAGGAACATGTCGCACATTCTTTGTCAATCAAACGAGTCTTCACTCTCTCTTTCTCATCGTCTGGATGAGACTGAAGATCAGAGTCACCAGATCTTCATCTGCTGTCGCTCTTCTTCTGCTTTACCTCACAATAAAAAGAGCACAACACACAGACTCACACTCAACACATTAAATCAAGGATTTAAATACATATTCAGGACTGACGGATAAAAACAACTTAAGAACCGACTACTGAAACCCTGAATACTGTATCTCCAGGATTTCTGCAAGTTTGATGAAGGTGAATGTAAGACTTTAGGAACTTATTAAGGCCAACTAAAAAAAAATAAATAAAGGACTAAACTGAAGGGAAAACAATCCGTCAAAATGTTTTCTAAATGTAAATATCTAGGGGGCAGAAAAATAGTTGTTTTAGCAACATGTCAAGGTTCGAAAATACAGCTTTTAACAGATCTCAATAACTTTTCTATTTTCCAAAAATAAAAAAGGTTACGGCTTGAATATCTCTGCTATCACACACTAGAATATGGAAGCAACTTTTACTGTACCTTCTGATCGCACTGCAAAACTGCTGTTCTTGTTTTCCAGTGCAAATGTCTGAAGATTTTTAAATCAAAATGCATTTACTTGAGAAGCAAAATTACATAAAAGAAGAAGTCTTGTTTCATGACAAACTGATCAAAATGAGTTTATGATTAAAACAAGAACAAAAATCTGCCAATGGAGTTAGAGAAATCAACTTAAATCAAAGGGAAAACAAGTTTTCATTCCCCATTCGCAGATATTCCTTACGGTTTTAATCATAAACTCACTTCATTTTACATTTAAAGACATGAATATGTATTTAAAATGAAAGGAAAGGAAAAGAAACGTCCTTTCCTTTTCATTTCATTTTGATCAATTGTTCAAAAATTCAACATCTGCATCTCAGTCTTTGCTGTACATGCAACACTTTTCAATGTCATAAACTGAATACTTTCTGCTCTGTTTTAAGGTTTTAATTTGTGGAAAGGTGAATAAAGACTTTTAATACCTGCAGAAACCCATATGTCATGTGATGTAACTTTTCCAAACAAACAGCAATTAAAAAAAAAAAGTTTTAACATCACACTGTTCTTTAAACTTTAATGTTGTGTGATTTAACTGGAACATCTGTATTGATTCACACAAACACAGACATGAAGCTGATCATAAATATATAAAATATAATTTAATGACAGCAAATATGTACATAATATTTCAGTGATGGAGACACAATATTTACTCGATATTCTCACGTCAGCAATTTCTTACTGATGTAGTTTCACAGCATCTTCATACTTGTGTTTCTCCTGATGATCAACTGATGTTCTGCACCAGTTTCAGCAGAGCTTCTCTCTCCTGGTTCTCCTGCAGGAGTCTGAGCACCTCCTCCAGAGCCTCCCCTCCCCTCATGAACTCCTGTCAATCACACACACACACACACACACACACACACACGTTGTGTTTCCATGTTTTATGGGGACATTCCATAGGCGTAATGGTTTTTATACTGTACAAACCCTATTTTCTATCACCCTACACCTACCCTACACCTAAACCTAGCCCTCACAGGAGACTGTGCACACTTTTACTTTCTCAAAAAAACTCATGCTGCATGATTTATAAGCCTGTTTCCTCATGGGGACCTCACAAATGTCCCCACAAGGTCAAAATTTACTGGTATTACTATCCTTGTGGGGACATTTGGTCCCCATAATGTGATGAATACCAGGTGCACACACACACACACACAGTATTAATGGATCCAAATGGAACTGAACAAATGTTTCCAAACAAGACTCAAATGCGCCCCCTGCCTGTATGTGGTCAAACAGTTTCTGGCTAAGAATGAAAGGAAAGCTTCTGGAAACAAACGTTCCTAAAATGATCAGATCTCCATGAAAAATGACTCATGGAAAATCAAGTAAATCCAAGATGCTTCAGTAGAGTAAGTTTTCATTTGGAAATATAACTGCAGTTATTCTGACGTTTACTTGATCAAAATCCGTCAAGAACTGACAGAAAAAACACACGTGAAGCACCAGCTGAAGGAGGACGTTTGTACAATTACATGAAAAGAACTTTGACTGGATAAAAAAAACCTCTAAACTATTAATCAGACGACAAAAGGCATGGAGCAGATTGTTTGTGAAACAGGATTAACAACAAAGTTTGATCATTTAGACGTCTATGATACAGCAGTTTTATAGGGTTAAGCACAGGTTCAGCGCGTTACCTTGATGTCACGCGTCACATAACCGATCCTGTGGTCCGTCACGCGATCTTGACTGAAGTTATAAGTGCGGATTCTCTCTGACTGAGATCGAGTGCCGACCTGAGAGACATGAACACATTTACATTAGTCTGTTCATGTTAGTATTAAATGTCAGAGCCACACTCTTGAGTATAACTGCAGTAAAGAGTTGTTTGCTGTATTTACTGTAATCGTCTTGACCGAACATGTGATCTGACAGGTAAGCTCACCTGTTGTCTGCGTGCGGCGTGCGTCTGCTCTCTCTGCTGTCCCACGGTGCTCTGGTACAGTCGGGCTCTCAGCACACGCAGCGCCGTATCGCGGTTCTGCAGCTGAGAGCGAAACTGCTGGCATTCGGCTACTGTGCCTGAAGACAAGAGAAGGTCGAGATCAACTCAAGACCAAGAAAAGACAGCACTCTTCAAATTCATCTGGAAGATCCACAATTACTCACTGAGAAATAAATAAATAAAAAAAATACACTATAATGACCACTGCATAAATAAAAAGGTTAGTGTTTTAAATATGAATATTATTAAAAAAATAAAATTATACTTTTAAACATGAAAGTACCATCATTTATTCAACTGATTTGTTCAAAGCAGCTGATTGATTCAGTAACCAAAAACAGCCGTGTTGCTCTGAAATGCACCATCGTTCAGCTATGGATTTGTTTGCAATTATTTTCACTGGCGTAATAGAGACAAACTTAAGTTATTAAGTTATTATTAACTACTTGTTTGCTAAACATTCGTTTAAAACAAATATGAGGTTTGCAGTCGTGCTCACATTCATTAAAACTGATATCATGCACTGATATCTTACATTCTCTTGCAATTTATATTTATTTTGTTATCATTTGTGGCACAGTCCCCAAATAATTTGTGACACAAAAATAAAAATGACATTAAATTAGAAATAAGTTACTGATTTCATTTGAAGTGGGAAGTTTTACATTCAATCACATTAATGATATTATTAATGATATCCACCACTGTGTTCTTGAACAGTCTTGAAATTAAATCACAAGACGAGACCCTCAAACATGGTGTTGAGAGCGGTCTGGAGGACTATAACACTAGCTCAAACGCACCTGTGGGCAGGTGAACCACGCGTACGGCGCTGTCGGTGGTGTTGACGCTCTGGCCGCCTGCGCCGCGCGATCTGAACGTGTCTATCCGCAGGTCTTTAGTCGCGATGTGAATGTCCACCTGAGGAGTTATTAACCATCTTAAGACTCGCAACAGAACTAAACACACACAGAATGCTATTAAATCACTGTTAGTGCGCTCTGACATCACGTGGCTGCGGCAGCACGATGACCGTCATGGTTCCCGTGTGAATGCGCTGCATGCGTGACGACAGACCCACTTCAGGAATCCTCTGGACCCGGTGCGTCCCGCCCTCGAACTTCAGCCAGCGGTACACAGACTCACCGGAGATCCTCACGGCCGCGTGATGGAGACCACCTGACGTCACACAGCAAACCATCAGCCACGCTCGACGCAGACTCAGAGAGCATGATGGGTAACGCAGCCTACCGTAATCTGCCGGAGTGTAATTGAAGAGCTCAAAGTCCCATTGTTTATAGGAGGAGAAGCCCTGGTACATGTCAAACATCTCTCTGGTGAACTGCTGGCAGATGTCGCCTACATCAACACACAAACACACGCATCAAACCGCCGTCAGGGAACGACTCGCTTCTGATCTGAAGATGATCAAACCTCCGGTGGTCCGTCCCGCTGCCACCTCCAGGATGACGCTTCTGCTGTCCAGATCATCAGCGGGAACCAGCGTCTCAATCAGCTGACAGCATTAAAGTGACACATGAAATCAACACTGACACATTTTAATTTCTTCAGTCACAATTTCTCAAAGTAACAGTTCAACCAAAAATGAAAATATCCTCACCCAAGATGTAGATTTTGATTTGATTCCTCATTAGATTTGGAGAAATGTGTCACTTGCTCACCAGTTTATCCTCTGCAGTGAATGGGTGCCGTCAGAATGACAGTCCAAACAGCTGATAAAAACCATTTTCCTCCAGTGGAAAAAGTCCATCTCCTGTTGTCTCTCGCATTACAATCCAGCCACATATTTGTTTTGAACGGTTTTGGCTTGTAAACGGTGTTTGATCTGTGCAAATTTCTCTCCTGATTCGGACCAGACCACTTCTTCACCGGAGAAAGTGTTATTAAGGATCATGAACTTGTATTTTAGTTTAAAACTTCTTCATGATGGATTTGTTTCGTCTTTTGTCTTCTCAAGATGTTAACTGATGGACTGGAGTGGTGTGGATTATTTTGATGCTTTTATCAGTTGTTTGGACTCTCATTCTGACGGCACCCATTCACATCCATTGGTGAGACAGTGATGGAATGACACATTTATACAAACCTGATAAAGATACAAACTCATCCTAGTCTTGGATGGTCTGATGGTGAGCACTTTTTCAGAACATTCTCATTTTTGGGTGAACTATTCCTTTAACACTTCCTGACGAATTTAAGTCAAGTTCCTAAGAAGTCAGTCTGAGAAACAGTCCAAACCTCCTTGTTTAGCTTCTCTACTTTTCTGCTCAGCTCTTCATGTTCGTCTCGCAGGAGCGAAAGCATCTGCTGGTCTTCATCTCTGGTGTCTGTAACACATGAAGAACATTTGCACACAGTAACAGTGTACTCCTGTCTCCTGTAGCGCTGCTTTACAGCTGAAACAATGTTTCATAACAGATGAATTTTGCAATAGTAACACTGTTATTTTAGTGTTAGTTAGAGTCAGAGTTCAGTCACTCACTGTGAATGAGAGTCTGTATCTCTGTCAGTTCTCTGAGCGCTAGTTGAGTTCTCTCAAACGCCTTAACCACCTTCGACACTTCTACTAGCCGCAGGTTTAACGCTCTCCTGTCAGACTCGGTCACCTGTCCGCTCTCTAACCGACTAGAAATGCCCGTCTGCTCGTCAATCACGCGTTTAATGTGTCTCTGAACCGCGTCGTTCTTCAGGAGATCATCGGTTTTGTGTCCATTTGATCTGCAGAATCTCACAGTCTGAACGCGAGGCGACAAGCGCATCACGAGCCGCCACAGAGCCGCCATCAGCCGGACTGCACCGCTAAACCGACTCCGGTGATCAGTCAGTCTATAGTCAGGTTTCTCTAGTAGCAGCTAGCGAACCATTACAGCGAAACTTATCGTGATCGTTTAATGAATCATTCCCTGAGAGCTAATGAAGATCCTCTATTAGTCATAATAACTGGATATTAACTAGTCATCTATATGAAACTAAAGGTCAGTCAAGCGGTGCAGGAAAAAACACATGGCCATAGAAAACAGGAACTAGAAGGTGCAATGGGCGGAGCTTAGTGGCCGGCGTTGACTCTGATTGGTCAAATGTATTGCTAATACATTTGAGCGCTGCTCAGGATGGACTAATCACAGTCGTTTGTTTTTACCGGTTCATAAAGTTTATTTGGTCATTTACACAGATTGCAGGGGATGCTTTTCATTTTTTGACAAGTACGAATACTGGTAATTAATTAAATGACTTGCTGTCGCTTAAATGTTTGATAAAACAAAAATAAACTGAGATTGTAATGGGGTTCAATGCAGGACTGCGTGTTTCGAGGCGGTTAGCGACCCCTAGAGGAAGAATCCAGAAAAACACCCGTCGCGCTGTTTTCTGGGATGTGTAGTCCACATGAGTGTATCTGCGCGTTTATGAGGCGTTTCATGGAATCGGTCCAACGCATCCGCTCACTTCATTTTTCACTCAGTCACTGTTTTTATTTTCACTTATTTCGCTCATATGAGTTGAGTAGAGAGTCAAGAGTTGAGCGCGCGCTTTCCACTCACTTACACAACTCACTCTAAATGACAGTCGGTGCATGAACACCTCATTCTGGCTCCACCGAGCACCGGATCATCAGTAAGGACAACCTTCCGACAGACACAGCAGTGATCGGAGTCTGATCTAGAGCTGGAATCAGTGTCAGGATGGACTCCTGGAACACGCGCGTGCTCGCGGCAGTGACTGTGATCGGATTCATTCAGTTCGTGTCCACTGTGACCCTCCTGCTGCACTGCACTGGATACATCACACAGGTACTGCACACTACACACTATACTCATACACTACAGAACACAGCTACTGCACACTGCACATGCTTATGCGTTGTTTTCTATGGAATTTACTGTATTCTGTATTTATATGTGACCCTGGACCACAAAACCAATCATAAGAATTTAGATTAATAATACATAAGCTTTCCATTGCTGTATGGTTTATTAGGACAGGACAATATTTGCCTGAGATACAACTATTTGAAAATCTGGAATCAGAGGATGCAAAAAAAACCATCTAAATACTGAGAAAATCTCCTGTAAAGTTGTCCAAATAAAGTTCTTTGCAATATAATATTAACATATTACTAATCAAAATATGTTTTGATATATTTACGATAGGAAACTCACAAAATGTCTCCATGGAACATGATCTTTACTTGATATCCTAATGATCGATCATTTTGACCTCATTCAAAGTATTTTTGGCTATTGCTACAGATATACTCGTGCTACTTAAGACTGTTTTTTTTGTGCTCCAGGGTCACATATTACAGGGTTATTAATGGAAAGTGGTGGAGAATTTGAAGTCATCAAAAACATCTAATTTTAATATATATTTGTATAGTTATCAGCTCTAAAGTAATCCTAAACTGAAACTGGTCTTTATTGCATTAGTTTCATGATTTATAGACTATGCAACTCTGACACTGTTATTACTGAACTGAAATCTGAATAAAAGCAAAATTATCTTCTGTAGAGCTGTTTTAGAGCTGAAATGCATTAGTTTAATAATTGACGGACTTAATGGCAGTGTTATTATTGAACTAAACTGATCTAAATAAAGACACACTTGTTTTCTGTAGAGCTGCTTTACAGCTGAAACTGATTTATTTCACAACATTAACAGTGTTAATGCTGTTTATTACTGTGAAGCTGCTTTACTGTATAAAGCGCTCTAGAAATCAGCATGACTTGTTTTTAAAGTGTCTTATCTAGAAATCATGAAAGATTTGAATTTTTTGGTTAATCCACTCATGTGGAGACGTGTGTTATCTAAACCTGAGTGTTTTACTGTAAGCACAGACGAATGCAGTGTTTTTTGGCAGCGGTGAGTGAGTTCATGTTTTAATGGCTTCTTTGTGAGCGTGAAGTGATTGTTGGTGTGTTGGTGGATCTGCAGGGGGTTTGTGTGACTCATGAACGTGGAATCAATGATTCCCATCAGAACTCTGTGATTCTCCTGTTTTAAATTAAGATGCGACTGAACACGGCTTGTTTACTGCCCGTTTCTAATCTCTTCCAGACAGATTCAGTCACGGCGCTGAAGAACAGCTCTGAGGTACGAGGTTTTGTTTGCTTGCTTTTCATTCGTTTTGCTGTGTAAATATTTCAAGGGTTCCTCATTTTCAGAAACATCAATCTAAAGATATTAGCAGACGTCTGACGTCAATGTGAGTTTTGATTGTTTTAAAACAGGCTGATATTAAAGAGACTCTGCTGAGTGAAAGACTGACACACGACAATGAGAAGAAACGCAGACAGTCGACACCAGCAGCTCACCTGCCCATCAAACCATCCAGACAGACGCAAAGTAAACGCAAATCTCTAGAAGTCTCTGTGCTCTGTGTATATGCGAATGTTTGACTGACAGTGTTGTTTTCAGGGGTCGTTCGTGCCACGCTCCTCCACTGGAACCCCGATCAGGGTCATCTGTCACACTTCGGCTACCGCGACGGACGAATCCTTGTCCAGAAACCGGGGCTGTACTACATATACGCCAAAACCTGTTTCCGTCACTACGAGGGCCTGGAGACGTACGCCGGTTCCGGTCCGGGTTCGTCTGACGGCGGCGTGCAGCTCATTCAGTACGTTCATCAGCAGCGATTCTCTCAGAGCGCCGCGTCCAGCTCGCCGGTGCTGATGAAGACGGGCAGCACACGCGTGTGGAGGAGAGGAGACTATCACATGTGCTGTCAGCAGCAGGGCGGCGTGTTCTCGCTGCGGCCCGGAGACGCTCTGTTCGTCAGCGTGTCCAACTCATGGATGCTCGACCCCGAGGCTGAAGGAAGCTACTTTGGCGCTTTCAGGATCAGCAAATGACATTTCAGATTTGATCCGTCACTGTCAAAATGAATGTTGAAGAACTGTAAAGACGTGCATTAAATAATGTGCATATTTAATTTCATATTTAACTGGATTTAAATGGTATGCATACTAATAAACTCCTGAAGTCTTTCCTCTGTGTGATGTGATGAACACCGGCGTTTTTCTGTATGATAATTTATGAGTCGGTCTTAACTGTTCTCAGCAGTACATTCATTATTGCGCAACTGCAGACAGAAGAAAAACAGCTGCGTTGAGAAACTGAGAAACACACAGTTCTAGAGCGATCGTGACTTCGGCTCGAACGTCTGTCTGCAGCAGGATTAGTGGTTACGTGCTTCAAGACTACATGACTTATGAATGAATCATTTGATATTTATATATATATATGATGTTTTAATATTAAGTCCAACACGTCAAAATGACTTTAATTTTCTGTCTTCAGTTTCAGACACATGTGAGACAGTGTTTTTACTTCTGAACCCTCAAGTTGTGTTCCAGTTATTTTCACCTGGAAAGGATTTTCTCTTTCTCTTGACTAAAACATAATGACTTGGCTCACACTGAGTATAACAGCTTGCCAGAAAATGTGATTTTGGGGGATTTTTTCTCACCTTACACTTGTGGTGTTTTTTCTTTTTTGGAACTGATTGGTTGATCTGAGCTTATACACCTTGTTTTTGAGTGAATATTGCCAACGTTTTCAACAAATAATGCTTTTTACTCTCACAAACTGAGCTGCATAAGCTCAGATCAACCCATCAGTTCCCAAAAGGAAGCCAAAACATTTTTTTTTCAGATAATATATAATATGGCATAGTGAGAGATTTGCAAGCCATTTCTAAAAGACCATTTTTGACCATAATCACCAAATTAGGTGAAGGATATTTCAGCTATTCTGAAATAAGTGCAGATATTTTTCCATAAACAATAAACAATCATACCATTAAGTATTTCCACTTTGTTTTCTTAGTTTCAGCAAGCATCTGGGCAAATTAGGGTTAATTATCTGTGGCTGTTTGGATGTTTATTTATTTAGCAGATTTTTTTAAATAAAAGCAACAGAGTAGCTGTCCTAAAAAGACAAGTTATGTGTCTTGCTGTAGGGCTCAGAGGTGATTTGGGAAATTTCACCTTTATTTTCTCAGGTCTCAAATCTTTCATCATCCTGGTAAAACAGGAACAGAATGTCAGTGTGATTTGCAGTGAACATCCTGGTCAGCAGCCACAGACGGTCCAGCAGAGAGACGTTAATCACTGCAGAGATTGAGACACACCCGACCAAAACCACACTAAAAAACAACACCAGCACATCTGTCCTTCAGTCATGTTGACTCAGGTGTCCACTAACCCAGGAGAAAAGGCTAACAAACCACTTTAATACTACTCTAGATAATGTTACGTATTTTCACAAGCGTGCGCTGCAGTCGCTGGTGGGGGGTTTTTTATCTGTCACTGTCACATGACGGCGTGGCGATTCAGCACCACGGTCAGCAGCTCGGCACGTTTAACCGTCACCACGTTCCTTTGAGATCATTTCAGCAGGGCCGGCGGCGGATCGTTTGGGAAATACCCATGCGAGCGTCTCATCCTGTTTGTGTCCGGCAAACACAATGTGTGACGCTTCCTCTGACATGAGCAGGATTAGAAATAGACGCCGAACAATCGAGCGCAGGCCACGTGTGTCAGAAATAGCAGAACGGGGTAAACAGTGTCTGTACGGGAGCTGATGATCAGGATCAAACACCATCATGGCACAATAACACACCAAAGACAACAAAACACACAAGTGAGTCAAACAATCCAGCCTCTGATCTGCAGCAAGATTTACACTGAAATAACATCTGAACACGGACATCAAACATAGACATAAAGACTGACCGCGGGCAGTTTGATGGCGCTGCACTGAAACAGTGAGATCCAGACGCCGGACAAACCGTCTGAGAACACACAGACACCGCAGGAGATCCTAACTGTATTCAGCTGCGATCAATGTAAGTGTGAAATCAGACCCATCTGAGCTCAAAGATCAGCTTCAGGGTTCAGTGTTGGGGAGACTTACTTTTACAAGTAATGTGTTACAATATTACGTTGATGAAAAAGTAACTAATTGTGTAAGTTGCATTTTTATGGAAAGTAATGCATTATGTTACTTTTGCGTTACTTTTTATCACCTGGGCTGGGTGATAAAAATTATACTTTTGGCAACTGTAAAGGCCTTTTCGCACCAAAAGTGTACAGGCTGAACAAAGTGCCTCTGCACATAAAGCAGACATTTTGTTGTAAATTTAAAAGTAATGCATTACTTTACTAGTTACTTAAAAAAGTAATCTGATTGTGTAACTCACATTACTCCCAACACTGTCAGCATCTGCACAAACACACATTTCCTCTTTCACAGTGCATGACGTCTGAGACTCGGGTTAGTTCTCACTTTAAACTCCAGTGAACATTTAAACAATAAAAGACTTATAAAGCATAATCTATTCAGGAAACAGCAAGCACATAAACGGTAACACAAAAATATCAAACCATTGTGAAAACACTCTGTCCTGAGGTCACAGATCAACCTCTCACTTCACATCCACCTTCATTACACAACGACTCCTGATGTCTGTCAGTGTTTTCTTATACAGATTTGATGACAGTGAGGATGGAGCCGTATGAGGAAGAGTTCAACTCAGTTCTTACATTCACTGAACTTATACATGTGTGTTTCTGTCTAACATTTGCTTTTCCATGATGTTTTGAACACTGTTGTTCAGTGAATTCTGCTTTTGTAAATAAGTCATCATGGTAATGTTGTTATGTAACTCGTCCCGAAAGCATCAGATGATGGAGCTTTTGAGCTGTCACAGACTCACATTATAGTTGTAAAACTACCAATTAAACATTATTGTTATTTATTTATTATTACTGGGTTTTTTTTTGGTATACATTTCATTTTTTACTTTTTTGCAGAAAACTATTTAATAAAAATATGTGCATGTTTCTGACAATTGTTGTTCTGAACAAACATTTATGAATGTATAAGCCATGACACAACTTACCCCTGTGACAACTAGCCCCGGTGTCTCTGCCTGTCAGTCAAGTACGGAATCAATCACTGAAGAGCAAACATGATAATATCATCCATCGGTCTGGAGCCTTCACAGAAAATACTGCAAATCTGTCAACTTTAACTGAAATTAAATAAACATTAAAAAAGCCCAAAGCACAACAAAATTCTAAACTAAATTTAAATAAGAAAGGTAAAATAACTATTTAAAAAAAAAAATTGTAAAAAACTATAACACTATATCAATTATACTAACACACACACAACACAGTGACGCGCGCGCGCTCCTTCGTCTTTCGTGTTTCCCGCCGAGTAATGGCTGATCTCAGGTAAAGTTTTTTAGCTATAACTGATACTTATAAAAAAAAGACTGAGTAAATTCCTATCTAATCAGACATCGCGAAATTGTCTTTAATGTTGATAACTAATTGTTTAGCTCGTTTTTTGGCTTCTCCGACGCTTTTATTGACACTAGTTCGAGTGAACGTCATTCTTACGGAACAGAAATCAGCCGTTAAACGACAGAGCGAGTGTCTGAATGCGATTCATCAGTCCACATCACATTAAATTAATAAAGTATCGGGTGATAATGAGCTCACACACCTGTCTGTTGTTCAGACAGCAGGATTTTCCTCTGAATGACGCGCTTCAGGAGGTTCTGCAGCAGGGGGCGACACGCGCGCGACAACTGAGAGACGCGCAGCGCGAGCTCGACGCACTACAGGTGCGCGCGCACTGATACCTTCACATACAGCACACATTACCCTGAACATACTGCTGTAATATGCTGAATTCCTGCGCACAAATAAACATTTAGAATGATTTCAGTTGAATCTAAGGTAAGTCTATGGTATGGTTTGGTAAGTCATGAGTTTAAAAGTCGTGATTATGAGAGGAAAAGTCGAAATTGTGACATTGAAAATAATGAGATGAAATTAGAAGTTGACATACCAAGCCAAAATGTACATAAAGAGAGTAAATTTATGACATAAAAAGTAGTAATGATGACATAAAGTCAAAATTATGACTTTAAAAGTTGAATTTTACATAAAAAGTCGATATTATGCCATGAAATGTCGAAATTCTGACCTACTATGTAATGATTGTGGCATATAAGTCATATTTATGAGACAATTTACATAAGTCAAAATTAAGCCATAATTATATAATTTAAAATTTCACTTGCCTGTGTGATAGTTTTGACGTTCAGGCCCGGTTTCACAGACAGGGCTCGGACTAAGCCGGGATTAGGACATTTAAGTCATTTTTATAAACGTGCCTTAGAAAAAAACATTACTGGTGTACAACTTGAGACAAAACAAAGGCACTGATATATTTGGAGTAGTCAATGCAAGTTTCTTTCAGTGGAAACAGCTTTTACTTACATTTTAGTCTAGGACTAGGCTTAAACCTTGTCTGTGAAACCAGGGGTTTAAGTCATAATTTTGACTTTTCATCTCATAATTATGCCTCAATCAGACTCAGATGTTGTGGACGCTCAGGCGTTTGTTTCCCATCAGGCGTCTCTTCTGCAGCTGGATCAGAGCTGTGAGTCTGTGTGTTCTCAAGTGAAGCTGAAGGAGAAGATGCTCACTGCTCTTCACTGCGATATGGAGCATCTTCACCGCAGCGTCGCCCGTCTGGACGCTCAGACTCACTGCGTCCTGCTGGAGAACCTGGAGCTCAGGAACTCCACGGAGGAGCAGCAGGAGCGCTCCCAATCTCAGAGGATGGAGTTCAGCTCGTACCGCAGCCGCGTGAGGGACTACAGGACGGCCGTGCGTCTGCAGGAGAGTCGAGCGCACCTCCATCAGGAGCTCCAGCGGAAGCAGCAGGAGGCTCGAGAACTGAGACGTGCGCTGCAGGAGCTGAAGACCGACCTCCAGAAACCAGACGCCAGTGCTGTCCGGCAGACGCAGGTCTCGCTCTCAATGCTGAGACGCCCGTCACTGATGACACTGTGACCGTATGAGACGCCTCATGTGTTCTTTCATCCCTACAGAAGGAAATCAACGCTCTGAAGGCGAAACTTCATGCAGCCAGACGGACTGTGAAGGAGAGAAAAGCAGATCTGGAGAACGAACAGCAAACGCAGAAACAGCTGAGGAGTGAGATCGAGGTAAACAGAGCGAATCAGTGAATCACACACACGTCAGCGATTCCAAAGCAGCTTCATAAAACAGAGAAACAACAGTGTTAATGTTGCAAAATTCATCACTTACGACACAAATCCAGTTTCAGCTGTAAAGCAGCTCTACAGACGACAGTCGTGTTCAAACACAGGGTTTCTGTGGGTCTTGATTCACCCTTCCACAAATGAAGGCCATAAAAGATCTTAAATAAGAGCAGAAAGTCTGAAACTCATTAAGCGGCGTCCTGTTCTCCGGTTCAAATATTGAAACATCCTTGAATCAAGACACATTTACTGCAGATGCACATGAAGATGTGACGTCTTGTTTATGAGAAACTGAACAACATGAAGTGACTTTATGATTTAAACAAGAACAAATATCTGCCAGTGACAAATTAAAACTTTTTTCCTTTTGACTTAAGTTGAATTTTCTGACTCCGTTGGCAGATATTTTTTCTTGTTTTAATCATAAACCTACTTCGTTTTGATCAGTTTCTCATTAAACTAAACTTCATATCATAAGTCATTCTGATTCTGGAGTAAATGTGTCTGGATTTAAGAATCTTAAAGGAAAAGAAAGGAAAGGACGTGATGTGTGGCCAAGTATGGTGACCCATACTCGGAATTTGTGCTCTGCATTTAACCCATCCAAGTGCACACACACAGTAGTGAGAAGTGATCAAACACGCACACACACACACACCGTGAACACACACCCGGAGCAGTGGGCAGCCATATTGCTATCGTTGCGGCGCCCGGGGATCAGTGCCTTGCTCAAGAGACTCACCTCAGTTGTGGTATTGAGGGTGGAGAGAGCGCTGGATATTCACTCCCACCACCTTCAATCCCTGCCGGACCTGGGACTCGAACCCGCAACCTTTCGGTTACAAGCCCGACTCCCTAACCATTAGGCCACGGCTGCCCCCAAATGTCTTCAGACATTTGCATTGGAAAACAAGACAGAAACACAGAGGAAGAACAGCACTTTTTTGCAGTGTGATCAGAAAATAGAGTAAAAATCATTTCCATATTCTAATGTTTGAAAACAGAGTTATTCAAGCTTTTTTGCTGAATGAATTAAAAAATAATGGAGATCTGTCTGATCTGTTTTATCTTTAAACGAGACCATATTGATGTATTGTGTTCTATTCAATTTATTCCTTAAATTTTCTTTACTTTCACTTGAAAAGGCATTTTGTCATCATTTATCCATCTTGAAGATTTTCTGAAACTGTATGAATTTCTTTTTTATGCTTATCACAAAAATACATATGTGACCCGTTACAGGTAGCACAGGTCTAATACAGGCATACAAAAATACATTGTGTGGCTCAAAATGATCCATTTTTCTTTTATGCCAAAAATCATTAGGATATTAAGAAAAGCTCATGTTCCATGAAGATATTTCATAAATTTCCTACCGTAAATAGATCACATTTTTAATTTATGATTAGTAATATGCATTGCTAAAAACTTCATTTGGACAACTTTAAAGGTGATTTATGCACCATCAGATTCCAGATTTTCAAATAGTTGTATCAGTGGAAAGCTGACTTATTCAGCTTTCAGATTATCTATAAATCTCAATTTCAATTTTGGTTAACAGCATGTTTCAAAATATCCTCTTTTTTGTTCAACAGAAGAAACAAACTCACACAGGTTTGGAGAAACTTCAAGATGAGTGAATGATGACAAAATTGTCATTTTTGTTGAACTTCATAAGTCTTAAATTGTCCTTCATCAAACCTGCAGAAAGACTGAGATCGTCATGTTCATCAGTTTCAGGAGCGCAGATGTGAGGCCATCCTGAAGCGGCTGCGCTGTCAGCTGCAGAAAGCTCAGTCCAGCCAGCGGCAGCTGCGCAACGACGTCACACACCTGCAGACGCAGCTGGAGGAGCTCCGGAGTCAGCTGGAGGAAGATCAGTGATGGTCATGACGATGAACAACTTAAATGTTCCTCTGGAATGAGTTTGGAGGCACACCTGAGATTTAAAATGGTATCAATTTTCTGTCAACGTGTTTGTGATTTAGGCTGCGGGTTAAAGCGGCACTAGTTCAGTCCGGCAGTGTTCACTGTGCGTTTGGATGCCGGCGACTGCATCTGAACACAGGAAACGCTGGAACAGACGTGCGTTTGTGTTTGTCAGATTCATACGGGTTAAATGAGGTTTCCGTTCAGCTGCTTTGAAAGAGCGTCTGTGTGAAAGTGTGTGTCGTGTCCGCTGTGAAACCATCCGAGAGCTGCTTCAGGATTTGACGGATGATTCAATACTGCAGACCAGCAGTAAAACATGTCAAATTCAGAGATCAACAGTTGACAGTTAAACAGCTCTCATGTCTCTGTTACATAACAAAATTAAACCAACTAGTACTTTCAGTATTTTGAAATCCAGTGTGATTTACTGCAACAACAAATAACCCAAACAGTAAATGTAGTGTAAAAAGTGTAGCTTTACATGTAATTGCAATTATTCAAGTCATGGTCAAACACACACAGAATGATTAATATGACCATATATTAACAAACTCAAGAGTCTCACATCTAAACTAATACATTCATGTATAATGAAAGCAGATCAATGTGTGATCGTCACAGTGTGTTTCATCTGGACTGTTCAGCTCAGCAGGTTAGTGTGGGTTAGTCTCAGGGTTTAGTAGAGAGAAATTAAATGAATATATAATCTTTCACAATAACATAGAGAATCCATGAGGAATAAACTTACCTCAGAGAACAGGACCTGAGAGAGAACAGGACAAACGTGCAGGGACTAGAGGACTTAACCAGGGGTGCGTTTCCCAAAAAACACTATGGTCACAAGTTCAGTCGTTACCAACAGAGTTCAATGGAACTAACGACCATAGTTAGCTAACGACGCTTTTGGGAAACGCACCCCAGACCAGTAAACACGGCTGAGAATCAATCCAGAGAAGCACAACTTCAAAATAAAAGACACGTTATGAACAGAACAAAACCTCACTGATATTCACACTTTGAAATCAAAGTCAAAGGCATCAGTTTCACTCTATATTGAACACATTTCAAAAGCAGTGAAATATTCACATCAACACTCGTTCAATACACACTCCCCAAAGTAATATTTAAATGCAGTCATGAAGGTTCGTCAATAATGTCCAGAATCAGTGATTGATGATTTACTGTAGAATATCAGGAATCATCATTCATATTTTCTGAATCTGCAGCATCTGACAGAACCACTGATTCATTACTCGTGTGTTGCCGCATCACATTAATCATCACTAAACGCCGTCCCGTTTACAGCTCATCGCTGGGAAATCAGCTCTTTTTCATGGAAATCACAGCGTTTCCTTTGATGGGCTTTCAGGCCTTCAGATGATGGAGGAGCTTCTGTGCTGAAGGTGAAACCAACAAACTAAAGCAGTGAAGCATCAAAGAGAATCGCTTTCATACTGATGCTGATTGATTCACACACACACACACACACACTTCTGAGGAATCAACCCAGTTTTCCATGTGACCTGAATCACTGCAGATGCTCATTTTCACATCATCAGCAGATAAACCTGCGTTTAACATCTGCTGAACAAACACTTATGATTTATGTTCAATAAGCCTGAACAAATATGCTGATCTAGAAAATGTGAGACTGCAGAAACACAAAGGGAAGATGAAGAGAGAGAGAGAGTGAGGCTATAAATAAGGAGCAGCTTCCTGTTGGGCTCTGAACAAACAGGAAACACATTCAGGACAGACGCAGGTTCAGATGTTTGGACTTTCACTGTCTCACACACACACACACACACACACACACACACACACTGAAGCGCTGCTGTTGATTGGCTGTTGTGGGACAGAGGGGGTGGGGCTCAATGTCAGAGGTCACAGCAGAACATGAACACAAACACAACGAGCCACATGATTCTTCCCTCAATTCATCCAGAGATCATCCACACACCTTCATCCTGGAGAAACTCAAACATCTGCAGAACTTCATCAGTGTGAGGACAGTGCACTGATGCATGAAGGGTAATGTGTGCACATCACTGGATCATCACAGCATCTCTGATTGATCATCTAGATGAGAAGAATTCTACAGGCCTTTCATCTTCTGAGCAGCTCAAACACAATGAACAGAAACACTGAGATCGTGACCTCATTCACTCTGAACCTTCTTCATCTGTTCCAGCAACATCATCATCATCATCATCATCATCACACATTAACACTATAAAGTTACTGTATCATGTTTGATACAAAAAGTTCTTCTAAATGTTCAATAAGACGCTGTTAATCCTGTTTCACAAACAAACTACTCAATGCCTTCTGTCGTCTGACTGACAGTTTTTATCCAGTCAAAGCTCTTTTAACGTAATTGTACAAACGTCCTCCTTCAACTGGTGCTTCATGTGTGTTTTTTTTGTGGTCAAATCTGAGGGATTTTGATCAAGTAAACATCAGAATAACTGTAGTCATATTTCAACACTTACTGGACTGAAGCAGCTTGGCTTTACTTGATTCTCCATGAATCATTTTTTAGTCTCAAATCTGATCATCAGGATCTTTCAAGGAACGTTTGTTTCCAAAAAAATTTACTTTCACTGTTTCTCAGTGGAGGAATGATCTTCACAAGCCTCCAAAACATCTCACATCTTTTGAGGAACATTTATTTGTTCATCTCTCAGTCATCATCGGATTGCATTGCATTACATGTTTGGATCATTTCAATCTCATCTTACTAACACATTACTGGAGATATAGACCACTGATATTTACATCATTTTATGTCAGTATCTGCTCTACTGATATAAAGATCTCATTGATTTACATTACAAGCATCAGAATTTCATAACATTACAGCATCTGCAGCAAATTACATATTTTTGCTCATTTCGAGTCTCTGAGTAAAATCAAATGTTTTTTTCCTCCATATTTTCATTACATCAGACTATATGAGACATAAAAGCCTAGTGGAGCAAATATGATACATAAGATTTTTTTTAAATACTCTGCCATTCAAAACATTTGATTTTCCAATTTTTCATGTCAGGCTTTACAGAGTTAAAGCGCTGTAAATGAGCGGATGTTGAGCGTTGCGAACAGAAGGAAGATCTTCTCTTCATGAAGCTTCTTAATGACGAACTAATGAATCATTTCGTACAGTGAGTCATCAAATACTGCTGGACTAATGACTGCAGAACATCTGTAAGCGCCAGTAATGACTGATGTGACTGAATTATTCAAAGTTACCTAAAGATCACAGTCAGAGCTTTCTACGGTCAGGAGCATCACAGACCTCAAGATTGTCTCAGAACCAACAACACGAGTATCGTGTTAAAAGAAAAGTTAAATGTGGTGAAAACCTAACAATAATCCACACCACTCCAGTCCATCAGTTAACATCTTGAGAAGACAAAAGACCTAAAGTTTTGAACTGTTTTGGCTTGTAAACGGTGCTTGATCTGTGCAGATTTCTCTCCTGATTCAGACCAGACCACTTTGTCACTGGAGGAAGCGTTATTATGGATTAAGAACTCGTATCCGAGTTAAAAATGTCTTGATGGATTTATTTCAGCTTTTGTCTTCTCAAGATTGTGATGTTTTTATCAGCTGTGTGGACTCTCATTCTGACGGCACCCATTCTATTCCTTGAACAGCACTAAATAACCTATAGCTACTAGACTAGCGGTATTCATCTCCAAGAAACGCAGAAGGACAGCGGTTTCATTTCCATGTCGTTTATTAAAGTCGATGTGCAACAGTTTAGTGCAACTGCATGACGTCACATTGTTTTGAAGGAAACATGCACATACTGTGAGGTCACGGGTCAAGGGTCACGATCACTGACAGACTGACGTGTGACCACAGCCACGGACTGTAAGGCAAATAACTTAATGAGAGCAGAACTCGTTCGCGAGCTCACGGGGGAAGTCGGTCCTCACCGTGAGCCTGAAACCTGATTCACAGTCCGCCTTTTTTGTACACACGACACAGAGGTCAAGGGGTCAGGGGTCAAAGGTCGCTCACGTCCTCACGGCGGTGCTCGTTTGGTCTTATTCACATGTGTCTACTACAAAGTGCTCGTTATGTATTCAATACAGCTAGAGGAACGAAACTAAAAGCCAAACCGATAAAACCGGTAACAAAACCAGCGGAGCGTCTGGAAACATCGTAAAAACACAAGTCGAATGTGGCAACGACAGCACGATTCACGTCACCGGCTCGGCTAATACTGACACGCGCGCGCACGTGTACGATCCGGGTCAGTACTGATTGTCTGAAGCGGGTGACGTTTGCTAAGCAGCGTCTGTGACGGTAACGTGTGCGGTACGAGACGCCGGACGTCCGACGGTGGCCATGTTGATTGTGGAGTCCGTTCACAGTATCGTTCAGTTGGTCGCGTCACGAGAGGTAGTTAGGCGGTGGGTCCGGGGCCCGGGTTGGGCGGGAGGGCCGGCGGGGCCCCCGAGGTGGGCGATCCGGTCTGGACCTGCGCCTGGAACTGCGCCATCTGCTCGGGACTGGCCAGGTTCTTCAGCAGCGCGTTCTCCTGCTCCAGCTGAGAGTTCCTCTCGATCAGCTCCTTGATCTGCTCCTTCAGCACCTCCACCTCCTCACGCACCGCGTACATCAGGTGACTCTTCACCAGGTCCTGCGGCGGCACAACGACACGTTACAACAACACACACAAGAGCACAGGATACACACTGGTGCTCAAACGTTTGGAACAACTGTGATTTTTTTATGAAAAGCAAGGCTGGATTGATTTGATCAGAAATTACGTTCGATATTATTCCAATTTCAAACAACTGTTTTCTGTGTGAATATCTCTTAAACTGTAATTGATTGCTGAATTTTCAGCATCATTACTCCAGTCTTCAGTGTCACATGATCCTTCACAAATCATTCTAATATGATGATTTGCTGCTCAACAAACATTTCTGATTATCAGCAATGTTGAAAACCCTGGAGCACAAAACCAGTCATAAGTATCACGGGTATATTTGTAGCAGTAGCCAACAAATACATTGTATGGGTCAGAATGATCAATTTTTCTTTTATGCCAAAAATCATTAGGATATTAAGCAAAGATCATGTTCCATGAAGATATTTTGTACATTTCCAACCGTAAATATATCAAAACTTACATTTCGATTAGTAATATGCATTGCTACAAACTTCACTGGGACAACTTTAAAGGCGATTTTCTCAATATTTTGATTTTTTTGCACCCTCAGATTCCAGATTTTCAAATAGTTGTATCTCAGCCAAATATTGTCCTATCCCAACAAACCACACATCAATGGAAAGATTATTTATTCAGCTTTTAGATGATGTATAAATCTCAAAATTGACACATGACCAACATTTTGACCACCAGTGTATTAAAAAAAAAAAAAAAATATTTACAGCAGTAAAAGCTCAAAGAACCTGCAAACATGTTCAGAAATGTTCTCTTGTCAATGTTATTTTACTATCACTGAACTACTGTAACAGTTTTTATTAGATTTTATTTCTTACAACGTGTCTACAGTTTTTTTTTTTTTAAGCGTAGCTTTTGTTGATATTTTGAATTGGATTTTATTTTTCATATTTGGTTTTCACTTAAACTTTAGTTCAAGTTTTAGCACTTTTGTTGTTGTATTTGTCATTTTATTAGTTTTTGTTATATTGTCAGTGTTGTTTTGGTATTACTGATACACTGTTATAGCTTTTGTTCATATATGAATTATGACTTTATATTTTGTCTTTACTTTTTTTGATCACCTTTTAATAATGTTGTTTTTTCCTTTTTAAGGTGTCTATATAGTTTTTATATAGACACCTTAAAATATAGCTGTAGTTATTTTAAACTACCTGAAAAAACTAAATGTTGCCTTTGCAACTAGCTGAAATAAAACAAGCTTGTTTTTTCAGTTAATCTGTATTTTGTTTCATGCAATGACTATATTTCTGTTTTTAGTTTTAGATAATAATAACCCTGTGTCACGTCTCATGTTTTCAGTTGTTTGAGAGGACTCGATAAGGATTTCTTTCCTCGCTCACTCGCTCAGTGAGCAGTTTCTATCTGATCCGACACTTTAGAGCAGAACACCCATCACAGTTTTATAGCTCTAGTTTTCAGATGAGCGTGAGAATACAGTCCCTACAGTCTGCTAAAGCCGTGCAGTGAGATGTGCAGGCGGTCCGATGGGTTAAAGCGATCGGGATTCGGTATGTGATCTGTAGGTCGTCGTTCTGCCGGGCCGCAGAGGAACAGAATGTTCTTCATCCAGAGGGTGGAGCTGCTCGGTTATTCAGGGCATCCGTGTCAGCGTTTGCCTAGCAACAAGCACAGGCTCCAAATAGAGCCGGATTCACACAGAACACAAACACACCGACGGCGCATTTCAACAAAAACTCAGACAGACGCTCCCGTCACATTACCTGATCATCTGAACTGCACCTTCCTCAAACATAATAACCCAATTATTTCACATTGTGAGCATCTGTGAAGGTGAATTAATCGTGTTAAATGAAGCGTAGCCTGGCTGTTCTGCGTTTTTTTTTATATTCTGTATATCCACGACTGCATTATTAATGACATTAAACCGGTTTATTGGCTCTCCTGTCAGAAGTCTTTGTGTCTGTGCTGGTTATGTAAAGGTGATGTGAAGCAGAAGAGCAGATCAGACTCACCATGGCTTGCTCGATCTTGTTGTCTATGGCCACAACACTGGCTCCTGAGGAACTGTGGGAAAAAACGACAAACACCGATCAGTCTCGTTCATTCATTCAGTCGGATGATGTTGCATAAGATCTGCATAAACACACAGAACGCGACGCGTCTGCAGATGAAGATCCAGTCAATCGAAACCGAAAGGATCCATCGGATGGACGCGAGGGGTTTTCCGGTGCAGCGATCGGTTGTTACATCACATCACATCACATCAGATCACATTCGCGTAATTACATTCCCTCCCGCTGCACAATCGCATCCACAGCGGTGATAACGTCATCATCGATATCTGAATGTGATATTCACCTGTTATCTAGACTGACGGGGGTCGAGCTCTCAGCGCCCAGAACTGACGACAGAAACGAGATGGAAAAACTCCTCAGCTGACAAACACCGACATCCATCGCCACCGGGTAACATGGAGAATTCATTCTATTCCGCCCATCCAACGCTCCGAATCACACGAACAGATAAAGAAGCGAATCGAGTCGCGCTGAACGTCACATTCTCGACACCGTGCGTGATTTATTCCGCGATGCGCCGACGGTTTCCACACAAAGACGCTCGGAATGAGATTTACAGTGGAGGAGATCCGCAGCCGCTGGATCATTAGCATAATAAAAGAGGGCTGAGCGCACGGCAGCGCGCCATTGGCTGAGAGCGCGGCGCATTTGACTAATCTATGCAAAGCCCCGCCCCCACCTGCTGCCGCTCCTCACGAACAGAACCGACACGAGTCACAATCGCTGCTTATCAAAATATTATAAACGGGTTATAAAGAAAATTTAAAAATCTTTTACAAAAAGGAACTGATAATCAGGGGGAAAAAAGGTCACAGAATATACAAAAATTATAAGAGAGTGAAATAATATGCAGAAAAAATAATTCTGAAAAACAGCTGCCAACTGCGCCATCTGTCGTCAGCAGATGAACCACGGACTCAATTCTAGGTCACATTTACATTTATTCGTTTAGCAGATTACACAAACTACAAATCTTTATATAAGTGATACAGCTGAAGAAAAATCAATAAATTGACCAAAGTCACACTTGAGGTACATCACAGTCCCTGTCAATCAAACTTGATGAAATCACACATCTAGTCTGCAGTGGTGAATCTTTTAAGGAACGTTTATTTGTTCATCTCTCAATCATTATTGTATTGCATTATAGCAGCTGCTTGTCCAAAAATCCAGACATCAGACTCAGCACTCCAGGCTGTTCCTTTAGTTTTCCATAAGCACTGAAAGATGTATGAGGCCGTACTAACGCTTTACATAACTGATGCTCCACTGAACAAACAGACGAGGAGCAAAACAAGAGCTTCCCCAAAAACACAGCAGCTTTGAACAAACCTCACAGTACCAGAGTAAATTACCTCGAAACACAGCTAACTCATCGTTATTAACTGATGAGCAAACAAAAACATCAGACGTGATGAGAGGATTGAGTCACGTTTATCGTCTGCGGTGGTGAATCAAATTTCTTCCCCTTTTAGATTCATCGCTATCAGTTCCTCATTCAGAGAAACAAACACTCCTCCAGAAACAAAAATAACTGCAACAACTTCCACAGGACGGATTGGAAAGAGCACATCTGTCCATCTCACACAATAATGTGTGTTTTCAGATGATATTTCACAATCAGTGTGGCTCAGATTCACACACACACACACACACACACACACACATGTTTGGTTTATTACACTTCTGAGGACTTTATATATTCTCCAAACTGTATTTTCTATCCCCTTACCCTAACCCTACCCCTAAACCTAACCCTTACAGAAAACTTTCTGCATTTTCACTTTCTCAAACAACTCATTCTGTATGATTTCTAAGCTTGTTTCCCCATAGGGACCTCAGTTTAGGTCCCCACAATGACATGAGTCCCCATGAGTCTGTGTGTTTCCATTCTTTATGGGGACATCCCATAGATGTAATGGTTTTTATATTCGACAAACTGTATTTTCTATTGGCCAGTCCCCAACCCTACACCTAAAACTACCCCTTACAGAAAACATTCTGCATTTTTAGATTTAAAAAAAACTTTATTCTCTTTGGTTTATAAGGCTGTTTCCTTACTGGGACCAAAAATATCCCCACGACGACAAGGATTTCACATATTGCCATTTCTGTGGGGACATCTTGTCCCCATAATGTAGGGTTTACCAGGACACAAACACACAGCAGACCCTTTTTATCCTCTTTTAGTGTAATTGTACAAACGTCCTCCTTCAGCTGATGCATAAGGTTTTTGCTGTCAAATCTTGACTGATTTTGATCAAGTAAACATAAGAATAACTGCAGAAATATTTCCAGACAAACACTTACTGGAGTGAAGCGGCTTGGCTTTACTTGATTCTCTATGAATCATTTTGTAGAAAAATCAGTCTCAAATCTGATCCTCAGGATCTTTTGAGGAACGTTTGTTTGTTCATCTCTCAATCACCACTGGATTGCAATGCATTATATGTTTGGATCATTTAAACAGAGCTGGTGATACAGCAAATGTCCTCAATGTATTTCCAATTATTTTGCAATAAAAATGCAATGAAAAAACACACTGAATGCATATGTAAGCTGCTATGGATAAAGCATTGCCAAATGCATAAATGTGAATGTAAATTATATTTTTTCTTTTGTATTTTGAATCTACTCAGCAAAATGGCTGTTTGGTTGACACGATAAATAACACACAAAAAAAAGGATGAATGCAAATATAAAAAGATACAAGACCTCAAGATCCGTATCAAGATCTGAAAAACACTAAGATATAATTGATGTATCACCCAGCCGAAGGTCTGTTAACAATCATGGCAGTCATTATGCATGTGTTGATCATTCTGACCCAGTTCCCATCAGCCCATCACAGACACACACACACACGAACGCAAGCATGTCAGAGACGATCTGCGTGTTTTACCTGCAGTGCTCCAGTTCCCAGAACAGCATTCGCAGTGGCATGTTCTCCAGCTCCAGCAGCCCCGTCTCTCTCATGGAGGCGTCAATCAAACGCCCCTTACGTCCAGATCAAACCCTCACACGCAGAACACATCTAATGTGTGTTTACTGACGCTCCTTCAGTGCTCAATCGCACAAACGCTGAAGCCGTGACGTCACCGGAGTCACGTGACCAGCCGCTCTTACATAAACAGTGCAGATCAGAAGAACCAGCCAATCAGGAGCTGGAGATCGGACACACACCATATAAACGTTACGATGAGCGCGTCCTGCGCTCTCACGTGCTGCTCGTCTCGTCTCATCAGCGTACGGTACACCGCACACAGCATGAGCCCGGCGTCCAGATACAGGACAAAGACTGAGCTGGGTAAAACACGCACACACACGTACGAACACACACCCCGAGAACATCTGAACTCTTGGAGAACAAGACGGATGTTGAATAACATTAAATAATGTTAAAAAGCAGGTCAACAACAATCTACAGCACACACACACACGAGCGTTACAATTGGAACATTAAAAAAATACACATATGCACATTGTGTTTGTGACCTCACAGTGTGTCAGAGAGAGAAGAAAAACTGGTCTAAATCAGTATAAATGATGTGATGAGCGGCGAGGTTCAGGCTTGTGAACAATCTGCTTGTGATGTGAACTTCAAAACGTCAGATTCTGCGCTGTTTCTATGTGACTGATCAAATGTGAGTAAATGTGTGTCAACGATCATGTGACTCTTATTCAGACGGTCAGATGTTCTTTACTGATGCTCAAGATGCTGTTTGGATGATCTCAGATCATCAGCTGTAGTTCATTCATCTACAGTCCTGCTCAGACACACAAACACTGAAACAGTCTCATATTTATGATCATTTATCCCTTCACTCAATTTGTGTTGTTGACATAATTTCTAATGACAGTATCGCATTAAATTAGTATTAATAATGTATAAGAAACAAATGAGCTTGTATAATTGCACTAATTGAAAAAAATAGTGAATTGCATTAACAGTGCTTGCATTTAAATGCATTGTACTTTCAGGGTTTGCATTTTTATGGGAATGAATTGTTGTTGAGTTGTAAATTTAAGCTGTGAATATTTCAATTCAAAACAAATTCACACACATTTTCATAATTAAAAATTTGTTAATCCATATTCACCTTCCAGAGTTCACTTCTGAAATATTCAGTGCGTTTAAAAATACAATCTATAATAATTGACAGGCTATTTTCAATCCATTTTATTTGTCTTTACAAACACTTTTATTGTTATTTTACTTGAACAGTGCTCTCAGTCTCCTGGACTGTACATACCCTGCAAAAAAAAAAAACATTTTGACATTGTACAATTATTGGTGTATGTCTACAAGCAAATGCTATTTAAGACTTTCTGCTTCAAAATGTCATGTTTAATTCAAGAAGGACAGGTAATTTATTAATCTCAAGCGGGGAATTTTTTTTCTTCTGTTTTTTTTTTTTTTTAAACATATTTTATTTTATTTTATTATTATTATTATTATTTTTTTTTTGTGACATTTATTAGTAATTTCCGAGTGAACAAGAAAAGGAAATCCCACACCAAAGGTTTTCAGTGTACTCCATGACACTGGACTGGGTCACAAATACGAGCTGCTTCACTGAAAGCTTCTGGAAACGTATATTTAACATTCAAGAGATCCCAGTATTTCTACATCCTCATATAGGATTGCACAGATGATTTTCACTGCCCACAGCATCCACCAATCACAGCACAGATTTACACCTCATCGTCAACAACAACACAAACCACGGCTGTCAGTCATTTGGTGGGAGGAGGAGCCAGAGGAGGAAGAGGAGCGTCAGGAGTCAGTCTGACCTACAGCGCTACAGCAGTGTGTGTTTATGTGTGTGTGTTACATGTGTAACCTACATATGACAACCCCATCAGCAATGAAACACACCACTTTATAAATAATCTACTACAACATCCACTCTGAGCAAAAGTAATGCAGCAGAAGAGAGCGAAACTCCTCAAACTGATGTTTCTGCTACACATATTTTAGTTCAACAATGCAGTGTTGAAATAGTGCTGGAATAAAAAAAATGTGGATCAATAACATCATTTACTTCTCTTCTTTTCTACATTAGTGTCATTGTGTTTGTCTTCTGGACTCAACACACATCGGTTACGACGTATTAAACACAGATCATGTGCCTTTTGTGTCTGGTCACTAGCTATGTTTACATGCCCCCAAATAATATGTTAGTAACCAGACTAATGGATCAATCCAACTGAACAGTCTTCATGTAAAAAACATATCAGTCAACTCGGGGTGCTGTGGGTCTTACATAACTCACATGGGGACAGCAACCGAGAAGATCACATGACCACACACTAACACGATTACGAGTGTTACGAGCAGACTGACCAGATGACATCACCAGCGGGACATTAACAGCTCTACTAACGACTGATCACTCTGATCAGCTGATGATCAATCCACACCTGCAGCTCTGATCACATCAGATTCTCTCAAACACTCCCGTCACCACTGCATAATCAATAACATTAATTACTGTGAGCTTGACATTATGGATATTTATTAATAAATGTGTAAACACAGTCACTATATGTTATGACTGTGAATTAAGCAATAGTCTGACCAACTAGCAGTTACTTCATGGACTCAAATTAGACGCATCTACTTTACGTGACTAACAAAGTTATGACCAGTCCATGAAAAAATTAGATGACCAACTTGTAAGACTAGTCGAAGTAGTTTATGCCACCGGCCCACTGGTTTCACTTTATTTTCACATTTATGTGCACTTCAAAAACAAGTGACCACACAAATCTAAACACACACACACACACACACACACAAGCCGCCCAGAGGAGACGAGAGACGAGGAGCTGCTCCTTCAGGACATGAAGCTCACTGGATCTGACTGAACATCTCAACATTAATAACATAACAATATTACTGTAATATTAAAAAAAAATGTGGATGGAAAACAGTATTTAACGTGTTTACATTTGTAATTTGTATGACAAATTGTATGTCAAAATTTCATCATTACTAATATTAACAATCATGATATCCTGACTTCAGTGCTCACAAACACAACAAGAACAGTGAGTGTGTGTGTGAGTGTGTGTCTCAGTATTACATCACAGTTGGCAACACTGGGAGGAAAACGAAAATATCCACACAATGTCAGACTCTGGTTGTCATAGCAATATCAAGGAGGCACCAAGATGGAAACTACAGCTGCGTCCGAAAGCCTAGTCAACTGACATGCTGCCTCGCTGCCTTATTAGGCAGTGACATCGAAGGCTGCGAAGGCGACTCAAGAAACAGTTTCGGACAGACTTCAGAGGCAGCGTAACATGCAGTTGTTGCTAGGTTACCTAACGGTCAAGTTGTAAAGTTTGTAGAAAAACCATCTTAAACAGTTATGTATAAATGATTTAATAATACATAAAGAGCTCAATGTCATTGTCACTGAAGGTCTGTGTGTCAGAAAAGACAGCAGAGAATGACATTTTTTGCATAAAAAATAAAAGCACTGTTGCGAGTATTATTGCAAAACAGGTCATTGTTATTAGTGGCTGTTTTGTTATTATTGGTAGTATATTGTAAATATTATTCTTATTTACTACTCATTTGAACCCTTTTAACATTTTTGTAAAATACTATTACTATTCATAAAGTATATCACGGTCAAGATCTCATCTATTATATAAAGTAACAAGTTTAATTTCACCAGAATATCTTTATTTATGTAGCCTATACGACGCACAAGCACAGGATTGTGGGAAATCGAAGGCAGCGAAGGATACATCTATGCTGCCTTCAAAATTTGATCAAAAGAAGATACCTCCGAAGACACGAAGTGAAGCAGAATTTGGATTTGGCATTTTAGAGCTTTTGGACGCAGCCTACATGAGCTGCTCTGTGTGTGTGTGTGTGTGTGTGTGTGAGAGAGTGTGTGAAGGACTGATGCAGTCAAAGATTTTGATTTAATCAGACAGATGTCTAAACAAGTTTCTGCAGCACCACTATTTCATCTGTCATTGGTAGTGTAATTTAGTGTTTCACACATTCTCTCCATCCCTGTACAATGCAATAACATCACATTATACTTGTGTGTGTATGTTCTGGTATATATGGTTTATGAGGACACAAATGTGTATAATGACATGGGTACTACAACGTAAACATGGTTTATGAGGACACTTCCTGTGTCCCCGTAAAACAAAAGGCTTAAAAAACATACTAAACAGTGTTTTATGAAATTCAAAAAGTGTGCACAGTCTCCTGTGAGGGCTAGGTTTAGGTGTGGATAGCGATACGGTTTGTACAGTATAAAAACCATTACGCCTATGGAGAGTCCCCGTAAACCACAAATGCAAGAATGTGTGTGTGTGTGTGTGTGTGTGTTTGTGTGTGTGGTCAGACCGCGGCAGTGACACACCAAATTATCACTGTTTGCATCATTCTTGCATAATTAGTATCCATAGATGATCTCATTCAGATCAAACACATGCCACACTGTTGGACTGCTGAGTCACTCCAGATACAAGCATCTGCTAAAAGGTTTAAAAGCTCATTAAAAATGCTTTTCTTTAATTTCTTTAAAATGAGCATTTGTTTCTGGCTACTTTGTATAGGTTTCTATGTAAGTACTGATACTTCTGATTGGGCTGTGTATATATATATATATATATATATATATATATATATATATATAATACATTTAATGTAAAATGCTGATGCTGAACAACAATTCCATGTTATCAGTCCACCATCCGTGAATCTGTGTTTCTCATATTTCATGGGGGCACATAGCAACTGTTGCTAAGGCACTCTGAGTATGTGAGCTGATTGGCTGGAGGTCTCCATGCTCTTACATAAGAGACATGATGGGAGAGAGTCGTGCGGCACATCCTTCAGCTTCACACACACACACACACACACAGACACACACATCAGACTCATGAGACCTGAATGTCTGATCTGATGACCATCCAAACAACAAACACAAACTGACCCTCACTCACTGAACCACATACTTGTGTGTGATGAGTGTACTAGAGTCATGTAAGTGGTTGCTGGGTGGTTTCTATGGTCTGGTGTGGGTCTGTGAGATCTTCTCTAGATACGGCTGAAGTCTGTGGGAGTTTATCATCACTAAACCGTAACAAAATTTTGCTAAACATCTTCAACATTCAACATAAACACTGTCAACTAACACTAGTTAAACAGACAAGCTGCAGAAGAAGTGATTTTGTGAAATTAATGATTCACATCAAATATGCATAATAGCCTGAAAATAAAAAGATCCAAATAATGCTTTCAAGAGCCATTTATGACCAGATACTTTTGAGTGTCAGATCGAATATCTGATGAGAACAGAGCCGTTTTCAACAAATACATCACGTCACATCACATCAGCTCTGATGTGTTTCCTCTGACAAAATCTGGTCCGACAGACTAATGAGCTCTAACAAGAACACTAGACGTGTGACACAGACAGTATCTTTCATTTTAATGCTCCCTCACTTTACATACAGACTAAGACTAACACAGAGGTTAAAATAATCACACAGTGAATATTGGTGCAGTGCAGTAATGCAGCTGATACTGACTCAACATGAGCAACCAGATGAACAAAGTCTCATGAAGAAACACATGCAGCTCAGTTTCAAAACAAAAAAATGAGAGGTTATATTTTGCATTAAAAATAAAGCCTGTTTACATTTACATCTATGAATTTAGCAGACACAATGCCAGATTTATTAGACAACTAGAAGAAAAGGAGGAATGCAAAGAAAAAGACATCTGGTTAGAGGACCATAACAATTGTTCACATTGTGACATTATTTTTAATTTGAACACATATTTCCCTGACCGTTTCTCACATAGGCTTTATTTTCTGTTTTTATAAGGAGAAATATGATCACAACATGTTCTTGACAGAGAAATTCATCCAATTTGTTATCTTAGCTCAAAAGGAGATGAATGGAGAAAAACTGATGAAACAAATACACACACACACACACACACACACCAGTTTTGGGCAGCAGAATCAGAGCACATCGGGTGACGTTTGTGTTCACATGACTATGAGCAGATTCCAGCAGTCAGAGCTGCAGTAAAGCATGCGACAGAGCACAGCTGTGAGTGGAGATTCACTGACACCTACAGGACACACACGGCACTGCAGCTCCATCACACACACCTGCCTCCTCATGAGAGTCACTCATCATCTCATCAAACACCACGAGTCTGTATGCGGGACAATAATCAGACCAGACCTCACTGAGATCGCTAAGATAAACACCCAAACAGCTGACATGAGTTTGAACACTCACTGCAAATCCAGGCATCATCTTTACCTTCCTAAGATCATAACAGTGCCTAATAACAGCTAATACCGTGACAATGTGATTCATGAGAAGAAAACTACAAAACAAGCAGAAATACGGTCACTAGACTGAGATCAAAGCAGCGCTGCAGTCTTAACATTTCACAACTTCATTCCATAATGCTGGAAACAGTTTTACTTCTGTAACGTGATTTCAGAGTGAAGCACTGAGAAATTGTGGGATTGTAAGCACTGCTGCTCTTCTATAAGATTAATAAACGTAAATGAAAAAGACTCAATTAAACCGAATATTCAACAGATGTTTTATCATTTAAGAAACTAAAGAGAGTCAGACTGAGATTTGTTCAGACACACTGCATCAGAAAAACAGACCAATCACAGTGAAATGTTGATCAGGAAGCGTGCGGGTCACATGACAGCTAAAGTTCAGAATGATGCTGAGCTCTGCACTGATTACACACACAGCGATGGACACATACATCAATGATTCAAACACACACAGGTCACGTGACGCAACTGGGGTTTTTCCGCTGGACTGTCAGCTCAACACGGCCGTAGTGCACAGCGAACACAGATCACACTCAGTGTGCATCAATATGGAGCACTCAGACAACAAACACTGCATTACACTACTATCACACAGCCTCACTACATCATGCTTAATTCAGCGAGTGCCATAAAGTGGTCTTTTTGTGTCATTTTTATTCCAGTACTGTGTTTTCACGTTTGTCAGTCAGAGTCAAGAAAGATGTCAGAGTGATTGATCTTGAAACTGTAATTTTAAAGAATTTGCTTTAACATCACACGTTTCCTCCAGCAGCAGCAGTGACTGTTCATTTATGATTGTGTTTATTACATGTGGACAGTTTAATTGCATGAAATGATTAAAATTCAATGACAATATCAATCTGATTCATCAGGACTAAAGAGGAGAAACACACTGACAAAAACAGAGCCTGAACAACACATTAAATATACAAAACACCGAACAGATGACTGAAATGAGAAAAGATGCCATGTGATTTATATTTAAAGGATTAGTTCACTTCCAGAACAAAAATGTACAGATAATGTACTCACCCCCTTGTCATCCAAGATATTCACATCTTCTTTCTTCAGTCGTAAAGAAATTATGTTTTTTAAGGAAAACATTTCAGGAATGTTCTCCATATAGTGGACTTCTATGGTGCCTGTGAGTCTGAACTTCCAAAATGCAGTTTAAATGCGGCTTCAAAGGCTCTAAACGATCCCAGATGTGGAAGAAGGGTCATTTAAACTGCATTTTGGAAGTTCAGACTCACAGGCACCATAGAAGTCCACTATATGGAGAACATTCCTGAAATGTTTTCCTTAAAAAACATAATTTCTTTACAACTGAAGAAAGATGACGTGAATATCTTGGATGACAAGGCTGTGAGTACATTATCTGTACATTTTTGTTCTGGAAGTGAACTTTTTTAATGTTTCTGTTAAACAGCTGAGAAATACATCTCTATCAGAAAAACAGACAATAAGAGGCTAGTTTTAAATCAAGTCATAACCCTGTGGATGGTAAACGGGCCGCATCACGCAGGTCAGCAGCGGTGGGTGATTCAGCGTTTCAGCAGTGAGAGCTGATAAAGACGACGGTTACTGGGAGCACAAATCAATTCACAATCACTGCAATCATGAAGATCTGATGCGGGAGCACATCAGCAGCATCAGATCACTGCATTAAAGCCCTGCAGGATGCGACGAGCGTAACGACGCTCACCCGCAGCATCACAACACGCTCACAAGAGCCACACTCGCATCTTCTGCTGAGTCACTGCAGATGCGTCACTATGGCAACCAGACGGGCCGCTCACACGGTCCGCACGTCAGACACGCGCTCGCAGGCCATCGACACGTTAGCGCTACTGACCGAAGGGCGGCCCGATTGCCGGGCAAAGTTAAGGCAGGGATGGAGAAACTGGGCGAATCCAGAGGAAAGACAGACGAGTTCTCTGGAGACGAGCAGATATATTTAGAGGCACTAGACTGACCCGACATTGACCACAAACAGAACAGCCTGAAGAGGAGAACAGAGCGACTCATTCAAGGACAAACTCTTCATCAAACCACTGCACTCAAACGCAGCTGCAGGGAGAATCACACACACAAACACACTCGAAACATCCAGGTCATGAAGATTATTACTGAAATGTGTTAAATGTTGATGACAAAATACAAAACACTTAATGGTCCCAAAACATATTGTCAATTTGCCCGATTTTGAGTTGAAACATGACCTGGACTTCATGAAACTGACCCTTCAATAAGGTCATACACATAAAAACATATTTTGAATGTTATGTGTGTGTGTGTGTGTGCGCATGTATGTAATTTATTTTTTTATTTTTCAATTAATTTTTTGTCTATTTGTGGCAATAGCCAAAAATGCATTGTATGGGTGAAAAGGATTGATTTTTCTTTTATGCCAAAAATCATTGGGATATTATTCATGTTCCATGAAGATATTTTGTGAATTTCCTTCCATAAATATATCAAAACTTTTTGATTAGTAATATGCATTTTGACAACTTTAAAGGCAATTCTCTCAATATTTTGACTTTTTTTGGACCCTCAGATTCCAGATGTTTAAATATTGTCCTATCCCAACAAACCATGAATCAATGGAAAGCTTATTTATTCACCTTATATATATATATATATATATTTTTTTTTTAATAAGTCTAAAAAAAGTTTAAAATAAAAGTACCAGGTGTTTGCTCTTACCTGTCTTCATCTACACCAGCTGAGACAGCAAAAGCACTGGCACCTCCATCCTGTCCGAGAGCAGCCACAGCATCAGACGCAGTCGGTCCTGCGAGGCCCGCCATGCCTCCTGCGGCCAGCCGTGGCAGCGAGAGCAGCGGGTGGTGCTGCAGCAGGAGTCGCTGAGCATCCTCCAGCTGCGAGGCCGTCACATACGCGGGGCCCGCCGGGGGGAGCGGGGCCCTCAGCGCTTGGCCCGGGAGCAGCGGCTGCAGGTTACTCACAGCGGCAGACGGAGGCATGCTGGAGGTGCCGGACGTAGCCAGCTGGGCTCCAGTTTGGTCTGGGTTGATCCCCATCTGCGGGGTGGGAACCTGGGGCCTCGGAGACACGGGCCCCGGAGGAAGCCCCGGTATCCCGACAGCTCTGGGCGACACGGCATTCGGAATTGGAGGAATCTGAAGAGGTTGAGCTGTGGGAGGAAGCACGCTCTGGCTGATGGACACCGGAGGTTTAGCAGGGTAGCTGCTCTGGGCCTCTACACTGTAGGTTCGAACCGGAGCGGATGAACCCTCCGCACCCAACAGGACTGAGGGAGCGACGGCTTGAGGAACCAGGTGAGCGCCTGGGTCTTGAGCGTGCAAACCGTGGACGTCTCCTCCGCCGCTCAAGGTGCTTCCAGAGGAGCTGCCGCTCGTGGTCTCGTGTTCAGACTGAATGACGCTTTCCACCGCTCTGTGAGCGATGGGCGCGGTGTCTCCGGGTGGGGCGTCTTTTTCGTAATACTCCGCACAAGTCCAGCGACCCTTGCGAAACGGCTCCGAGTTGGAATCCAGCTTCACCACCCTGAAGCGAGAGGCGGTGGTCGCGGCGCTCGGCTGAGTTTGGGTGGTCGGATTTGCGGGCGCAGCCGTCGTAGTTCCAGTGGGGATGGGAGCACCGGCGGCGTCTGTCGCGACAGGAACCGGCGCAGCGGCGTGACTCAATGCAGATCCGCCGGGCTCCGTGACTGCAGCTTGGACGGAACGCCCGCTTGGGGCCGGAGCCTGTTGGACGGCGGGGACGGTCGCCAGAGCCGCGGGTCGTCCGGTCTTGTGATGATGGTGATGGTGAGCGTGATGATGGACGCCGTTGACCATGTACCCCTGGTGCATCACCGGCTCGTTGGGCGACGTGACTCCGGGCGTCTCGCCTCCGTGCAAACTATTGAGCGTCTCCTCGGACGAGCTCCTCTCGGGGACGCCCGTGTCCGTGGCTCGGGAAACGGACACGTCGAGGATGTCGGACGAGGACAGGTCCTCGGTGTGCGACTCGTCCATGTCGTCGTAGCTCTCGGTGTCGTCGGCGATGCTGTTGTTGGCGCTGGCGGACACCTGCGCGGGCAGGACGCTGGTGATCTGGAAGCCGCTCTTCTTCTTGACCTGCGTCCCGACGCTCTGGATGCCGAGGCCGTGGGGCGGGTGATGCGGCCCGGGGGACGACGAGCCGGCCGGCGGCGGATGTGCCATCAGGGTGGACGTCTGGTGGTCGTCAGACTGGACGGCGGCGGCGCCGCTGCCTCTGCGTCCGGCGAACGCCGACGGGTGGGACATCCTCCTGCTGCCGGGCGACTCGCCGGTGGAGTCCGAATGATGCATCTGCTCGATTCACTCTTGTTGGGATGTAAATAGGGTAAACGGTGTACTGAACCCAACGAACACGTTACAGTCCGTGCAGTGACGTCGTTAGGAAAGCGTTTATAGTCCCCATTTAAAGAGCAAGCAAGAGTTTGACAGCTCCTCCAGCAGATCGCAGCGCTGCTTATGATCAATGAGTGTTTATAATAAATAACGCAGGCTAACGTCAGCTAGCTCCTGGTTAGCACATTAAACGCGCCTGCTGGTTAACTGACAGCTAACTCAATCCATCAGCAGCATATGTCCTGACAGAAATACGCGAATGTGTCAGTGACACGCGTCAGTTACGGCTCAATGCCGGCTGAGAAATGAACATAAACAGACGGTCGACATCACCTCAGCGCTGCAGACGCTCCTCTGGACTCATGATTTGATCGAATACGCACTCAGACGCTCCGACTCGCCGGTTTAAATCCGTTTTATGCCGCTTTCTGCTCTCAGGCCTGTGTGAGGATGGTGAAATGGCTTCATTCGCAGGTTTGCTGTCTCATCCTGTCTCTGTCTCATCACTGCTGAACGCTGTTAGCACGCTAACCGACGAGCTAGCAGCTGTGGTGACGCCAGCGGGGGGCGGAGCCGCGGCGCGCAGGACACGCCCATCGCGAGGCGCCTCAGCGCTGATCCGGGATCAGATGTCTCGCGGTTCCCGCGATTGAGCTGCGGCGGGAGCAGCTGATCTCAGAACGGCTGGAGGAGAGAGAGACTGCTTACGGACGACTGGACGAATGCTGATACATTGTGGACAGTCAATCATTAGTTTTCACGAAGTTAAGTTATATATTTTAAATAAATAAATAAAAAATACATAATTTTTTATTTTATTATTTATTGTTTTTACATGGACTAACTGACCTTTTAGTACATTTTGCAGTGAAAATAATTGTTTTTAATTACATTGAAATAATACTGCAGTACAGCATCTGGAACACTACACATTACATTCTAAAATTACATATACTCACAAATTTGTAAAGCTTCTTATCATTTTTGGGTATTTGGTTAGGACAAAGGGTAATTATAAACTTTGTAAAATCTGCAGTGTAATTAGACTCTGATTCTGATTCTTATTTCACTGGAAAATGTACAAAATGTTCCTTTTTTAAGCATTTTATCATTTCTTTTACAAGGACTAATTTACTTTTTGTAAATAAATCTCTTAAACGGACATACTATGCATAAAGAGATGTGGTAAATTGACGCTCTAATACACTATTCATATACTTACACATAGTTACACAAATATGTTTCCTCAGTAAAATAAATATTCAAAGAAATACAAGTGTATTTATTTATTGTTTCGTGGGTAAGACTTCACAATGAGGTTCCATCAGTTAATGCATTAACCAATATTAACTAACAACTTTGTTATAGCATTCATTATTCTTTGTTGATGTTAGTTTATTTAAATGCACAGCCGTTCATAATAAGTTAATGTTGCTCAGGTCCATTAAATAATATTAACACATGCAGCTTTTTAGTTGTATTAGTTGTTTTTGTATTAGTAAATGTTACAGTGAACACTAACTGATTAATACATGATGTAGAAGTATTTTTTCATTGTTAGTTCATGCTAACTAATGTTAAAAAACAAAACATTATTAAAAGAAGTAACCATTTAGTTCAGGGGTGCCCAAACTGGGTCCTGGAGGGCCGGTGCCCTGCAGAGTTCAGCTCCAACTTGCCTCGACACACCTGCCGAGAAGTTTCTAGTATGCCTATAAGAGCTCGATCAGCAGGTTCAGGTGTGTCTCACTGGGGTTGGAGCTCAACTCTGCAGGACACCTGACCTCCAGGACAGAATTCAGGCACCCCTGATTTAGCTGTAAAAAAAACAAAAACAAAAAAAAACACAAAATAAGTACCAACCCTGTGAAGGCAATTTCACAGTTCATGTAATTTTTTTAATTTCAGTTTCATAATAAAAAGGCACTTGAATTGGCTGCAGCGTCACAGCTGATATCTGACACACATGATCTGATGTGGTGCGATGAGGAGCCGGCGAAGGTCTAATCTTCGCTGTCGGGCAGGACCGTGCAGGTTACGAGTTTGTTACAGGATGAACCTGCAAAACATCTCAACCTTAAATAAAAGCCAAACAGACTTCAGCATCTCCACCCTTGATGGATGTGACACATGAGCAGCTGCAGGTGAAGACGGAGCTCATAATCAATCACACCTCTTTATTAACCGCACGCAGCTGCATCTGAGAGAATTACAGTCACAGCATGAGCTCAAAACACAGATCAAAATAATTCATATCCATTCATTTGGTATGAGTCTCTTCTTTTGAAAGACTAAACATATGAGAAGTAAACAAAAACAAAATTTGAAAAAACGAATCAACTTTGTATTGTCTTTGTTTTCGCTGGATTTCATTTCTAAAGTCACTATAAATCACTGGATGTTCTCAGATGTTCTTCTCCTGAGCTCAACCACTGTGAATCATCATCCACCATCAGCCGTGCGTTTATGACGTGCTGTGATGAGTTTGGTCCTTCATCTCCTGATGCTCAGATGAGCGCAGTGATTCATCTGATCTGATTCACCCGCATCCACACGTCACACATCAGGAGGGCGTTTCTTCAGACTCATCACACACTAACTGCTGAGCAAACAGCTGCTGGAACACACCGCTCCGCTCCGGACTCCTGTCACTGATGGTCTCGGAATGATCCTCTTGTGATTGGCTGATCAGGCCGTCTGTCTGAGGATCTGAGCACTGTCCTTCATCTCTACTGACGTCCTCATTTGATGCTCGCTCATCGTTCGTGTTCACAGACACACTGATCTCATTTGAGTCTTTACCAGCCACGCCAAAGAACCCGCTGCGGACGATGTAACGGACACACTGGAGAACGACGTTCCTCTCATGACGGATATCAGGAGCCAGTAACTGCACAACAAACACACACTCAATAACAGCATTCAGATGAATAACACTGTAATATTGTGAAATATTATGTTAATTTAAAACAGCTGTTTTCTATGTGAATATCTGTTAAACTGTAATTTATTTCTGTGATGCGCAGCTGAATTTTCAGCATCATTACTCCAGTCTTCAGTGTCACATGATCCTTCAGAAATCATTCTAATATATGCTGATTTACTGCTCAACAAACATTTATGATTATTAGTAATGTTGAAAACAGTTGTGCTGCACAATATTTTAGTGTAAACCATCGTGCATTTTATTTTTTTAGGATTCACAGATGAACAGAAAGTTCAAAAGAACAGCTCTGATTTGAAATTGAAATCTTCTGTAACATTAAAAATGTGACACAGCACCACAAAACCAGTCACAAGGGTTATTTTTTTTAATTGAGATTTAGAAATCGTATCACATCTGAATAAATAAGCTTTCCATTGATGTATGATTAGAACAATATTTGGCTGAGAAACAACCATTCGGAATCTGAAGGTATAAAAAAAAAATAAAAAATAAAAAAATAAAAATATTAAGAAAATCGCCTTTAAAAGTTGTCCAAATGAAGTTCTAAGCAATGCATATTACTAATCAAAAATGAAGTTTTGATATATTTTCCATAGGAAATTTCTAAAATATCTTCATGGAACATGATCTTTAATTAATATCCTAATGATTTTTGGCATAAAAGAAAAATCATTTTGACCCATACAGTCTATTGTTGGCTATTGCTACAAATAAACCCGTGATACTTGTGGTTCAGGGTCACAAAAGACTTTACTGGCACTTTTAATCAACTTAATGCATTTTTGATGAATAAAAGTACTAATTCACATATACGTTGTGTACACAGTGATTGTGTCTCAGACTCAGGTGTGCGTTTTTACTCACCATCTCTAGCAGTGTTGCTCGATGTCTCTGTGATTCAGCGGGTTTACAGGATTTACCGCCTCGCCCTCCTCTCGCCCCGCGACCACATCCTCGACCGCGTCCTCTGCCTCTGCCAACCGGGGCATGATGGGATTGCTGTGGTGTGTGTTTCTCCTCATGCAGCGCCGGGATCCTCTGGACAGGAAGTGGATGAGCAGTCAGGAGCGTCTTATTCTCCTCTAGAGCCTGACTGACCCTCAGCACTGGAGCATCTGTGAACAAAATAAAATACACAAACTTTCAATTTGATGTTTGAAAAAAAATTCTAATATTTTCCTTGTACAAAATCACATGATATATCACATGATGTACGTAGATATTTAATGTACATGTTATTTATTTGAACCTGACAACTAGAATAGTGCTGATACTGAGCCGTGAACATCAAACTCATACCGTCAGCGTCTCCTTCACTCTCACTGGAGGTCATGTCCCCCCCGTAGCTGGACATCAGTGACCCGAGGGCAGAGGTCACGCTCTTGGGAGCGACAGTGAGACCAGCCTGAGTCTGCTGAACAGACTCGTCCTTATCAGACTCTGAAAGAAGACAAACAAAGTCTGTTTGACTGAATGAAAGACGCTTCTCCATCACATCACCATCAGCAGTGAGACGAGACTGACCGGGGTCACTGCAGGCGAGAGCGGCGAGAGGGTCTCTGTCCTGATGAGGCCGCTTCAGATCGACCCTCTGCTCCGTCTCAGAACTCGTTCGACGGGGTCCTTCACATCTCCAGCGCTCGGACCCACGGCCCCTACCGCGGCCCCTGATGCGACTGGACACAGATCAAGTTTAAACTCACTCCATATGCAGTGATCAAAATGCACAGGAAAGAAATACCTCAAATGAAACTGAATATGTGCTGAAAATGTTCTCGCCCTCAGGCCATTCAAGATTAGAATGAGTTTGTTTGTTCATCAGATTTGTAGAAATGTGTCATTCCATCACTGTCTCACCAATGGATCCTCTGCAGTGAATGGGTGCCGTCAGAATGAGAGTCCAAACAGCTGATAAAAACATTACAACAATCCACAAGTAATCCACACCACTCCAGTCCATCAGCTCACATCTTCACAAGACTAAAGTGTTAAAGTTTTGAACTGTTTCGTCTTGTAAACGGTGCTTGATCTGTGCAGATTTCGCTCTTGATTCAGACCAGACCACTTTTTCACTGGAGGAAGTGTTATTAAGGATCATGGACTTGTATTTTAGTTAAAAATGTATTAATGATTGATTTGTTTCAGCTTTTGTCTTGTCAAGATGTGAGCTGATGGACTGGAGTGGTGTGGATTACTTGTGGATTACTGTGATGTTTTTAATCAGCTGTTTGGACTCTCGTTCTGACGGCACCCATTCACATCCATTGGTTAGACAGTGATGGAATGTACAAATCTGATGAACAAACAAACTCATCCTAATCTTCAATGGTCTGAGGGTCAGAACATGTTCATGTTTGGTTAATAATATGAAGGTGTGAGTGTTTATCAGTAACGCACCCAAACTGAGCCGTCTCCAGCACGTCTCCTCGCTGCTCCTTCATCTCCATCAGCTTCAGCTTCTTCTCTATGTTTTTCAGTGTTGGGTAGTTTCTGCACATATTGAAGGAATTTAATCATTTGCAACATTAACACTTATTTTCATTTACTTCTGTACTATAGAAATAAATGTAACTTGACTTATTTTCCATTAAAATGTTTTTTTGCTCACTTGAGTCTTTTTCCTAATTATTCACTAAACCGTTAGCACATCTGAAGCAGAATAAATGTCTGTCGTACTTGCGTCTCTCTTCTCTCCATCTGGCGACGTCCTCTGCAGTGTCCAGTTTGATCCTCTTGGCTCCTGGAGCGTGATTCTGCAGGAGAACATCAGCGTCTCACACTCAGCTTTAAACATTTAGTACACATTCAAACCAGCAGATCTCAACATTCTGGTTATTATAAACAGGCTGCAATTTTGTCGTCTGTCGCTTTAAATGCTCAAGCTCTTTAAAGTCAGATGGATTCTGATTGGCTGTCAATGCGGTTATTGTTTTTAAAAACACTTTAAGTGATATCAGTATTCAACATGAGCTTCTGAACAGGACACTCACGTTTTTCCAGTGGATCTTCACCAGTTTCTCGTTTGCCGTGAAGCGACAGTCTTCCACAGAGCACTGCAGACACACAGAATGAGACAGACACACGTTTAGATCAGAGGACTAATGTGACGGACCGCCGCGTGATCACATGACTGAGCTGAGCGTTGATTACGGCGGCTCACCTTCACGTGTTGTGAGATGTGTTCATCATATTTGTCTTGAGTTCTGAAGCCTCTGTCACACGTGTCACAGAAATGACTGAACTCAGGCTCTTTCTGCTGCTTCTGCTCAAACACACACACACACGAAACCTCACATCACATCACACATGACTGCAGATTAACACTCAAACGGGAATAAAACAGGGTCTGGATTTACCCTTCGACCCCAGTGATGCTGTGCTGGACCCCGCCAGCCATGATGATGAGGATAAGGATGATGATGATGAAGATGACCTGATAAAAATGACATGAGGTCAGACAGAGAAATTACTATAGAACTCACTGTTTCAGACTAACAACTACATCAACAGTGAATTAAAAACCTGTGCATACTAACTAAACAGTTAACCAGTGACATGATAATAACTGAACAGCTTACTGGGTACATGATACAAACATGCAGTTAACCAGGTATATGACACTAACCAAACAGCTTGTTAGGTACATGACAGTAACTGAACAGTTAACCGGGTACTTTATACTAACTGAACACTTAACCAGGTACAAGTTTCTAACCGAACAGTTAACCGGTCAGCGAGCTCGTGTACCTGCGTAGGGCTGCGGCTGATAGTGGCTCGTCCAGGGTCCGGTCTGTGCCGGTTGAGTCCAGCTCCAGTCTCTGGACGCCTCGAACTTGCGGCTGTTGTGCGGTGTGGAGCCGCTCCAGTGAAGCGCCGCTGGAGGATCCGCCGCTGCTGCGCTGAAGTTCGGCGGCGGGTACCGCTCGTGTTCCCCCATCATGACCGACACGGCGCTGCTCGCGTTTAAAACCGGCTCCGATCAGCGTTCTTACAGTCACATAAACACACATGTGCTGTAAAAACATGCTGCGCTACACACGTGCGTGCGCGTTCACTTCTACGTCACTTCCGAACTGCGCTGAACCGCAGCGAGTGCGTGCTGACGCTACATGACGCTGTACGTCACTCCCCGCATCGACGATCAAAACGTCCAAAAACTGTTATTTTAAAATCATTGAGACGCTACTAGAGTTTGTATTAATATTTTGGATTAGATTTGATTTTTATAATCTTTGCCTTTAATGTTAATTTAAGTGACAGTTTTAATAAAGTTGTTTTATGTTTTGTCTTTTTTAGTAGTTAAAAAAACACACACACACACACACACATGAAAAGTTGCAGAAACACCAGTTACATTTTAACTTTATATTAAATGTTATATTTCAAAGATCTAAAGTCTTATGCAGAACATTAACAGAATTTTATGAAGTTTGTAAACTTTTATTAAAACATAAAAATGGTCATACATGTAATCATACAAATAAAGATTATTCAAGTTTTCATAATCAGTTGAAGCACAAATAACAAAAACGTTTGAGACAAACTGTTTCTATTATAAACAAGCTCTGAAATATTTCAGCATCTTTAACTTTTGGTCCTCTGTAATTCTGTGGCATTTTTATGATGATGTTTAGAGTCTAAAGTCTCTAAAAATCCTTCATCACATCACTGGTCTTCGCCGACTGGCACTTTATTCAAGAGCTGCTGGACAATCTTGCATAGATAATGTATAAATCAGTTAATAAATTAATAAACGTCATTATCTGACGTGATAAGGCACTGCGTGTGACGTCTGATCACACCGGTGATTCGTCTCGATTCTCACTGATTAACGGCCAGTAGTCTGGATTCTCTTCATACCACTGTACTGAAAACAACAGACACTCACGTCATACTCTTCCTCATCATCATCATCATCATCACACACACAGAATCATCTGAATCTCTTACTGGTGCGTCTGATTCCCTCCTTCCAGGTTACTTTCTGTCTCCAGCCGAGTGTGTGCAGTTTGTCTGATATCATGGGATAGCGGAGCTCCGTCACCGGACTGGAGATCAACGCATGCGTTAATACGACACATTCATTATTATTCATCTCAAACATATGACAGACACAATCATCACACACCGATCTTCAACAAACTCCATCCAGTCATCCAGCGCTTCCTCTGAGACGTTCTTGACTTTCTGTCAACAGGAAACAGTTGATTATGGATTAGTATGATTATGAACAGCTAAACTAACAGTGAGCCGCTCATGTGACTCCTACCATCTTCACTAGTTCTCTGGCGAGCTGAACGATGGGAATCTCAAAGCTGCTCCCGATGTTGTAAATCTCTCCCAGAATGCCCTTCTCCAACAGCGTCAGGAAGGCGTCCGTGACGTCGCTGACATACAGGAAGTGTCTGGACTGCAGGCCTGAACCCTGAATAGTGCTGCACGACAGCAGACACACACACACACACACACACTATAGAGCAGATGAACACAGACGTGAACATGCGCTCCGATCAGTCAGAAACACTCACCACTTCTGATCCCGCTGGATGAGCGACAGGAATCTGGGAATGACCTGAACAAACACAAGCACATGCTGATGAAGCGCTGAGGTCATGTGACAGTCAAACACACGTGTAGAGCTGCTGATCACACACACCTTCTCGTGATGCTGCTGTGGTCCATAAACGTTACTGCTCCTCGTGATCAGAACAGGAAACTACAGCAGACAGAAAATACAGTACAATCACATCACAATCTGGATCATTTAGCAACATCACTGTGATATAAAAAGTAGTGCTGTCAAACTATTAATCACGATCAACTGCATCCAAAATAAAAGTTTTTGTTTGCGTAATATATGTGTGTGTACGGTGAATATTTATTATGTATCTGTATAGTAAATACATATACATACTGTATATTTTGAAAATCCTTTTTATATTATATATAAATGTATTTAATATATAAACAACTTTTTTCTTAAATATATACTAGCATGTGTGTGTATATATATATACATAATTATACACAGTACATGCACATATATTACGTAAACAAAAACTGGACACGATTAATCGGTTAAAAAAAAAAATCAATGAAACAGCATTTCGTTTTAAAGTGTTTAAAACTTCTCTCTTATCTCACAATTTTGATTTAGATTTTTTTTTCCACAATTCAGATTTTTTGTGAGATATAAACTTTAATGTAAGAATTGTGAGATAAAATGTTGCAATTACCTTTTTTATTTTTTATTTCATACAAAAAAAAAAATCATAAATTCAGATAAAAAGGTAAAATGTATGAAATATAAACAGATTTAAATGCATTTTTTGTACCACATTAAAGTCTAATGAGAATTAGCATTAAAAATAATAATAGTGATTACTAAAAATTCTGAAGGTATCACAGGTCTAATCTCACGACCGATACCTTGTGCTTCTTCCAGTACGACATCACAATGTTTTCTGCTGCAGCTTTTGAAGCCGAGTACGGATTGGTGGGTCTTTTTGGACTCAGTTCATCAAACGGCTGTAAAAACAAGATCCAGATCACTGACGTCAATATACAGCCGTACTAAACTGGTCAACAGGAGATGGCTGGTTAGTCGTTCTCATGATATGAGGGCACGATGTGCACTTGCTTTTGCAAATCATTTGCTCTGAACCAGTGATTCAGAACACGTAAACAAACAAAGTAAAACATTTTCAATAAAAAGTTCAATAAAACATTGCAATTGGTTTGTAAAAGGTGTTTTCATGCAGGTTTTGTTGCATTTACACTGTTCTGACCAGAAAGCGTCACCAGCATCAGTTTGTGCGATTCGAAACGTTTGGCTCAGCTGACTTAAAGCCTAGCGCAGTGAATCCGTGTAGCCTGACGTCACCTGCTCCAGACTGTCTCCGTACACCTCATCAGTGCTGACGTAGATGAACCGCTGCACTCGCGCCTCAAACGCCGCTCTGATCAACACGCCGGTGCCGTCCGCATTCACACGCATGAAGCGTGACGGACACAGGAACGAGTTCTCTACAAATCAGGATAAAAACACATGAATGAGACACGTCGTCCTCTAGAGACACACGAAGCAGGTTTACTGTGTTGATGATGAACTGACAGCGTTCACTCACCCACATGAGTTTCAGCAGCGCAGTGAAACACTACATCAATCTTCTCCGTTGCAAAGAGATGCTTTATGAAAAATGGATCACAAACATCGCCCTGCGAAGAGAAAACAGCTCATCAGCTTCGGATCAGCTGGACATAACGAGTAATAACTAGGTTAGTTGTCTGTACCGGGATGAAGGTGTAGGTGCTGCTGCCCTCCACAGACCGCAGGTTCTTCAGACTGGAGCAGTACTGCAGCTGAAACACACCGACAGTAAAATGAGACGCTTCACGTGGGGAAAAAGCTGATTCAATGCTGTTCAGAGACTCACATTATCAACGTTGATGATTCTCCAGTGTGGAAATCTCTTGGCCAGAGCACTGATCAGATGAGATCCACTGAGAACAACAAACAGAACCTCATTATACGTCACACACAGACATGGATTTGGACACTTATAACTGTATGAATGTGGTTTATCAGATCAGTCGCTGCAGGATGGTTTCTCTCACCACTGCTGAAGTCTGAAATCTCAGTGTGTTTGAATCAGCAGGTGTTTTTTCAGCTGGGTTCAAAATTACTCACATACTCTATGAGCAGCTGCTTCTTCTGAATAAATAATTCTATATAGTATGAATGTAATCCAGATGTACCATATTAACCACTGAAAGTAGTAAGATTTTTATTGTTGTTTAAACAAGTCTCTTCTTCTCACCAAGCCTGCTTTTTCCCAAAGTACAGCAAAAACAGTACAATTCTGAAGTATTTTTACTATTTAAAATAACTGCTTTCTATTTGAATATATTTAAAAATATTATTTATTCCTGTGATTTCAAAGTTGAATTTTTAGCATCATTACTCTGTCACATGATCCTTTAGAAATCATTCTAATATTCTCAAAAAACATTTATTATTATTATTATTATTACAGCTGAGTAGAATTTTTTCCATGTTTCTTTCATGAAAGTTAAGAAGAACAGCATTTATCTGAAATAGAAATCTTTTGTAACATTATAAACGTCTTTATCATCACTTTTGATCAATTTAAAGAATCCTTGCTAAATAAAATTATTCATTTCTATCATTTTTTCCCCAGAAAAAGTTATACTGACTCTGAACCTTTGAATGGTATAGTGAATAATGTTACAAAGGCTTTTTATTTTATAGAAATGCTGATCTTTGGACCTTTCTATTCAAAGAATCCTGAAAAAAAATACTCAACTATTTTAAAAACTGATAAAAAAATATAAGAAGATATATTTCTTGAACAGCAAATCCATATATTAGAACAATCTATGAAGGATCGTGTGACACTAATGATGCTGAAAATTCAGCTTTGATCACAGGAATAAATTACATTTTAAAATATATTCAAATAGAAACCAGTTATTTAAAATAGTGAAATATTTTGCTGTTAATGCTGCAAATGCAGCCTTACAAAAAAAAAAAAAACATTACAAATCTTACTGTTCAAAACATTTGGACTGGTAGTGTACTACTCTGTTCACATGTTTCTATGTTCTCCTGCTATATTTTGGTTAAGTATGTCAAGTATGTCAACGTCATCCAGTGGGTCTGTCTCAATCAAAGACTACAGAGGACCCTTAAACAGCCTTAAAGGGACTTTGGTCCCAACACTCACACTAGTGCTCTTGACCTCTTGAATAAGTGAAAGTACACGGGTAATTGAATCTGTAAAGCAGCTCTACAGCAGACAGCAGTGCCGTTATTGAGCTCAGTTCAATTCAGTTGTAGTGTCATTACTCAGCTCAGTCCAGTGCTCCAGTGTGTGTATTGGGACAAACCCAAACTGTCTTCAGTTCAACACTACACCTATTGATTCAGCATCTCAAGACATCTGTGTCAACTGCTTTGATTTTAAATCGTGTTTGTCTAATAGATGACACTTGATCTGATGTTCTGTTGTCTAATGCAGTGAGATTCAGTGATCTGAAGTGTTCAGATGTCTTTTCAGAGAGAAATGAATCTCACATGAATCCCGCTCCTCCAGTCACCAACACACTGCAGCTCATCTTCACCTGTCAGTCCGTCAGCAGCTGTTCACACTGGATATCAGAGTAATCTGGAGCACAAATCAGTTACAGTTAGTCATGAATGAACTTTAACGAAACACGCAACTCCATTCAGTGACGGTTTAAATGCAGTCGATCGCTTCGGAGCGCGTTACTCACGCTATTAAAATAACCTCCATCGTTCCACCAGACCGCGGATCAATACTTTGGCTTCAAGAAGTAATTACATGATCTCAGGACGCTTCGTAAACACTCCTCACGACAGTTCGAGCAGCGGTTTGCGGCAGCGCTGACACGTATGAGCCGAGCTGCCAGCGACCCAGTCCCCGCCTCCGCAGCGCTCTCATTGGTCGCCTAACTGCGCTAGAGTGAAAAGCCGTGTTCGGATTGGTCGAAGCAGACGTCGATCAGCCGGTGGGCGGAAAACGACAGTATTACCTCATTGATAGCAGTGAATGAAGAGAATAAGAGCTTCTGCTGAAATGAAATAATGTTTGTGTACTTTATCATTCTCATTGTTCTTTTGTTCACTTCACGTCCTGCAGCAGGGAAAACGGTGTCTGGGGTTTTCAGGAGCGACGCGGCGAGACAAAATGATGGGCAATACATCACCAGATTTCTGTATCATGGTGGGTGTCTGATATTAAACTGCATTTACACTGACATCATGCATTTGCATTTACTCCCATGTATCTTTGTCTTTCTGTTCACATGCATACATGTAGAATGCAGGAATATTGCTGATGTTGTGACTGATCATATGGGTGCTGTACTGTACTTACTGTACATATCTATTATGATGTGTGTGTGTGTCAGGTGAGAATGGTCTGATGGCGTATCGTGTGGATAATGTGCTGCTGGCCGTGCAGAAGGAGGCCAGACTGCTGCTGTTTCAGGGCTCAGAGGGTTTTGACAATCTCAGCTGTCTGGAGAGAGTCACATCAGCTCACATCTCCAGTAAGACTCATTCACATCTCAGGCCGTTTGAACAGCTTATGTTCAGTGCACCATTATGTTTCTGTCTTTCTATCTGAACCGTGTGAACTTTGACCCTCGACTGCACATGCGCAGTCACGTCATGCAGCTGCTCATCTTCTTATCAGGACATTTGACTGGAATCTCAGACAAACCAATCCTGCCCTGTTAATGATGGATAAACTATTCTGTAACATATGTGACCCTGGACCACAAAACTAGTCATAAGGGTCAGTTTTTTGAAATTGAGATTTAAATAAATAATCTTTCCATTGATGTGCGGTTTGTTAGGATAGGACAATATTTGGCCGAGATACAACTGTTTGAAAATCTGGAATCAGAGGATGCAAAATAAAAAAAAAAAAATCAAAATATTAAGAAAAATCACCTTTACAGTTGTCCAAATGAAGTTCTTAGCAACGCAAATCAAAAATTAAGTTTTGATATATTTACGGTAGGAAATCTACAAAATATCTTCATGGAACATGATCTTTACTTAATATCCTAATGATTTTTGGCATAAAAGAAAAATCTGTCATTTTGACCCATACAATGTATTTTTTTTTTGCTACTGCTACAAATATACCCATGATACTTAAGACTGGTCTTGTGCTCCAGGGTCACATATAACATTTCACATTTCCAGTTAATCTGATCAAAGAGGAGCAGAACCAGACCATACCGCACGAGTCCACACCGCAGACGTGGCACGTGATGTACGTGGATCGCTACACCTGTCAGGACGGTCAGATGGACGGGGCGCTAGAAGACGTGCGCTTCCAGATCACCATGATGAACCCTGACGCCGCAGGAAACCCGCTGGATCACTTCAGCGCTGAGGAGGCCGGTGAGATTCTGTACAGAAAAACACACTGGATTCACTGCATCTCACAAACACACAATATAATGACTGTGTCCTCGCAGGGCTACACAGTTTCTACTTCCTGCTGATCCTGGCGTATTTCGTGGCGTCGTGCATCTACGTGCAGCCGCTGTGGCAGGCGTTGAGCAAAGGCGGCCCGATGCACACGGTGCTGAAGGTGTTATCCACGGCGCTGCTGCTGCAGGGAACATCAGTGCTGCTCAACTACATACACATGGCCCGGTCAGAGCTGCTGCACTTCCTGCTGAACTCATGTACAGATCATGATGATGATGATGATGTGCTGATGCTGTGTGTGATTGGACCCTCAGGTACGCTCGAGACGGAGTGGGAACGCCGCTGACGGGGAGCCTCGCCGAACGTGAGTCTGTCACTGCAGCACAGCGTCAGTCACATGATCTACACATGACAGACACTTCACTTGCATTTAATATGCTTTATGTATAAAAAAAAAAAAATCCCTTTTGTAAATTTAATTTGATGCAGATGTTTTGTCTTTGACCCATGGACTGGTGAAATGCACACTTAAATTGTAAGAAGCTTTAGATTAAAGTGTGTGTGTGTGTGTGTGTGTCAGTGTGTGATATGGTGGCGCAGGTGCAGATGCTGTACATGTTGTTGAGTCTGTGTGTGGGCTGGTCTCTGAGCCGCAGCAGGAAGTCTCAGAGTAAACCGCTGCAGTGGGACTCGTCTCCGGCCTCCACGGCGCTCGCTCTGGCCGTCGTCATCGCTCAGGTCAGCCGCCTAAACGCACGTCAGCAGATCAAAACCAAACTGTACATACACAAAACACACAATAGAACAAACATGACATATACATATATCAGAATAGAACAAGATGTATAACATAAAACAGTTAAATGGATAAATGTGCTCAAGAGTGTGTGAATACTAGCTAATTAACTGCATGATATTATATGTTATTATATTTGATAAAACACCGGGCCTTGTTCACTAATAATTTTGTGGATCATTTTGTATTTGCAAGAACAGGAGAACGTTTCATGAAAAATTAAAAATTCACAACATGCAAATGAATTTGTTTTCAGCATTAATGAATTTTGAGTAATTTTCGTGAGTGTTTTTTATGTTTTCATTTTATGTTTGATTTTGTAGTAATTTGGCTTTTTTGATTTTTTTTTTTTTTGTGTGTGAGTGTTACTTTAAAAAGATTACTATTTGGGTTTAATTTATTTAGTTTTAGCATTTGTATTAGATCACCTGTAGTTTTTATTTATTTATTATTTCCTGTAATTTTAGTGCTTCAGTTTCTAATTTTCATTTAGTTTAAATTTTATTTAAGTCTTATTTCAATTAACAAAACATGTTTTAATTATTTTAGTTAACAACAATCACCCTGGCTCTAATGCAGATTTTCTTACTCTATAACTAAATATAATGAATTTTATCTCATTTGTACATTCTGACAGAATATGTGATATTTTTGCAAACGTGTGGTTTGTTTTTCCTATATTTGTTTTGTAAATTTAGTACAAAAGTTGTAAATTAACCATGATTTGGTTGTGCACATAGCTGTTCAGATGTTCAGATACTCAGTGAATGATGCTGCTCTGTCTGTAGGGGGCGCTGCTGATCTGGGAGCAGTTTGAGGACACGGAGCACCACAGTTTTCACGCTCACCGCAGTGTGGCCGGCTGGCTGCTGATGGCGCTGCGCGTGTCTCTGGCTCTGTTCCTGGCGTCGGTGCTGTATCAGATCATCTCCGCCGAGCGGAGCGCGCTCAAACGAGACTTCTACCTGAGCTTTGCCAAGGTAAACGCAGCATGACGGACGCTTCTAGAACACAGTGAAACCAGGATAATAAAACACTGAAAAACTTGCAGTCATAGCAATATTTCCATAACTTTATTTCCAGACCTCCAGGGGAATTTTTCTAACTTTTTTTTTTTTACATATATTTGTCCTTTTTTATTTACAGTTTTACATTAATTCAGTGAATGCAATTAGAATAGGAAGTTATTATAGGGTTGTTACCAATCAAATTAAATCCATCCTTGCACTGCAAAAGTGCACAGAAGCTGCGTCTGAAATGGCATTTAGGTGTATTTACACAGACTGCATAGATAATGTCATAAGAGTAATGTTTTAAATATAAAATATATTGCATATACAAATTTGAAATGTTGAAAAAAATGAAATTATACGTTCAATGAGAGTAAAACCAGCAGCCGCTGGCAACAAGTAACTCATTCGTAAAAAGTGAGTCATTCATTCACTTAATTCATTCAAACGACTTATTAATGAGTCTTCATGAATGAGCCACTGAATCACTGACTAAATCATTTCCAAAATGAAACACCGTTATGTTGACTCTGTATGAACCATTTTGGAGCAAAAACAGTCAGTATTTATAATACTGTGTCTAAACTGTATGTCACTTAACATTAGCTTAAACCTGTTATTAATGTTATTAATGATATTCCATTGGATAAAGAATGAAATAGTGATGATTTAAAGATTAGGACAAATGAGTGTCCAGCTCAAGCATGTGCAGGTAGAAAGACATGGTGATTAAAAACCAGACTGTCCAACCTAAAACCAGACAGGAGTCCACCTTAAAGGAGAACTGCACTTCCAGAACAACAATTTACAGATAATGTACTCACCCCCTTGTCATCCAAGATGTTCATGTCTTTCTGTCCTCAGTTGTGAAGAAATTATGGTTTTTGAGGAAAACATTTCAGGATTTTTCTTCACATATGGTGCCCCGATTTTAAACTTCCAAAATGTAGTTTAAATGCAGCTTTAAAGGCTCTTATCTAGCGAAACGATTTGTCTTTTTTTTATATTTTTTAAGCACAAAAGCTCATGTAGCACAGGCTCTGGGATGCGCGTCCATGATGCTACAAATTAGTAATGGGCCCTTCTTCCTCGGCTGGGATTGTTTAGAGCCTTTGAAGCCGCATGTAAACTGCATTTTGGAAGTTCAAACTCAGGGCACCATATCAGTCCATTATATGGAGAAAAATGTTTTCCTCAAAAACCATAATTTCTTTACGACTGAAGACAGAAAGACATGAACATCTTGGATGACAAGGGGGTGAGTACATTTAGAGTTTTTTGAGTGACACTGTGTGCCGTTTCAGGGCTGTTTCCTGTGGTTCCTGTGCCATCCGGTGCTGGTCCTGTTCTCTGTGATGCTCAACGAACATCAGAAAGAAAAGGTAAGAGAGAAACAAACCTCCATCCATTGAATCAGCAGCAGGACTCTCTCATGACGTCTCGTGTCTGTCCCGCACCGCAGGTGGTCACGATCGGCGTGATCCTGTGCCAGTCCATCTCGGTGGTGGTTCTGTACCGCCTCTTCCTGTCGCGCAGTCTGTACTGGGAGGTGTCGTCGCTGTCGGCGGTCACGCTGCCGCTCACCATGAGCCACCGGAGCCGCTACTGAGCGTCAGACGGGAGCGCCGCGCTCCGGCAGCTCATCCGCGTCCGGCGTCGGGGCGCACGCGAGCGGAACGTCTCCGAGATGCGACGGCACGACGGCGAGACGCTGAGCATTAAACGCACACGAGGGAGTGAAACGCACAGTTTCACCACCCAGGGCTTATTCATCACAGATTACATCACACTTCATGTGTGGAGACACACCTGATGTGAGTCAGTCTGCCAACCGACCTGTGATTCTGCAAAAGAAAGAAGATAAAGTTCAGCGCTCGTTCTCTGTTCAAGCAATAAGCAAAAGGAAAGCATCTCTACGATTTCTCAGCTGTGATCGTGATTTCTTTGTGGTCGCACATGATTTCATTTCTGTCGTTCCCCACAAGTGCCTGAAATGACAATCGCTGAAGCGGGACTTGTGCTCAATATTAAATCAATCAATACTGAGGATATTTATTGATCCTTTTTACTGGATCCTGCACATTCGGTGTCCGAGGAGAAAGATGTGAAAATCCTGTTAGAGCTAGAGCATGTGTTGTTAAGTTAAAGACTTGAACTGTGTCAAACATTGTGGTAATAAACTTCATGCACACTAAAATCTCTCTCTGTCACTGTGGTAATTACATTAATCCACATATGCTAATGAGGAGATTAGCTCATGATGATGATGATGATGATGATAATGATGGAGCTGCTCATCGCATACGTCACAACCTGTGTAAAGCGTCTTTGTATTTTGTTTTCTGCATGTGTTTATGAAATGAAAAAAAACAACAACAACAACACAGAGATATTTATAAACACCAAATGAAAGGAAACTAAAAATTAGCTGCACACCCTCAGATCATCCAAGGCTGGTCTGAGATTCTTCATTAGATTTGTAGAAATGTGTCATTCCATCACTGTCTTACCAATGGATGTGAATGGGTGCCGTCAGAATGAGAGTCCAAACAGCTGATAAAAACATCACAATAATCCACAAGTAATCCACACCACTCCAGTCCATCAGTTCACATCTTGACAAGACAAAAGCTGAAGAAAATCCATCAAGACGTTATTAACTAAAATACATTGAGTCCATAATCCATAATAACACTTCCTCCAGTGGAAAAGTCACATCAAAATCCAGCCACATATTTGTTTAGAGCTGTTTTGGCTTGATCTGTGCAGATTTCTCTCCTGATTCAGACCAGACCACTTTTTCACTGGAGGAAGCGTTATTATGGATTATGGACTCAATGTATTTTAGTTAAAAATGTCTTGATGGATTTGTTTCGGCTTTAGTCTTCTCAAAATGTGAACTGATGGACTGGAGTGGTGTGGATTATTTGTGGATTATTGTGATGTTTTTATCAGCCGTTTGGACTCTCATTCTGACGGCACCCATTCACATCCATTGGTTAGACAGTGATGGAATGACACATTTTCTACAAATCTGATGAACAAACAAGCTACATCTTTTTATTTTTGGGTGAACTATTTCTTTTAATACTAAAACACATTTCTGTGGAGAAACTAAACGGTGTGACTGATGATTTAAATGTCCAATTAAGATTTATAAATACAGATGTATATGAAAAATACTTCTAAAGCATGTAATCTCAGTTAATATGTCTGTTAATATTATTTTAACGGACAAGCTGACATGAACTAACAATGAACTGTTGTATTTTTAACTTTATCAAAGATCAAAGAAGAAACAAACAAAATACTGTAACATGTATTTACTCAGTTAAAGTGGTAACTAAAGTCAACTAATGGGACTTTACTGTAAGTGCTGTGATGTTCCAGTGAAATACTGATTTCTTTGCTGTTGTAATCTCTGACTAATTCATTTTTTTCCATTCTCTGATTGTCCTCTGAACAGCACTGATGTAACAGCAGCATAAGTGAGATGATTGCTGTATTTCCACACCGCTGTAGGAGTTACAGATGAAAAACTGACAGATTTCTGACGGGTGGTTTCACTGCTCAGTGTTTTTTCATGGGAGTTAACGGGGATCGGCTCATATAAAACACCTCTCTCTCACACACACACACACACACACACAGACATCTGACAAGGCAAACATGAGTGAGAAGTTGACGAACGGAATCTCTGCCAGCCGAGATCAGGGTGAGTCAAACTATTTTCTATTTATAAATCTGTATTAAGATTTTTAATTTCTGTGGATATTAGTACACTAGTAAAATGATCATTTATGAGAGTTGAACTACACTTTACATTTGAGCCCTTTATAGTTTTTGTTATAGATAAAGAGATTGTCATTAGACGTCAATTCACCCTTCAATATTATTTCTGTTAGTAGACTGGACTATTTCAGTGGTTTAGTGCTTATAATCAATAGTGAGGTTTGATTCATCACAGATGACAGCGACAGCTGAACCGTTAACGGGTGTAATAACAGCATGTGTTAAGCGAATGAATCTTCACTTCAGATGAGCGCCGTCGTTTGTGCCAAAGCAGCTCATGATGTTAGTGTTAGTTTAGGGTGAATCTGTTCACTTAATTTCTTTCAATATTGTTGACTTGATTGCACAGATACTGTCTGAACTGAGCTGAACTGACGTTGACATAATCAACTACTTTTAACTGAAAATTGAGTGCTTTCGATCATCCTCTTGCATTTTTGACACGCTATTTTCCTGTTTAATGCTGTAAAGCTGCTTTGACACAATCTGTATTGCATAAAGCGCTACAGAAATACTTGACTTGACCTCTTAATAACAGCAGCTATTTCTCAGTGGAAACCTCTGAATAAAACAACACCATGAAATCCATGTTTCCGAGATGTAATCTGACTGCTCTTCGTTCATCAAATCGACCACACCTGATTTTCACAAGTTCCTGTGATGAAATATGAGCTGTCATCATGTCATCAAGCTTATCGTGAAGGGCTCTGAAATAAACCTGCCAAACTTGTTGTGTTCGTGAACTAACCGTGTGTTTCCAGCAGGTGTGATGAAATTGGATTTGCAATGTGTGAAGAACAACACCGATCATCACACCAATGAAATCACGGTGGAGCGTCTGATCATCCGCAGAGGACAAGCCTTCAGTCTGATCCTGAGCGCCGACCGATTAGATCGGAACGACATCGAGATCACTGTCGAGACGGGTAGAAAAACACATCATAACAATCAAGTCTCTTCTGCTCAACAAATCTGCATTTATTTGATCAAAAATACAGTAAAATTATGAAATATTTTTAGAATTCAAAACAGCTGTTTTCTATGTGAATATCTGTTAAACTGTAACTGATTGCTGTGATGCGCAGCTGAATTTTCAGCATCATTACTCCAGTCTTCAGTGTCACATGATCCTTCAGAAATCATTCTAATATGCTGATTTGCTGCTCGACAAACATTTATGATTATTAGCAATGATGATATTTTTGTGCAAGCAAATCAGCACATTAGAATGATTTCTGCAGATCATGAGACTGAAAACTGGAGTAAATGTTTGATGTTGGGTTCGGTGTGTGTTTTTCTGTAAGGTCCCGGTGCGTGTGAAGAGAAGGGCACACGTTCATCCTGTAGCACGAACCCGCAGAACGGCATCGGCGCTGCTAAACGCTGGAGTGTGAAGGTGTTGAGCGGCTCGTCGTCCTCCGTCACCCTGTCCGTCCTGTGTCCATCAGACGCCTGCGTCGGCCTCTACTCTCTGAACGTGAGAAGCGGCTCGTGCGCGTGTGTAAGTGCCGTAACGGTGCTCTTCAACCCCTGGTGCAAAGGTACGTCTGCATCTGAGTTTAAGCTGATGATCTGACACGATCCACATGAGCTTCAGCGTCTCGTTCTCGTCTCCAGATGACTGGGTGTTTCTGCCGGATGAAGCGGAGCGGCAGGAGTACGTCATGAACGAGCAGGGAATCGTGTATAAGGGAGTGGATGAATACATCACCAATATTAGCTGGGACTTTGGTCAGGTGAGAACATCACAATCAACATCTGAGCGCTTCAGTCACATATCAGACATTCACACACAGGATGTGAGCTGATGTCTGTCTGTGCTTTCTGCAGTTTGAGGACGATATCTTGAACATCTGTCTGAAGCTGCTGGATTTGAACCCGAAGTGTTTGAAAGACGCGTTGGAGGATTATTCGGCGCGCTGCAACCCCATCTACGTCAGCCGAGTGGTCAGCGCCATGGTAAAACACCAGATTAACACCATAAACCACTGATATGCAGTGTGTTACTATGGGAGCAGCGAATGAATGAGCTGCCTCATTATCATATGCAGATGAGCACTGCTGATTATTCATGTGTTTAGATCAACTCAGATGACGATAAGGGAGTGCTGATGGGTAAGTGGGACGGGTCGTTCATCGGAGGCGTGGTTCCGTCCAACTGGAGCAGCAGCGTGGACATTCTGAGACGCTGGTTCAAATACGACTGCTACCCCGTCAAATTCGGACAGTGCTGGGTGTTTGCAGCCGTCATGTGCACCGGTACACAATTTTTTTTTATTATTTGTTATTTTCTGTTATTTTAGTACATCAAGTCATGGTCCAGTTTATGGGTTTATGGTTAAAAAATAAATAAATAAATAAATAAAATACACATGTATATTAAATAAATAGATATATATTTTTTAGATACTTGTTTTTATAGATTATTTCAGTTAACATTTATTTACCAAATCTGTAGCTGTTGAGTTTTTTTGCCCCCACTTAACATTTATTTCAAGCATTTATTTCATAACAAATATAAAATATGTTTTGGTGAGGTGTAATCACCCTGTTGTGTGTCTGCAGTGATGAGATGTCTGGGAATCCCGTGTCGCGTCGTCACTAACTTTGAGTCGGCTCACGACACGGATCAGAACCTCGTCGTTGACGAATACTTCACCGACTACGGCGTGAGACCCAAACTGAACAAGGACAGTGTTTGGTGAGAATCTGACGTCACGTTGCCGCTCTGCGATTGCGTTTTTATTACCGTTACCGCAGTAAGTCAGTGACACGGTGAATGTGCTGCAGGAATTACCACGTTTGGGTGGAGGGCTGGATGAGGCGTCCTGATCTCTCTCAGGACTCGTTCTACGACGGCTGGCAGGTTCTGGATCCGACGCCGCAGGAGAGGAGCTCAGGTGAACAGACGCGGCATCCACATCTACAGAATACAAGACATTACATTCAGATCAGAGATTCACTAACTTTATTCATTATTCATTTTAATTTGATTTAATTAAAATTATGATTTTTTGTTTGTATTTTTTTTTTATTATTATTTACTGGTAATTTAAATTATGACTCAAAACGTTTTTATTGATTTTTTGAAGATTAGTTTTAATTTGACATTTGTGACCCTGGAGCACAAAACCAGTCATAAGTATCACGGGTTTATTTGTAGCAATAGCAAAAAATAAATTGTATGGGTCAAACTTATTGATTTTTCATTTATGCCAAAAATCATTAGGATATTAAGTAAAGATCATGTTCTATAAAGATATTTTGTCAATTTCCCATCGTAAATGTATCAAAACTTAATTTTTGATTAGTAATATGCATTGCTAAGAACTTCATTTGGACATCTTTAAAGGTGATCTTCTCAATATTTAGATTTTTTTGCACCCTCAGATTCCAGATTTAGGCCAAATATTTTTACTATTCTAACAAACAATACTTCAATGGAAAGCTTATTTTTTCAGCTTTCAGATGCTGTATACATCTCAGTTTCAAAAAAATGGACCCTTATGACAATGATTTACTTTTAGTAAATTATAATTAAATTAAACGTAATACTTTAGGATTATTCATTTTTACATTTTTAGCATTCAATTCTATTAAGTTATTTACTTGATTTTCTTGATTTTATCTATTTTGATGGTTTTTATTTTCAAACTATTTACTTTAATAAATCATAATTTGATACAAAGTTATGTAAATAAGGTTATTTGTTATTTTGACATTTTTATTATTTAATTCTTAATGTTTTATTTTGATTGTTTTTTGATACATTGACTTAACAGATTTTTATTAAATGTTTAAAGACTATACACAAGTAACATTAGTGCAGTGTTTAACAGAGGTGATGATGCTGAACTCTATATTTTCTCCAGGTACTTACTGCTGCGGTCCAGCGCCGGTCAAGGCCATCCTGGAGGGTCACACCGACGTCAAATACGACGTGCCCTTTGTGTACGGAGAGGTCAACGCAGACAAAGTCACGTGGCTGGTCATGGCCAACGGCTCCAAGAAGAACATCCTTTCAGACACAAATGCTGTAGGCCAGAATATCAGCACCAAAGCTGTGGGCAGCAACAACAGACAGGACATCACTGACCAGTACAAACACAAGGAGGGTCAGTATCACACACACACAGCTCATATCTGAGGAGTCTGTCAGTGTATCTGAGTTTGTGACGGTGTTCCTCAGGCTCTGCGAATGAGAGAGCGTCGTATAACGAGGCCGTGAAGCGCGTGACGGACCTGAAGGCCAGCGAGACGCCCCGTCCAAACGTGCAGATGAAGGTGAGTCTGGAAGGAGCGCCGCTGAACGGAGCCGACATCAGACTCAAGCTGCTGCTGAAGAGCGACAACACCAAAGCGCAGGATCTGACGCTGAAGATGAGCGCTCAGGTCATGAGATACACGGGAAACCCGGCGGCCGACGTCTGGAATCACACCGCCGACGTGCAGCTGCAACCCAAAACAGGTGAGAGGACTAGTCCTGACAACTAACCACTGATGACAGCAGTTTCACACAGGAAATCCCATGAACCCGTGTGTTTGTTTCAGAGCAAACGCTTCCCTTCACGGTGCCGTTTGCCGCCTACGGACCGAACCTGCTGAACAACAACTGCATCAAAGTGTCTGTGATCGCCACGGATAAGAGCGACTCAAAGGAAGTCTATCTGGCGGAGAAAGACGTGGTTCCTCACAGTCCGACGCTGAAAGTCACCGTATGTGTTTTCGCTCGTGCTCTGACGTTGATGTGGTCAGTGGCGGGTCAGTATGACTAACCCGTGTGTGTGTGTGTCTCAGGTGAGCGGGACTCCTCTGCAGGACAGTGAGATGACGGCTGAGGTGGTGTTTGAGAATCCTCTGACCACACCGCTCAAGAACTGCTCCATGACGCTCACCGGCAGCGGCCTGCTCAAACAAACAGAGCAATCCAAGTGAGTGACAGCTAATGCTGCACGCAACAAACTCTCGCTCAGCGTTTTATCCTGCGTTTGCTATTGCACAACCACCAGTCTCATTTTATTCAAATGATTTAATTTCATTTTAGTACATTATTTGGATTTTTTAAAGTAATTTACTTAATTGAATAAAATTTGGTTTATTACATTTTAAGCAAGCTTCTAAAGATTTATTTAAGACTCAGTGAAGCTTCCTTTTTATCTACAATTTCTAATCCAAACTCACTCATTCAAACTCATCTCTTTATTACTAGCCAAGCAACTAGAATCATGCTGGTAACTGGCTCATCATGCTAACTACATGTTAATCATGTTAGAAATATGCTAGCAACATGTTAGTAACTTGCTAGTCATGTTAAAAACATGCTATCAACTTGCTAATTATACTAGAAACATGCTAATTATGCTAAAACAAACTAACAGCATCTGTCTGACAGACTGTATTGCCTTCAAAACATTTATGCTTTAAAACCACTTTAAACTTTCAGACTGAAAACTGTCAATATTTTACTTTTTTCTAAACTTTTTCAACTTTCTGATCAGGCTTTCTCAAGCCAACTTCAAAGTTTGTCTTGACACACTTTTTTTTAATTCAGCTCATTTTAATGTTCCATTTTTACGATTTTTTTTTAAGGTTATTTACTATATTTTTACTATTTTCTAAGGTTTTTATTAGATATTTCATACTTTAATTCATTTTTAGGTGTTTTATTTTGAAATTATTTGTTAAATAAACTGTGATTTAATACATTTTTATAAAAAAGGTTTAAGATTATTCATTTTAATCTTACATTTTTAATTATCAGTTCATCCGTTTTGATGGTTTTGATTAAATAAAATTATTGAAATGTTACTTTTTTCTAACTTTATTGAAATTTCAATTCAAATTCACAATCCCCTGATTTAGAGAATAAATCAAAGCGTGTGTAGTCAGCAGAATATACAGGAGTGAACGTTTAACAAATGAATCGTTTGTGTTCGTCAGCACCGTGGAGCTCGGCCCGGGACAGAGGATCACGCTGAAGGTGACGTTCAAGCCCTACAAAATCGGACCAAGGAAGTTGGTGGCCAACTTTGACAGCTGCACCTTCAGAGACATTAAATCTAGTGTGGACATCAATGTGCGACCCTTCACCTCACGCCTTGGATTCCTCAGCTTCAGCAGATAGAAACGCTAGAAGAACCATCAGAGAGGACTGACCATTACATGACTTCAGCTTTTATTTGCACCAACAACAGCCATGAACAATGCAGAGATTATTTATAATTATAATCTACACAGCTAAACTGTGTTCAGTCTGAATAAATAAACATATTTGTTGATTTAATATAGAAGGTTTTAAGCAATTACAGGAAGAGCGGTTATCGTGAATCATGAGCATGAACAGATGATATGAATAATGTAAAAATGTCACTAAATATGCAAAAATAAAGTCATTATATCAGAGGTCAAGCGTCTGAATTACAGCATCATTCAGAGAGATGGAGCAAATCATAGATTTGTGAAATCTGGGGAAGTCGGACAAAGTTCAGACTCCGTATAAAACACTTTCTGCTGTGTGAAATCCATCAGCGTGACGTTCTTCTACAAGAAAAATAAAAGCACCGGAACCTGGTTTATCCGAGCAAACCCTGCGTGACGCGCCGCTACGAGTCGCGCAGCAGCGATCTGATCTTCTCCAGGTTGTGTTCGACGGCGCCGCTCAGAAACTCCACCCAGGAAACATCAGCCTCCGCACAGACATGACTGGACCTGATTGAGACACCATCACAATCGCATGAGGACCTCTGAAACTCTGACAGGCGTGACAAACCCCATACCACAAAAAAAAAAATTATATATATATATTATACACACATACATACACACACATATATTTCTAGCCAAAATATATTTTAAAAACATGCTAAATATATGTTGTAAACAGTGAAGCTCAATAGACCGTATTTTTGAAACTGAAAATTTTCTCGCTCATACACCAAAATATATTTCACTGTATTTCAGGGGCAAGAAAACACATTTCCAATCTCACAGTAGACCACATTTAGACTTCAATCAGGGTTCCTACACATTTTCCAACTCAAAATTCCATATTTTTCCAGACTCAAATTTCCAAACCTCTCAGTATATTTAACATAAATGGTTCCTAGAGCATTATTTCCAGCTTTATATTTGGTATATATTACAGTCATCTATAAATATTTATATTTCTCAGGATTTTTTTCATTGATTTTCTTGAAGTGACAACATACAGAGCCTCTAAAAGAAAAGGTAATAAATAAATAAATAATACAGACTTTTACATGCACACAAGAAACTTTTTATGCCCTTGAGAAACTACATGTGCACTGGAATGTTTTGCATGCTTACACATTACAATTTATAGTTTTATAGAACCTATTTCCTTACTCTGAATAAAATGAGAGCCTGGATGCACATAAATTAAAAGAGATCTACTTGCTCAAAATTTGGCCTTTCTTAAGATAGTATGTCTAATATGATAAAATCAAGGCCTAATGTCCAATTTAACACATCCTCTGTGGCAGCGGAGAAACCGTGACATGAAATGGGCTGATGGCATAAAATTTGGCAAGTTGAAGGGTCTATAGAAAAGACTGGTACTGTAAAAAAAAAAAAGTGTTTAAAATCTGGCTTTCATTAGGGCAGTATGCAATATTTCAAGGCCTTGTGTTTTTTTTTAACACACAGTCTGTGGCGGCCAAGAAACCACACAGTGAAATGGGCTTGTGTGCACATAAACGTCTGAATACTTTTGCAAGGGTCCTTGAGGCTATGTAATACAGTGCTAAGAATATAGTGAGAAGAAACCCAAAATACTTATATAATTTATGCTTATATAATAATGCATTTTGCATAATGAAAAAGTGCACCGTAATTTATTCAGCTGTATTTGACAAATCACTAAAGAATCACTAAACAGCTGCCATGAAACCTGGATTCTTCTATGATTAATTTATTTCCATTCAATTCTTAATTTTCTATTATAAAAAACTAAATGGGGGCAAAAGCCTGGAAATACAAATATTTTTGCATATTCTGCTTTCTTGTTTTCCCATACTTTTTCCAGACCTGGAAAATACTTAATCAAATTCCATACTTTTTCAAACCCCAGTTAATTCATTGCTTATTTTTATTCAGAGTAATATTGTGAAATATTATTACAATTTAATATAACAGTTTTCTATTTTAATGTACTTTAAAATACAATTAATTCTTGTAATATAAAGCTGAACTTTCCTCAGCCAGTACTCCAGTCTTCAGTCTCACACAATTTCTGTTTCGAATAAGTGCTGTTCTTTTCAACTTCCCTGTTTATAAAATTCTGTCAAAATGAATCACACGTTCATAAAAATACTAGTACTTGTATTTTGCCATGTTTGTATATTTAAAATAGATATTTTTGGTTAGACATGACTGATGTGGGAAAAATGATGAAGGGTGTCAGAAATGAATGGAAAAGTGTGACTGTGCTAAACTCCAATGATAACAATTATAACATTTTGTCTTTTTGACTGGAGTCAGTTTTCAGACTAGTGATTATCTGACTAAACCAGTGTCTCACCTGGTGATCTCCAGCACTTTCTTCAGCACACACGCCAGTTTACACACCTACAACAATGAAAAAATAATAATAATAAACACATCATTCATAAACACTGGAAACAATTACAGCCAAACATCCACACCGGCAGGTCTTTAAAGGGCTGATCTAAAGCAAAGTGGGACATTAATGGGGGCCCAAAAACAACAGCTACATTTAATAAGGTGATTATAAAAACTGCTCTTACAAAGGTAAAAAAAATCATTTTGGAAATTGGTTGCAGCGAGCAAATACTGTCCTGTAATGCAAGAGTTAATCTCTGTGTCTGATGCACAGTAAATATCTGCACTAGTTCAGTCATGATCTGCAGCAGCGACTGAATACTCCAGTATATCCAAACACATCAACTCTGATTAAAGCGGATCACCTGCACATCCGGACGCCCACGACTCACCTGTTCATCATGAATAAGAATCTGACACACCTGAAAACACAGCGCCGTGTCCTGGTGATGCTATTAATAATATTGCGACAGATGAATTATGTCATGCTGGGATTCGTCCAGGGGAGCGAGGGGCTCGTCTGAACTCGTCCCGTGTGCGTGATGAAGGAGTGATCCACAGTGACTTACATTCATCTCGACGGCCGACCGGTCCACGGGGGGGTAGAGACTGAGGGCGAGGTCGTCAACGCTAACGACATAAAACAAACCGTCATCATCAGACACTGTGATATGAAGGTTTGGCTGGGCGGTGATGTTTGGTGTGGTGTGATTTTAATGACAGGAGAAAGTGTGTGAATGAGCGCGTGTTTGTTTGTACTTGTTTTGTCTACACTAGTGAGGACCAAATGTCCTGATGTTGTGAAACACTTTGTCAACCCACTAGTGACACATTTGACTGGTCGTCACTAGTACAAATGGCTTAAAACATGTTCTGGCATAAACTTTAGGGGTCGGTGTTGGGTTAGCTGACAGAAAATAAACAGAAGTCTAAGTAATGACTTCAGTAAGATAGATAAACAAACGTATGTGTGTGTGTGTGTGTGTGTGTATAGGATTAAACAGATTTGATTACCAGTGAATGGAAATTATCAGTGTTAAATGAGGTTGAATAAAACAGTGTGATGACACTTTACCAACTTTTACCACTATTCAAAAGTCTTTTCTGCTCACCAATGCTGCATTTATTTGATCAAAAATACAGTAAAATTGTGAAATATTATTGCAATTTAAAGTAGCTGTTTTCTATGTGAATATCTGTTAAAACGTAATTGATTCCTGTGATGCGCAGCTGAATTTTCAGCATCATTACTCCAGTCTTCAGTGTCACATGATCCTTGAAAAAAAATCAGCATTTATTTGAAATAGGAATATTTTTGTAACATTACAAATGTCTTTACTGGCACTTCTGATCAATTTAATGCATCCTTGATGAATAATGTATTCATTTCTTTAATTTTTAAAAAACTTTTGAATGATAGTGTGTATCATTTAAATGATTAAAAACATTCAAAAATGTCAACTTTATTTACCATGATCTGAGTGAGTTAAAGGAGAGATTCACAAAGAAACAAAGATTCACAGATGATGTACTCACCCCCTTATCATCCAAGATGTTCATTTTTTGAGGAAACATTTCAGGATTTTTCTCCATATAATGGACTGATATGGTGCCCCGAGTTTGAACTTCCAAAATGTAGTTTAAATGCGGCTTCAAACGATCACAAATGCAGTTGTAAACGATTCCAGCCGAGGAAGAAGGGTCTTATCTAGCGAAACGATACAATTTAAATACTTTTTAATGTCAAACGCTCGTCTTGTCTTTCTCTCCCTGAACTCTGTATTCTGACTCAAGACAGTTAGTGTATGTCGAAAAACTCCAATCATATTTTCTCCCTCAACTTCAAAATCATTTCAGAATCATCCTACATCACTGCAGAAGAACAGACACAGTGTTTACAAAGAAGATCAAACACCCTTAACAAAAAAGGTAAAACAGTGATATAGGACGACTTTGAAGTTGAGGGAGAACATGAGATGGGAGTTTTTCCACAAACACTAACTGACATGAACCAGAACAAAAACAGTCCAGGCAGAGTAAGACAAGATGAGCATTTGACATTAAAAAGTATATAAATTGTATTATTTTTATTAAAATAACTGATCGTTTCACTAGATAAGACCCTTCTTTCTCGTCTGGGATCGTTTGAAGCTGCATTTAAACTGTATTTTGGAAGTTCACAATCGGGGCACCATATCAGTCCATTATATGGAGAAAAATCCTGAAATGTTTCCTCAAAAAACAATTTCTTTACAACTGAAGAAAGAAAGACATGAACATCTTGGATGACAAAGGGGTGATTAAAATATTTGTAAATTGTTCTGGAAGTGGACTTCTCCTTTAACACTTTAATGATCTATTATTGCAGGACATAAACTTTTTATTGTTGTTGTTATTTTGATGGGCTTTTTAGCAATTTTTGTAGATTTTTTGTAGACAGTTGAGAGATGACAGGAAAGCAGTGGGAGGAGAGAGGAGAGCAGGATTGGCAAAGGACCTCGAGTTGAGAATCAAACTCGGGTCGCCGTGAGCACAGTTGCGCTGTATGTCGGTGCACTAACCACAAGGCTATTGGCATCAATGACATAAACTTTTTAAGTCATCTTATATTTACAGAATAAGATTATTTTGTTCTATAGTTTCTGCAATCAACGCACCTCGGACTGATTTCTTTAGCTGCGTCTGCGAGGTCGTCCAGCTGCGCGATGTTCTCGTCCGTATCCAGTTTGCCGTTGTTTCTGACAGCGGAGGAGAGTTTGCGCAGACTCGCTCCGGACGCCTTCATCAGACCCTGACACTGAGAGATCAGCTGCCGGTCCGACTCTGACCAGTACGTGTCCTGATTACCGCGGCCGTCTCCTTCATCATCATCATCATCCAGCATGTCCCCGAATGGATCCTGAGCCTCAGCCAGAGCCTGAGAAGAGAAGAACGACAGTTCTCATGAGCACTGACATGGACTCCACAGACAACTGTGTGAAATATTAAATGCCCACATTGATGAAAATCACATGAACAGCAGCTATATTAAACAACAATCTTCATTTAGCCATAAGTCTGTGCTAGATGATCTCTGACCTGCTCCATCTCCTCCAAGGCATCTTTCACCAAGCCAACATATGACGTCAAGACGCTCAACACGGCGCTGCGGTTATCTATGAGCAACGGCACATCAGGGTGATCAGTAAAATGTACACCGAATACCAAATTCAGCTGTTAATTCTACTGTAAACTCTGTATAAAGCACTACAGAAATAAATGTAACTTGAATAAAAACTATTTAAGTAATGAAAGAAGTTGGACTAAATATAACTAATTATACTAATGTCTAAACAGACATGGTGGCTACTTTAAATGCAAATATAAAACTGTTTCATGTTTCATGTCTCTCAGTTTTGCAGAGGTAAATTCCTCTAGGACTAGTTAGTAGCCTTCAAACCTTTCGGCAGCTGGTTAAACTGGTCAGACGCGGCCCAGACGCCTCCAGTGGACATCAGCTGCTCCTGCGAGAGACTGAGGAAAACACACAGCCGGACCATCAGACTAATGACATAACACTGAGAATGGCACACCGTACAGAATTTACATTAGAAAATAAAGCAATGTGAATATAATAAAACCTTTCTCCAGGAGAGGAGAGAATGACCTCCAGCAGCTGAACGAGTCCATCCAGCACCTCCGTCGTTGCGTCTCTGACCACCTTCCTCAGCGCAACTCCTTTCAGCATTAAACAAGACATTAAACTGGGCCACTTGTCAGAGAGTAACTTACGGAGTTTCTCAACAATAAGAGTAAAATCCAAACACTGAGTTCATTACAGGGTCATGAGACGTCTTGTGTAACAGACAAATGACTAATAAAGTTGAGCAGATGAACTGACAACAGCTGATTAATGTCAAAGACTGAACAACAGCGATGCTACAGAAAGCACCAAACAACAGTTTGCAACAGCAAGAGACAGAAAACTATTACATTCGCAGAAAAAAATCACCAGCGCGTGCCCTTTAAAAAGGTACACCTCTGTAACATATTAACCCCTATTAGTATTAACAAGTATTAGTACCTTAAATGTGCGTGTCACAAACGTTTCTGTGGTTTTTATCTGATCTTTGATCAGTTTTATTTTATAGTTATTTTTGATGTCACATTTCTATAATAGAAATGAAGGGCTGTGGTTAATGGTCTCTTACTGGCCTTATTAACCAAACTGATAAAACAAAACAAGCCCTGCTATGAAATAAAACAACACAAATTATACAGACACTTCACATTTAATGGTATTAGATGATCTGTTAATTGCATTTAATAGATTATACTTTCAATTAGACTTTTACAATTGTTTCATAACAGGTGTTTTTATGCACGTTTGGGCTGAGTTTTCATTGCATTTGCACAGTTTTGACCAGCTGGCGTCATTTTGAGCGCTTTGTTTAACGGATTCATTGTTTTGAAAAGTTTTGTTTCTCCCATCAATATAATTGGAACATATTATAGTGAAAGGACAATTATTAGCACCCAAGTGACAGCTCTTACACCTCGCTCTCTGAAAGTGTTCACATGCAGAAAATCAAGCCTTATTCATAAATATAAATAAATTTGACTTCTCATAGATCTAAAATATGAAGTATCCTGACAATATTCATCATCTCATGAAGTCGTTCTGCATTGTGGGTAAAGCAGCCGAACTATCGGGAGATGTCAATCATCTGGTTATAATGCTACTACTAGTACTTAGTACTAGTGTCAGTTACCTTGACTCTTTGGTAACCAAAAGTAAACTGTAGACAACGTCAGCACGCTCTTCTGAACAGATTCGGCCATTTTCGCACAGCCCTGGAGTGAGAAGAAACAGAACAACACTATTATAGATGCAAAAACAGACAAAAAACACAGCACTGCATGACACACAATGATATATATTTATATTCTTAAGGGGTCAAAGGTCAGTCTGATGGGGTCAGACGCACCTCCTTTGACGGCAGCGGTGGCTGCGAGAACATCACACTGAGTTTTGTTGCTTCCTGAGATGCTGATTTAACAGCTTCACCTGTGAAATAAGAACACGAGTGAGTCGTGTAAAGTCATTGTGAAGTCAAATGATGTTCAGATGAAAGATCATCACAAACACTGAACTCAGAATCTCCCAGAAGTTTGACAAACTGAATGTGCCGCTGCATTCATTCGACTCTCCATCTGAAAACATACAGAAACACATCACAATCAATCATGAATCAATGTCTGAGTTTGACATTTAGAAACATGTGCATTCAGTCTCGAACAACACAGGTAAACAATGTAGAACAGCTCTGGAGTGTAATTTTACTGAGATTGTACCGATAGCTCGAGTAATCTTGTTATTTACCAAATCACACTTTCATTATGTCTAATAAATTACACTGAATATTTGACAGCATCATGACTGGAACACTAACCCGCTAACTACATAACCCCATTACTGTCAGCATCAAAAAAAAGATGTAAACAATACTATTTTAGTCACTAAGTTTAACTCGTTGTGTGTGAGTTTGGCGGGTTTATATTGTTTACATCGGAGTGTTCATGTGTGTTTGTCGCGCTGTTTAGCCGTTAGCCGTCACACAAACACAGCTAAAGTCTGTGGTAAAATAACGTGACAGGATCCCATCGTACCTCTCACTCGATCCCTGCTGCATTTCACGGAGTTGCAGAGGTTTCGTAACGGCAGCAGAACATCTGGACGTGAATTATCGGCGCTCATGACTCGGTTCGCGTCTGTCTCGTGGATCCATGGAACGAACGTCAAGCGGAACGGAAGAGCGGGTGAATGTCGCGCCGGAATGAATCTGCGGTGCACCGCAGCGATGATTTTAACATATACATTTTTTAAAATATTTCGAGTTATTTAAAATATCATAAATAATTAAATATTTAGATAAAAAAATATACACTCTAAAATCAAAATAAACGTTCTGCACTTTTTAAATATATTTAGAGCCTCGTGCAACAACTGCTACACTTAGTGCGTAAAATATAAAATAAAATAGAATAAAATAAAATGAGAGTTTTTGTTTTTACATCTAAATATTACATCTAATTATTAAATACAAGGCTCTATTTAATAAAAGGCAATATCAGTGTTCGAGTACAGGAGTGATTTGGACGGCAGGTGGCGCTCGACGACAACGACACTAGTTTAGCTGCTTTAAACCAGCAGTTCGATTATGTAATCATATGAATAATGATTTAAATCGGTTAAAAGTCTAAAACTACCATGGCATCATTGTGTGTTTTCCAGACATGATACTAACCATATTTCACTGTAACCTCAGAAGAAGTCTTGAGTGGCCCAGCATGTCAAAATACTATTATAAATGAATATGATCCAGTCAAATGGCTTTTTATAAAGTTGCATGGTATTATTATCCGATATCATCACTGTACATTGTCAGAGTATTTTTCCCCAGCTGCATTCAGAAACGGCCAGCATCAGTTTGACATCATTCAGACGACTGACATTGATCTGAACTGATCTGACTAATGACACTAATGTCTTCTGTAGAGCTGCTTTACAGCTAAATTTTGATGCATTTTACAACATGTACATTGTTATTTTCCTGTTCATCACTGTAGAGCTGTAGAACACAGTCTGTATCACATGCTGTACAAAGTGCTGTAGAAATAAATGTGACCTGAGCTGAAATTCACAGAAATATGGAATTCTTTTCTATGAATTGTTCATTTTTTCATATATTGTGTGAATGATTTCATATATCAGAACTGCTGGTAAACAAGATACCAAAACAGATGCTGCAGCATGTAGATCTTTCTAAGAAGATGCTTACACTGAATTGTATCAGTTATTCAATAGATCGTGTGTCAAGTAAACATGTTCCGTCTTCTGTACTTCACTGAATGTCACGTCACATTCGCTCTTGTGTTGTCTGATCACTTTCGTCAGATGAACAGTGAGGAGTTCAAAGAGCATTACAGCTTTTACATGACAGACATATGCAGATCTCAGAAGGTTATCAGTGAATTTGTTGAAAGAGCTCATCATTCACCAGTGTTACAGTGGTTATCTTGTGCCATCGTGCAATGCAATGATCAGCAGATCTCTTAATGAAGTATGCTGACAGCTGATGCATATGTTATCAAATATGTTAAATTGTTGTGCATCGCCTCTGATGACAAACCTATGTTGAATTTGATTTATTTATTTATTTTTATTTTTATTTTTTTGCATTCTGTTCTAACTTTCTAACCTGTTTTTTATGTGAGAATTTAATTGCACTGGAGCTACATGAACTGACCCACAAAATATGAACATTTGCCCTTTATTAAACTTCATTTCAGTGATATTCAAGTGAACTGTTCTAAGACATCAAGCACATTTTCATATCTGTCCATTACATGTGCTTTGTATGACCTAAAGCATTATTCTGGAGTTATTCTGTAATGTTATGTCAGAACTATTTATTTTCTCTCTTTTTTTTTTTTTTAAATCATAATGCTTTAATTCTAACTATTCATTGAGGTCTTAGGCTGTTTGACTCCACTCTATGTTCTACATGTGACACATGAATCTGTAGGAGAATGTGATTGACAAGTGAAGGCCGGTGACACAAACAGGCTGTTGAATAACGCACAGCTGTTTATTGACTGTATTTATCACAGCTTATCAGATGTTGTTGAGAAAGGCCGTCGTTAAAGCCATCCGGTCATTATCTTTTGTGTTTTTGAGCTCTTTGTGACTTGAGGTTGAGCATTAGAGGGTCTTTAACCAAAACAAGCACAAGTCTTCAGATAAGCGTGTCACGTACCCTTCTTGTCCGGTTCTACGTGTGTTGCTTTGTTTGTTTTCATCTTCTGACAGGTCACACCACATCTCATTCCTGCACATACACCTGCATAATAGTCTTGTTTTTAATGGGAAGCTGATGTGCGGAATAAAGGCCAAATTGATTTTTTAAAATTACAATACAGTCATACATAAAATATAGTCAAATGTCCTCATGCATCTCAAAAAAAAAGTTTGTCCAGTAACGTTAATAAAACGTTTGTTCAAGGTTTTCTGGTTCATAATAATGTTCTCATACATTTGCACATGGAACTTTTTTGAAACATTTAAACTGGATGTTCACCCAACATTTAAAAAATGTTACAATTGTTCCAGAAATCCGAAAGTAACGTCCTTTAATGTTTGCAAAATGTTAACGTTTGCATAACCAAGAATTTTTTTTAAACGTTTTAAAAAAATGGATGACAGTAATATTTTTTTTCATAAGTGAAACATTAGAAAAACCAACTGTGTCATGAATTAATTGCTGATGATGATATTTGGAAGGAACTTTTTTTTTATAATCTGAGATTGATTTATTGGAATTTCTTGTATTTGACTGTTTCCCATATAAAGAGTCCAGAGCAGAATACACAGAGTCAGTTCACTTTATCTGAAGGGTTTAAATGTTCTTCTGATAAGCAAAATCTGAACACTCATTTAGAAACAGTAATGACAGACATTGTGTTAAATGCATGCAAACACAAGCATTGTGTTCTTGTAACACGATGTCGACGCGCATATTTGAATAATTAATCAGGCGATCATGTTAAATGAGTTTAATCGCTGTGCAGTCAGTGCTGAGAAAGAGTCCAGACGAGCCTCCAGATCACCGACCAATCAGCGCCGGAGCCGCAGCGGCGCATGACGTCATCGTGTGATGCTGCAGGTTCAACTGTTGCATCGCACCGCAGCGGGTCAAAGGTCAGGTTAGGTTCGCTCCGATCGAGTATTTCCCCAAAAGGACAGTGAAATGATTCAATTATTAACTGGAGTTACGACGCGTGTTGAGCGAATTAATCATTCACTCTGTGTGTGTGTGTGTGTGTGTGTGTGTGTGTGTGTGTGTGTGTGTGTCTTTGTTCCCTCCTCCTGAGCTCTGTCTTGTATATATAAGACTAAGTGTCCACACAATGAGCAGAACACTGATGACCCTCCTCATCCTCACTGACTGATGAAGAGCTGCTGAATCAACTCTCTTCTATTACACTAAAGGTAAAACTTGTGTTGTGTTCTGTCTGCTTATATTATAGTGGCTGTGAATATTAATATTATTGCTGTACTGTATCGAATATTTATATTTCATATTTATAATTATATTTTGTAGCATGTATGAATACAGTGTTTTTCATAAGAGAATCACACCACGAAGCTGATCTTGTGTTTGTTGTTGCTGTAGGCTCCCGTGTGGCCCCTCGACTCCTCTGTGTCTTTACCGCGGTAAACGCTCCATCAGCACCATGCCTCCTCAGCTGCAGTCTCAGAACCAGCCCAGCACTCGCGTCCTGCAGGGAGATCTGGCGTCTCTGAGCGCGTCCCTGCGAGAGTTCATCGAGAACAGCGTGAACCTGTGTCAGCCGGACGCCCTGCACATCTGCGACGGCTCCGACGAGGAGAACCGCTCCATCCTGCGTCTCCTGGAGGAGCAGGGAGTTATCAAGAGACTCAGCAAATACAACAACTGGTACGATCACTCTCACATCACTGCGTTACAGCTCATCCTGATTCACACAACACAGCAGAAACACAAATCACAAATATCCTCTATAAACATGACAGTAAAGATCAATTACACTGTTGCTCAATGGATGAAAAAATAGTTTTTAATCTCACAATTCTGACTTTTTTTCTTACATTTTTGAGATATTAAGTCAGAATTGTGGGATAAAAGCTCAGTTCTGAGAAAAAAACACATGCATGATGTAAACTTAGAATTATGAGGAATAAACAGATGTGTAAAATATATAAAATGCTTTTTTACGTTTTATCTTTTTATAGAAACAAGCTTGTATAGAACAAAGCAGCTTTGTGTTACCAAAAGAAAATAGCATAAAAATGTGACCCTGGAGCATTAAACCAGTCTTAAGTATCACAGGTGTATTTGTAGCAATAGCTAAAAATACATTGTTTGGGTCAAAATGATACATTTTTCTTTTATGTCAAAAATCATTAGGGCATTAAGTAAAGATTATGTTCCGTGAAGATAATCTAAACGTTTATTAGTAATATGCATTGCTAAGAACTTTATTTGGACAGATTTAAAGGTGATTTTCTCAATATTTTAATTTTTTTGCATCCTCACATTCCAGATATTCAAATAGTTGTATCTCAGCCAAATATTTTTCTATCTTAACAAAACCATACATCAGTGGAAAGCTATTTATTCAGCTTTCCAATATCCATATGATGTGTAAATCTCAATTTAAAAAAATGGCACTTATGACTGGTTTTGTGGTCCAGGGTCACAAATGTGTTTCTAAGCTCTCTTTGGGCCTGGGCCACATTATATTTTGGTATAGTTATCAACAAGCTACTGTATAATTACCTTTATAACTGCCACAGTCTAGAGTTATTCATATGTAATAGAGCTGCTTCATCATTGACAAACAATAGAAGACATTTGTTGGATTGTAGGAAAAAAATCTCATCCACCGCTCTGTTATGAAGCATGCTGTTAGGATACCGTTGCAGACGATTCAGTGTATGAATGAACTGTCTGAATGAATCAAATTGAATTGATTCCAAACTGTTTCAGAACTTTTTGCAACTCTGTTTGATCTATTAGTTAAAAAAAGTGGTTCATTTGAAAACTTGCTTATAAAAACACATGATGTGATTGCTGAAATGTGACCCTGGACTAAAAATTGAAATTTATACATTATCTGAAAGCTGAATAAATAATCTTTCCAAGGATGTATGATTTGTTAAACTAGGACAATATTTGAAAGTCTGGAATCTGAGGGTGCAAAAAAATCAAAATATTGAGAAAATAAATCACCATTAAAGTTGTCCAAATGAAGTTTTCAGCAATGCATATTACTAATCAAGTTTTGATATATTTACAGTAGGAAATTTACAAAATATCTTCATGGAACATGATCTTGACTTAATATCCTAATGATTTTTGGCATAAAAGAAAAATTGATAATTTTAACCCATACAATGTATTGTTGGTTATTGTTACAAATATACCCGTGATACTTACGACTGGTTTTGTGCTCCAGGGTCACAGATATAATCAGGAACAATTAATCTCTTTATTATACAGTAATCTCCAGTGTCAGATAGTGATTATTTACTGATAATACTTCACTGGAGCATTGCACTCTTTCGTTGGATCTCCTGCATTAGTAAAAAGGATTTAAATATCCGTGTCTATAGGTGTTTGTGAACGTTTGATATTCAGGTTGATTAATGAGTGAGCAGCATGTCTGTGAGGGTCAGATGTGTTTGCTGTGCATTAACCGGTGTCTGGTGTTCGCAGCTGGCTGGCGCGTACAGACCCACGGGATGTGGCTCGTGTGGAGAGTAAGACGGTGATTGTGACACCAGAGCGGAGAGACACGGTTCCCTCTCCACAAAACGGTGGCGTCAGTCAGCTCGGACGCTGGATGTCCCCAGAGGAATGGGACAAAGCCATGAACCTGCGCTTCCCGGGATGCATGAAAGGTAGAGGAGCACCAGACGGTCAGCCAGCACTGATTCTGTATCCTAACATGATGTTAAGAGCCCCGTGTGTGTGTGTGCAGGTCGTGTGATGTACGTGATCCCGTTCAGCATGGGTCCCGTGGGCTCTCCGCTCTCCAAGATTGGTGTGGAGCTGACCGACTCTCCGTATGTGGTGGCCAGCATGAGGATCATGACCCGCATGGGCAAAGCCGTGCTGAACGCATTGGGGAACGGAGAGTTTGTGAAGTGCCTGCACTCCGTCGGCTGCCCGCTGCCGCTCAAGAGTACGAGCTCATCGTTCACCTGTCTGAGTCTCATCAGTGTCTAGAGGAGAAACTGACGGTCATGTTTTCTGTTTAGAGCCGCTGGTGAACAACTGGCCGTGTAACCCGGATCTCACCCTCATCGCTCACATCCCCGACCAGAGGAAGATCGTGTCGTTCGGCAGCGGATACGGCGGAAACTCGCTGCTGGGAAAGAAGTGCTTCGCTCTCCGTATCGCGTCCCGCATCGCTAAAGAGGAGGGCTGGCTGGCCGAACACATGCTGGTCAGTCAGAAACACGAAATACTAGAAATAGAAATAAACTCAATCCAGACTGTCACTAACCACATCCAGGTGGAGCGTTAACACAGCTCAAGTCACTTACTGTGATCGTCTGGATTTTAGACATTCAAAATTAAATATATATATATATTTTTTAAATATATTTAAATACATTTAAATAAAATAAGAATAATATACTACTAATAAAGTACCAGTTTCACACAGCTAAAAAACTGGAAAGTTTTGCACAAGTTAAAAAAGCCTGCACCTGCTATTACATTAAAAATAAGGTGAATAGGACCATGCAAAGCAAAATAATAATATTAATGAATTGTTTGCAAATGGAAAATATAATAATATTAAATATCAATATATTATTTGTATTTATTTCTAAATGCCATTTTCGTCCGAAAATTCAGTGCATCCCTAAAAAAAAATACATACATATACATAGTTTGAATGCACTTCAGACAGATGCATCTGCTAAATGAATAAATATAAATTGAATGAATTAAAATTGAATGCAAAAAAGAATTAGGAGGTAAATGTCTGCAAATGCACAATTGCTTTAACACTAAATAGCATGAGAATAATTAACTGATTAATGAATGGAGATTGACTCATTCATTTAATTCTCCTGTTGACAATCTTTCCTCCCAAATAAATAACATAAATGTGTGTTTCTGTAGATTCTGGGCATCACTAATCCGGCGGGACAGAAGAAATATTTCGCGGCGGCGTTCCCGAGCGCCTGCGGAAAGACCAACCTGGCCATGATGAACCCGTCGCTGCCGGGCTGGAAGGTGGAGTGTGTCGGAGACGACATCGCCTGGATGAAGTTTGACAAAGAAGGTACAGATAAAACATAAATTATTACTAACGGGTTATTATGAACGGTTGAGATGTTCTTGCTCATTCATTGACATTCTCTGTTGTGTTTGAAGGCAATCTCAGAGCCATCAACCCAGAGAACGGTTTCTTCGGTGTGGCGCCGGGAACCTCCACCAAGACCAACCCGAACGCCATGGCCACCATCCAGCAGAACACCATCTTCACCAACGTGGCCGAGACCAGCGACGGCGGCGTTTACTGGGAGGGCATGGATGAGGATCTGCCGGACGGCGCGACGCTGACGTCCTGGAAGAACCGGCCGTGGACGCCGGAGGACGGTAGGTCTCGGTCTCGTTGCTTCTTCATATCTCGTCGTGGTCTCGTCCCGCTCCTGACGTTCCCCGTGCGTCTCCTCCAGGTGAACCGTGCGCTCATCCCAACTCACGCTTCTGCACGCCGGCCGCTCAGTGTCCCATCATCGACCCGCAGTGGGAGTCTCCCGAAGGCGTCCCCATCGAGGCGGTGATCTTCGGCGGTCGGCGGCCCCAGGGCGTCCCGCTGGTCTACGAGGCCTTCGACTGGGCTCACGGAGTGTTTGTGGGAGCCGCGATGAGATCCGAAGCCACGGCGGCCGCTGAACACAAAGGTGAGATTATAGAGCAACGGTCGCTTCATGAGTAAAATCCCACTGATTTTCTCCATAGGGTTTTAATTGACTACTGTGAGCTCAGAGTTTGTTAATCAAGCTGTTTGTTCACACTATTTCACAGATTTTTAAAATGATTGTGTGAAACAAAAACAGAATTTGTGGCGAAAAACTACATTACCCATGATGCTCTGCAGAAAATTCACCAATCAGAGTATAAAAATGAAGGAATCATGAAGAAAGAACATAATCCTAATATATATATAGAGAGAGAGAGAGAGAGAGAGAGCAATAGACTTATTACAAAACTCATATAAATATATAAAAAATACATTGCTTCTATAGATATATAAAAATGTAAAATATTGTTTATATATACATTTTTTAAAAATGAATTTTTTTATACACTAAACTTAAAAACATTGTTTCTGTAGCATGTTACATTGTAAATATGCATGCATATATATATATTAGTAATATTGCAATAAATATAAAATTAAAATATATTATTTCTATAGATTAATAAAATGTAATATTGTTTATGAAAAATATATTACAAAATATTTTTAAAAAATTCATATATGCATATTTTTGCAATAAACTTATTACAAAACTTGAAGTAAATTGTTCCTGTAGATGCAATCAATGACTTTAAATGAGTAGTTTTATATTTCTCTATTGCTTTTAATTCAGTTGTCATTTGCAAATAGTCCTGTATCTTTTTTAAAAATCCCGATGGGAAAAATGAATGGAAAAATGAAAGAGAGTGTTTGGCACGAATGCACACTGTTATGTGTGGTCATGTTGGAGCAAATAAATGACACTGCTGAAGTATTAAAGCAGTTTTGTGTTTGTGTTCAGGGAAAGTGATCATGCACGACCCGTTCGCCATGCGTCCGTTCTTCGGCTATAACTTCGGTCAGTATCTGTCTCACTGGTTGAGTATGGAGCAGCGTCCCGACGCCAAACTGCCCAAGATCTTCCACGTCAACTGGTTCCGCAAGAGCTCGTCCGGCCGCTTCCTGTGGCCCGGATACGGCGAGAACGTCCGCGTGCTGGAGTGGATGTTCGGCAGGATCGACGGGGAGGCCGGAGCGACGCCCACCGCGGTCGGGTACGTCCCCTCCGCCGGCGCCCTGAACCTCCGCGGCCTGCCGGCAGACCTGGACCTCCGCGAGCTCTTCGGCATCTCGGCTGACTTCTGGACGCGGGAGGTGGAGGACATCAGAGCGTACTTCCGGCACGAGGTGAACGACGACCTGCCCACAGAGATGGAGAGACAGCTGGAGCTGCTGGAGCAGAGAGTCAGACAGCTGTGAGAAACACTCCAGACCACACACGGGGCTCAACGTGGACACTTTAGAGTTTAAAATCTATCCATCAGACAGAAGAACTGATATTTTAGAGATTTTGAGATGTTTTTAGCCTGTTGTGATCAGAGGATGATTTGAGCCCATAAATTGGCATCTGACAGAAAATCTGATGACATCTATGATACTGAAGATGTAGGGAAGGAAATTAAAGGACTGTTTGTTATTTAACCTGATAAATTATTGATGCTAAATATCCACATTCACATTCATATTCAGCTGGAGACTTTATAGCCAATAACTTCAAACAGTTTGGCTGTTTCATTTTTCTAAATGTCTTAAATTATTTTTGTATTTCTATGACTTTTGATGTCAGTCTTCCAAGATATTAATAAAGTTATTTAAAGGTATGTCCAGTGTTTGTGTTTTTCTCTACTCACAGTATTACAGATAATTATTCACATTTAATTACTTACAGTTATGTGTGAAATAACTATTGGCTTTTGACAGATTAATGTGAACAAAAATGTTTACAAATATTAATCTGAATTCCACAGATGATGTAGAAAAGACAATTGGGCCAAATGTAAGAAAATTCCCCAGCTCAAATTTTTGATTTTGCTAATATATTTTCTGAAGAAAGATAGACACGTATAGTGATGAAAGCAAAAATATTAAATGTCATGGATGAATATTTACTGAGTAATCCACTATTTTGTAGAGGGAGGTCAAAATGGCCATTTTCAACAGGGGGGTAAAATGTATTCAGAAAGATGGCAGCATCATGATGTTATTTTTACACAGAGATTGGTGGCTCTGTTAGTAAAATCTTTTATCAAGACTTTATCAATCTTTGTTGCATTATGTGCCAATGGTGACCATTCAAAAATGGGGAATCAGCACTTTTCAAGTTTTTCTCCAAAGTTTACATGCCTGTAACTCAAGAAGTATTGAAGATATCTTAATGCCCTTTTAGATATTGGGTCTTAACCAGCTTTTCTTTTGGCATCTTCATTTTTAATGCCCTATGAGATTCGGTTCCAGAGATATTGGAATTTCAATATGGCTCCAGGAGTAAATCGTTAAAATGTACAATTGTGTTAAAATGTTAAAGTGTGGGTCAGTTTTCTTTTAAAGAGGAATGTCTGAAGAAGAAATAGTGTTAAACTAGAGATGTATCTCGTTTCCTTCTGTCAAAACACAGAGTGCTCTGTCTGAGTATTCTTTTTCCAAAGATTGCGTGCCTGTAACTCAAGAAGCATTAAAGATATCGCAATATGATTTTAGATTGTAGTTCTTCATGAACTTTTCTTTTGAAATCTTCATTTTCAAGACCCTACATCATTTAGTCCCAGAGATACGGGGATCTCAATGAGGGATCTCCATTTTCAGATTGTTGGATATTACCCGTTTTCAGTGGTTGAAAAATAAACGTTGGTCACTTTGTATGTAGCCGAGGCTTATTGTATTTAAAGAACAATGTCTGAAGAAGAAATAATGTTGCTTAATTTTGATTAATTTCAACAAGACTTTCTAAGTAATCAAAATGTATTTAACAATCAAGACATTTGCAGTGGAAATCAAACAAAAATGCTTTCCATATTCTAGTTTTTGAAAGGGTTAAGGTTAAATTTTCTTGACTTGGTGTTAATAAGTCTTACACTTACCTTCATAAACCCTGCAAAGCACAGGTGAAGCAAACATGAGGAGAATCAGGGACAGAAACACCAGCAGCTGAACTTCATCAGTCATCAGATGCTCATCAGGCTTCGTTTCCTTGCCATAATGTTTTCTCTTGAAAATTCTTCATTGTCAAATGTGTGTTGAATGTAGGAATTTAACCATTCAATGTGAATTTATCTGAGAAAGGAAATCCATTCAGTGATTGGTCCATGTGTATTTCGTCATCCAAAATCCTGTTTGTGGCACAGCAAAGTGTTGTGAATCATCTCGAAGACTGACACTTAAGACTTAGTGCTACACTTTGCTTAAATTACAACTGAGATGCTTGATAACTACCTTTTAAGTGCAGCTTTGAGACAAGATTTTTTACACTTAAGTCAATTCTTAGCAGTGTTCTTGAGAGTAATTCTTAGAGGCTTGATAAATTCGGGCCCTGAATCTGAACCGCTGGAATATAAGGAGGTGATCAGAAATAAATGATATGAACATGTTTAAGTACAGCGTGAATGGGGCATTGAGGAGACAGGAATAACGAACAATATTATAGAACGATGAAGCTGTGACACGTCACTCTGCCATACAGCAGGTCAGGATGATTCATCAAACCAACAATAAATGGAAAGAAAAGAGCAGAGGAATGCCAGAACATCAACCAATCAGAGCGTCCCTGACTGAAGGACACGCCCCCACAGGCCACATATATCAGTGAAACTCTTTCATTCACAACTTTGACAGTGACTGAGATCCACTGAGAGCAGATCAGCACAAAATAACATTACAAATGAAGAGATGAAAATGAACCCCACAGAAACAGATATTGTGATGCATCAATGTAAAATAGTCATAAGAAAACTGATAATAAAAGCATATTTAAGAACAATAAACTGTTGAATGAGCCGTAAATGAGGACCAAACTGTGTGCATTTAATGTTCTGCAGGTTTAATATGGTATTTCAGCTTTCTGTCAGTCAGAACAGCTGCAATGAACAAAGCTGCTTTTCTCATTATCAGACTTCTTATGCACAGAAACTCTGCTTGTCATTAATTCATATTTACATGCATTTAACAGTAGCTTTTGTCCAAATCAATGAAGTGGAACAAAAGCAAAGAGCCAACAATATTCATCATATGAAATGTTAGGTTTATTACACAGCTAAATTAGGAAAATCTGTCTGTCTATTTATTTATTCACTTGTTTGTTTGAAGTACTAATTTGTTACTGTGAGAAACTTTAATTCAAACCTTACTCAAACAGCCAATAATGTTATAATGGAAGCAACATGAGTCAATCTCTGTCAAGAGTCTCTTTAAAAAAAAAAATTATTGATAATTATTGATAATTATTAAGGAGACTAACTAAAAACTGCTTTTGGTAAAGTTACTGCCGCAGTGGAAGATTAGTATACATAAGTATGATGCATGTTATTTTGCACATAAATCTTTTTAGTAGATTCATTATTTTAAATGAATATAATGCACTAAAATTCATTTTAAACAAGAGTTTTTGTGTCTGTATGGGCCCGAGGGCCCGTACTGTTCATCTTAACGCAGCAATAACGAGTCCGGACGAGGTGAAGCTCGGTGTCCGTCAGGTGACGTTCACCGACACTGAAGTTCATTCACGCTGACGTTTGTCACACACTTGCATAACGTTCAGCGGTTCAGTCATATTTGCTCGTGTGAGCGATAGAGCTGGATGTGACGAGCTGCTCACGCGTTTCTCAACAGTAGAAACACACACTTCAAAGCTGAGCGTTATCTGTGCGTAGCAGAGCATGCTGGGTAACTGGGGCACACTCACAGGCCTGAGCTTCATATTACGTCAGTACGAGCCGCTGACGCTTCATTTGTGCTGCTGCCAATACCAGACTTTCTAGGGAAGCAGAAACTTGTTGGACGGCGTCCATGGTGGAGAAACCAGAGCAAAGAGCAGCAGGATCTGAGTCAGGAGTTCCTTCCTTCATTCATTCATTTATTCATTATACAACAGCTGCTGGAACTCTGTTCGGAATTGCTTTAAAATAAGAAAAATGATAGAAAATTATATGAAGTGATCAAACATTTAACAGCCAGTCAGTGAAATTTCATCTTATTTCTTCTGCAGAATTCACAAATGAAGCTCTAAAATGTGAAAAATCTTTCTGTCTGCAGCTTCAGTGACTTTCTGATTTTAACAATGAGAACCTTCTGCACTCAAGAAATATTTGGGACTAAATGAACATTTATGTAGTCCTATTTGAACTGCGTTTAACATTTCCGTTCATTTGGATGACACAGTTTTAACATGAACGAACTAATAAACTTAATGTGATCATATTTGTCAGTCAGAGGTGAATCAAACAGTTCAGATTGCTGTAATATGACTGATAAAAGTTTTTCTTTTAGTTTTGACTAACATTTTTTAAAATGTTACTTCGTTTCAGGACATTCAGAGAACATTCAAAAGTAACATTCTCATGTTTGCAGAATGAAACAATGTAATTTTCCTTTAACATTTGTATAACCAAGAAAAAAAGATTACTATTATTTTTTTAATCTGGTCATTTTGAACATTCAGAGAACATTCAGTAATAACCTTTTCATAACCTAAATGTCAAAATGTTTTTGTTAGCTGGCTAGCCTTATTTTACCATGTTCATACTTATTATGTGAATGAATGTTATTGTTTGTGCAATTATCAAGTTCATGCTGTTCCTAAGCAATTTGAATTAAAGCATTTTGAAAATATAATTATGTAAATAAAGTAAAATAGATGGAATTAATACTTTTTTTTGAGTGCAGAAATCTGAGCTGTTTCATTCACGCATGACTGACAAATACGACCAGATGAAGTTTATCAGTCTGTTGATGTTAAAACTGTGTAATGTGAATGTAAGTTAGAGATGCATGAGTAATGTTTGAGTATTCTGTGAGTGTGTGTTTTGATCTGTTTGTTCTGTGATACGGTGATGTTGTCTTGAGGTGTAGCTCTTGTTTATCTGTCACAGAAGAACAGGTTGAGACTCACGGCAGACACACGTCGAGTCTCTGTGACGGAGATCAAGACGAAGCCCTTCAGGAACAACAACATGTTTTTCAGCTCTTATCTGTGTGAGTTGTGCGTTCAGCAGCTGTTTGGACATTAACTCAGCAGCAGCAGAAACGAACACGCTGTTCCTCTCGCTTTTCCATAATTCAGGACACATCCGTCTTATCGCACCAATAACTGTTTAACACACATTTCAACACTCCAGGCGAGGTTTATGAGTCCAAACTACTGAATGAAACTCAGCTGAAGGACCTGATCTGGTTTTAGTCGGTTGATCAGAACAAACTCCTGCAGTTCATTATATGAACCGAAGAAATGAGTTCAAACGTCTCTTCTTCAGTCATGCTAACAAAAGTACGTTATACATTAAGGGGAATGTTCCATTTTATTATTTACATTAAACAAAATGTTTCAGTAAAACATTCCATAAATCGTCGGCGCCAACAGCCTTGTGATTAGTCCGCCGACGTACAGCACAACTGTGTTCGCGGCGACCCGAGTTCGAATCCCGTCTCAAGGTCCTTTGCCGAACAAAGGCAAAGGTGAACCATCCCTCTAAAACTCAGATAACATTGAATGAACATTCTTGAACATGCTTGCTCATAACTGTGACAGAATGATAGCTGGGTTTTTTTTAAAAGCTACAGACTAGCGCTGGAATGAAGGATGAAGTTCATGTGTTAAAACGAGACTTCTACTGCTGAATATGTGTTTTGAGTCTCTTTTGAGCACATGTGTATTAGCCCATCATGATTCAGCACATTCACACTGATGATGATGATGAAGATGATGAAGAGTGTGTGTGTTAGTAATAGTTAGCAGATGCACATTTACGGCTGACGCTGGAGTGACCCGAGCTGAAGCCTGTTGCTCAAGCGCTGACAGAGAAACTCTTTCATTAACCAGCCTGAACCAGATACGTCTGGATCACTAGAGCAGAGCTTAACCTGCTAAACCAGCACAAACCGTGACCATCAGCTGCACCTGAGTCTATACCGTGACGATTCTCACTCAGAAACTAAGAGTTTATTTTTTTTTTTATTTATATTTTTATATTTAAGGAACTACAAACAAGTAAAGCGTTGAATTAAATGTGAAACTGTGAAGACTGAAACAGTATTTTCTTGTAGAAGATTTGGGTTAATTAGCCTTTAAGAATATGTTTATTTTACCCTGGATTTGTCAGTAATTCAGCAATGGTGGTTAAATATTATCATATTTAAATAATTATAGTTAAAACATTTCAATCATACCCTATTAAGAAGACTAAATACTTTCTAGTTAATTCTGTATTAAATGATCAAGTGCTGAATTAATTCTTGATCATTTTATCCATTAAGAATAATTACTAATCAGTCAGAACAGCCTCAGCTGATCAATGAATCAACCGTAACTAATGGAATAAAGTCAAGAGAGAATCTCACAGGAATCAGTGCACTTTATTTCATATCAACACAACACTGATAAAGACTATTTCTTATCTATTCATTTCTACATTTGTATTATGTATTGACATATTAATTACATTTTTAAACTTTACATTTCTTTTTTTTTTTTTTAATATATTTTTGAAATGATTAAATAACTTTCTCACCTTTGTCATTTGTTTTGCCATTATATGTAAAAATTAAGTGCTTCAAATTGAAACTGAATAAAATGAATCAAGTACATGCTCTTACAAAAGATTGTTTCAGATTGATCAGTAAATCCATTTATATTTATATAAACTATGCCGTGCGCTAAACAGTCTCACTGAACAAGACATTAGCAGTGATTGATCAACATCCAGTGTCCTGGTCTGGTCTGAGTGTGATTCTTGTCTGAAAAATAATAACAGATGGCACAGGCCATGGCTACTGATTATTATTGTATTTTACGTGTCTTTCATGCTAAAATGTTCAAGTCATTATCAGAAATACTGAAGACAAGCTTCGAGCAGAAGCAGTGATTCCTGCTGAATCAGACTCTCATCACCACATTGATGTAAAGAACATGAGTGATTTACAGGAGAGTCTGGAGGCAAGATCTGCCTTAAAAACCTGTGAAAGTGAATTCAGGAACATCATTCTTGACACAATCCTGACATCTGCTGGACAAACCATGAACATCACGCCTTTCTGATCTGATGTCTTATAGCGCCACCTGGTGGATCTACAGCTGCAAACACACAAACACATAAAAACAAACATTTAGACCTCATTTTACAAAGAAGTCAGTTTTAACCCTGTTAAACTACTGTTGTAAATGATCAACATGATCAGATGTGAAACCTGTATCAAGTTACACAATCACCTTCATGTCTTCGGTCGTTTGATTAATAGTTTAGAGTATTTTATCCAGTCAGATGTCTTTAGTGTAATTGTACAAACGTCCTATAGCTGGTGCTTCATGTGTCTTTTTGCTTTGAAATCTTGACTGATTTTAAGCAAGTAAACATAAGAATAACTGGACTGAAGCAGCTTGGCTTTACTTGATCCTCCATGAATCATTTTGTAGAAAAATCAGTGAGTGTCAAATCTGATCATCAGGATCTTTTGAGGAACGTTTGTTTCCGGAAGCTTTGCTTTCACTGTTCCTCAGAATCAGAATCAGAACAGCTTTATTGCCAAGTATGCTTACGCATACAAGGAATTTGTTTTGGTGTCACAGGCTTCCAGTGCACAGAGACGACAACAACAACAGAGAAAATAATATAAGTTGAGAATAAAAAAATACACATATGTAAATATAAATAGACAAAAATTGCAATATAAGATTTAAGAAAATAAATAAATTGTATATACAGGTGTGCTACAGATGATAGAAAAAGAACAGAATAGAATAGAATAGAATAGAGTAGAGTAGAGTAGAGTAGAATAGAATAGAATAGAATGAGATGTCGGGATGTACTGAGATGTAGGTGGTAACAAATAAAGGTTATTGCACATATTTTTATTGCACAATTGTGTGTGTGTGTGGGGGGGGTCTGGAACATTTAACTGTTCATTAGGTATATTGCCCGAGGGAAGAAACTGTTCTTATGTCTGGCTGTCCTGGTATTTGTGGCTCTGTAGCGCCGACCAGATGGCAAAAGTTCGAAAAGGGGATGACATGGGTGTGAGGGTGGAGTAATGTGGAGTAATGATCTTCACGAGCCTCCAAAACATCTCACACCTCTCAATCATCGGATTTCATTGCATTATATGTTTGGATCACTTCAGTCTCATCTTACTAAGACATATTATTGGAGATATAGACCACTGATATTTACATCATTTTATGTCAGTATCTGCTCTACTGTTCTCATTGATTTACATTACAAGCATCAGAATTTCATCATTTAAAAATATCTGCATCTGCAGCAAATTCATACTTTCGATTAGTTTGAATCTCTGAATAAAATTAGGCTGTTTTTACTTATTCTCACTAGATCAGCCTACAGTATATGAGCCACAAGAGCCTAATGGATCAAATATGATTTAAAAAAACAAAAGCAAACTTAAAATATTGTCCGAAGTTCCATTTCTAACCTGTGACTGAAGAACGGCATTAAATCATAAAACTAATGACCTGTGTGATGACAGAATATATGAATCTGTTCTAAAGTCCATTTCTGATGTGCTTTGTATTCATATATTGATGCCTTTTTTTAAAACCACAAGAGACATAAAACACACAAGCTAGTCTGCATGTGAATGCAAAGGAGGAATAAAAACAACAACCTGGAGATGCATTATTTTATAAAATGTTTTATTTGTTTAATTGGCAGCTAATTGAAATGCATGAGATTGTATATGATGGTGTGTAATAGACACTGTCCCAAAGAGAAACACTAGTAACACTTTCAGGATCTGATATAAATAATAAAAGAGTGACACGTAAACGGTCATTATCGATGATAACAGGCGTGAAGACGTGATTGAGCCACACACGTGAGAATTCCCTACAGAACCGCTCATTCTCCGTGTGAAGATGTTCATATTGCAACCGCAGAGAACCATCAATGGCAGCTTCAAACCCAAAGCAATGAGAAAACATTAGAGCTTCAATCACCCATGACACAGGGCTGGAGAGAAAGTCCTTCTTTGGAAATGCCTCTTTTCACATGGAAAGCCTTCAGTGATTTGATTAAGAAACTCGTTCATCCAGACCGTGGAACCAGCGTGAAGATGATGAGCACACACCCGTGAAGCAGAGCCGTCATTTGGTTTCATCTTGTGCTTAATGTCACTAGGTCAAATGCATTCTGATGCAGATGTTTTGTATTCCACATTTGAATTATAGTGGTGTTTCGAACAGGAAGGCGACAGAACGAAACACACACAAGTCCGTACTGGCGACTGGAAGGCACACATCACGTTTCTTCGGTCTGCACTCACGTTAACCAGCTCTGATGACGGAGTGACTAAAGCGAGAGAACGGCACAAATCTGCCGTCCGTTTAATGTGTGAGAAAAACAAAAATGACCTTAAATGAGAAGCAACAATAACATAAAAACAGCTAGTACATCTTTACTCTGAGCTAAACAACAAACTACATTATCAAAAGGCAAATAGTCGGTATATTGCAACTCTCTCCACTAAACTACCTCATCATCATCATCATCATCATCATCATGCATACAATGTCACTTCCTGTCAACGGCCACCTGATTGGCTGACGGGGGCATGTGACACACTGGCATCTCGAAGGGAACAAACGGCCGTCTCTGTAAAGGGAAGACGTCACGCCGCGGCTGGAGAGAGAACGACCCACGGGTAGTTAGTTACCAACTAACTAGATTGGAATTCAGACAGTCTGCGTTTGGACAATTAATTATAATTTGAAATACATCATTAAAAAATTATTCTGAATAATCTATGACTAAAATATAATAAAAGTAACAACCCACAAGTAGTTAGTCACTCCAAACTTAGCAGTTTGGAATTTGAACAATCAGATTAAAGTCTGATTTGGCCAATTTCTTCAGTCGTAATATGGAATACATATTATAAAAATGGCAAACTGATGATTCTAAACATCTATGACTAAACATATTAAATAAACAGAATGACCCATAGGTAGTTAGTTACCAACTAACCAGTCTGGAATTCAAAAAGCTGGATTAAAGTCTGCATCCAGCTGATTATGCAGTTATAATATGGCACATATATATTATAAAAATGCCAAAACGTCTAAGCCTAAAACAATAATTAAAGTACACTTTAGACTACATTTGTAATGTAAGTTTAGTTTTACAGAACTAGTTGAGTTTCTCTCTCCAGCTGTCGACTTCCTGTTGGCAGCGATCCTCCGGAGTAAAAGCGAACACGGCAAAATCGGACCCGATATATTCCCCGGGCGGACAGACGAGCGCAGACCGAATCGGGGGATTCACCAGGAGCCGCTCGGCTCGTCCACGCTCGGTTCCCGTGAGTCACTATTTGGCAGCGAGTGAATGAGATTGTGTTCAATTAAAGATTCATTGATTCAGTGACTCAGAATCAGAGCGGCTGTCTCTCCTGGTGATCGTTACCGATCCCGCGATGCGATTTCGGCTCCGCGTGCGTCGTCCGATCGGGGAGCAGTTGCATATTCATTTGCTTTAGTGCTCATTTACTCCAAACGAATGCGGCGGCTACAGCTCGTCGATTGTTTTCCTCCCACGAGTCGGTAAAGTGCTATAAGAGACGCCGCGTGTGAACCACAGCCGAGCAGAAGAAATCCTTTAGGTTCTAAACATCAATGATTGTGAATTCAGGTTTCTAGAATCTAGAATAAAATTAAGGCAAATACATTTGAGAAACCGAAACTCTGAAATTAACCTACGCTAGTAAACTAGTCATCTAATTGAAAAGCGACTACCGTTGATCTCTAGAACTCTCAGCGACGTTCCTCCGGCCGATTCAGATTTGTTCGGTCGAGCTGTGAAGCAAAGGCGTTCGACGCTTCATCCGAGTTAACCCGAGTTAACTCGCTCACACTCATCATTAACCGGCGTGCGGGACACTCACACCATCTGTGGACCGATCGCAAGCCGAGGCCTGTCATATCATTATATTAAAAATAGTGCAATTTTAGACATTTATATAAATAACTCTAAAATCGTGCTTTTAAGTTCGTTTTTTCAGTTTTTCATATACATGTATATATATTTATATAGTAGCCTATATACACACACACACGTACGTCAGCGCCGAACGGCGCGCTCAGAGTCGGCACTTCGACCGCTCTCTCTCTCACCGCAAACAAAAACAACTGAACAAACACTTCCGCATCTGCTCCAGAACAGTCTGATGCGTCGAATATTGTGCAAAACTCGAAATGAGGAAGTCATGCACATTTTACGAAAGAACCGACAACCGTGATGAAGAATCACAAGACTCCAATTAATGTTTCTAAAAGGAAGACCGGCTGTTCTCCATCGCTCAGGGAGGTGGGCTGCAAGAAAATGTTTTGTTTTGTTTGTTGTCAGAGTTTGAGTGCAGAGAGACTAAGAGCATCGAGGACAAAAACACGTAAATATTTATAGAAAGTCTGAAGCGCCGCCTCTCAGGTCCGAGTCTTGTGAGTCTGTTGTGCAAGCGCTCTCGCTGATTCTAGACGTGCTGTGCTTTCGCTTTGTCTTTGTTGCGTGCGTTTCTGCTGTCCGTGCGGCTGATGTGGATCACGCCCTGCACCAGCGCCGGCGGCGCGGACTGAGTCTGTGCGTGGCGCGGCAGCGTCGTGGGGTGGTAATAGTGGCCGATGACCTCGCTGTACGCGGGCGGAGCGCCTTCTAGCCGCCCGGCGCTGATGCCCGCGTTGACGCTCGGCGGGTGCAGAGAGGCGTCGATGAGCGGACTGTCGAAGACGGTGCGGTTGGGCGGCGCGCGGACCGACTCGCGGTTGAGCTCCAGCTGCTGCTCGGGGTCTCGCAGCTGAAGGGAACACGGGCCCTGGTACGGCGGAGGCTCCTCTCCGTCCGACAGCGAGATGGTGGGCGGGAGGTCGATGATGGCGTGCGGCAGGTACGGGTAGGTGGGCTGGAAGCGGGACAGACGCTCACGCTGAAGGTACGACGGCACCCGGTCCGGCGGTCGAGGAGCGTAAACCTGCTGGAGACACATTGCAGATGGTATTTGTAAGAAATGATCAGCTTTCAGCTGTACCCTGTGTAGATACTGATGAAATAATGATAAAATCATACCTCGCTCATGGCACTAGAAGAGCCGGGACCATCAGAGGACCACAGACTGCCCTCCTATGAAAAATGAAGATAAACAGAGAGAAAAACACATTACAAATTTTATAGGAACACAAACCAAGAACCTGTGATGACACTTGGAAATTGTTTTAGTCACTTTCAAACTGAGTTGAGCTAATTTCATGTCTCTCACTCCACACTCTCTTTCTGCTCACACAATACAGTGATTTCAGCCTAAATCAGTATGTCAAGTTTACTGATTATTTGATTACTTTAGATCCTTATTAGCACCTTTACATGTGACACTGGACCACAAAACCAGTCATAATGGTCAATTTCTGGAAATAAATAAATAAGCTTTCCATTGATGTATGGTTTGTTATTATAGGACAATAATTGGCCGAGATGCAACAATTTGAAAATCTGTAATCTGAGGGTGCAAAAAAAATAAAAAATAAAATAATAATAATAAAAATACTGAGAAAATTACCTTTAAAGTTCTTAGCAATGCATATTACTAATCAAAAATTATGGTAGGAAATTCACAAAAAATCTTTATGGAACATGATCTTTACTTAATATCCTAATGATTTTTGGCATAAAAGAAAAATTAATCATTTTGACCCATACAATGTTTTGTTGGCTATTGCTACAAATACACCCGTGATACTTAAGACTGGTTTTGTGCTCCAGGTATCACTTATATCCATTAATTTCCCATTTCTGTTAATCTATAATCTCTGAAAGCATCATTTCTCAGCATGAATGCGCTGGTCACCTCTCACACATTTGGCTCGGTTTCAATCATGATTCAATTATGATAACATGATGAATCATAATGTGTTTGATCATGACATATTGCAATGTGTGTCATATTGTGAGGAAGCTGATCTACATCCACTAGGTGTCAGGATTCCTTCACTGAGTCTCTTTATGAGGTTGAGGAATTACAAGGAAGTTACAGTCTGTTCAACTGCTAAATTATCTAGATTAACACAGACACACAAACATGAGCAAACGCCAGGATTATGGGATGATTAATAACCACACACACGCGAGCGTCACGAGTCACTGATAATGTGACCCAGCTGAACCTAAAATTAGAACAGTTACTCCACAGTGATGTGACGCTTGGAGTGAGACGGACATCAGCGTGTGTGAATGAAGCCGTCACGGACAGTGTGTGTGTGTGTGTGTGTTTCTTACCGATGGCAGAGGCAGGTGTCGCCTGCGCGCTCGTCCATGCCGGGAGATGAGAGATCGTGCAGACAGTCTGTAGTGATTCAGCAGACACGTGATCACCACCACCATCATCATCATCACCACCACGATCACCAGAATCTGAACAAACTCCAGCTGGGCTGCAGAGACACACACACACACACACACACACACACACACACACACAAATAATGTAAATCACATTGAATTGTACTGTCAAAAGTCATGCTGATAAAGATGTTCCTAATATAACTGAAAACTTGATTAACCATGAAAAAGTTCAGAAGAGAGTCTAAAAAAGGTCTCAAAGGAGCTTCATGAACTCTTTTTAGTGTAAAAATTACATTTTACAGTAAAAATAGAAAAACAACTTTTCATTTCTACTAATAATAATTAAGAAAAGCTACTAATTTCAAACACCAGACCAAACTTTAAACAATTTAATCATTACATAAACAATTAATACTAAACATTATGTAGAAAGGGAACATCTACAGATACACCATACAGACACATTTATACACAAGTGTCTGGGCTCAGTAAGATTTATTAATGTTTCTGAAAGAAGTCTCTTCTGCTCACCAAGGCTGCATTTGATCAAAAATACAGTAAAAATTGTGAAATATTATTGCAACTTAAAACAGCTGTTTTGTATGTGAATATCTGTTAAACTGTAATTGACTGCTGTGATGTGCAGCTGAATTTTCAGCATCATTACTCCAGTCTTCAGTGTCACATGATCCTTCAGAAATCGTTCTAATATGCTGATTTCCTGCTCAACAAACATTTCTGATTATCATCAATGTTGAAAACAGTTGTGCTGCACAATATTTTTGTTAAAACCATCATATATTTTATTTTCAAAAGAACAGCATTTATTTCAGGGTCTTACTGACCCTGAACTGCTGAATAGTAGATATGCAGATATTTTCATAGTTTAGCCTGCATCACAGTTAATGTTAAAAGACATTCAGACACAGAGAACTGTACCATCACACTTGCAAGTACAAGGACTGACCCAAAACAATATTAAGCAGACAAATCCAGCAGCCTGAACCTCCAGCAGCCGTAAAAACACACAGCAGCTTCTCTAAAACACTACAAACACGCTAGAGAGCGTCAGACTCACCACTGCAGTGCGTCTGAACACACGGATGAGAAACGTCCACCGCATGAAGCTGCATGATGCCACATCCACATCCACATCCACCAGAGTCAAACTAACACTGAGGCTCCTGCATTCCCACACACCCATGGGGCAGATGGGTATGAGGGGGACGGGCCTGAGCGCCGCCGGTCTAGACTGAATTGTCTGAGCGAGTCGGTTTTGCATATGAAAACAAAAAGAGTGCGAGACAGCTGATGGTGCGAGGACGTGAAGTGAGCCACGAGTGCAGAGTCAGAACCAGACACAAGCACACAAAGCACACATTCACATTGACTGACTGTCCACACACACACACACACACACACACACATACGTATGAAGAACATCCACTGCTAAAGCTTCTGCATATTCATCTGCTACTGCATCACTCTCTTCATACACACATTTATATATAAATAACTGTTACATTTAAAATGACTGACAGCATTTTTGTTAAATGTTTCATTTTAAATGTTTTGCATCAGTCACTACACAGAATCTTTTTTAAAACAAGTAACCATTTTAATGTTAATTCCATCAGCAGTTAAAAAATGAAAGCAGTTAAAGAAATTATGATATTGAAGACAACACACCATGACATTCTGTTTACTCACCTATTACTATTAAAAACATTTTTTGTTCATTGAAACGATGCTAAGAAAATATATAAATATTAATTTTATATTTATAAATATTTATAATACGCAACAAAAACAAAGCAATTATTAGAAATGCTGCTTTGGCAATTAAATTTAAGTTGAATTCAACCTTATTAAAGCCAAATAAAATGTAAATAAAAGAAATAAAAATAACTAACTGAAAATTAAATTAAATGCTAAAAATACTAGGGGGGAAAAAAAACGAAAAAACATGATTGAAAATAAAACTAATTAAAATAAAAACATTTGTAAAAAGATCCAACTAAAAGCTAATTCAAATTATTTGTATGTTTTTAGTGTTCATCAGCTGGAAAAACGTGAATCCAACGGTATGTCATTACTGTTAAAGTTGTGGTGTGGACTATTAGAATTAGAGCAATTATTAAAACTCTACGCTTATGGTTCTTCGTGTGAACAGCTTTAACTCACGAGGACACGCGGCACAGAAAAGGCATTGTTTTCTCAGAGAAACAATAGTGACATTTAATTTATGAATCATTTCCTTATCTGTGGACAGAGCGAGGTTAAACTCTGACTGAACAACAAACTGCAGTGAAATAAACAGCTCATTCAGGGCATTAGAGACTAAATCATCAGCATCATGTGCTGTTTGTCCCTCTAATTCAGATTCATCAGAACTTAAAAAAATAAAAGCTATATATTCCTGTGTGCTGGTGTATCAATAACAGAAACAACAAACATCTCTTCATCACTGATGTGCTGTTAGTCTGTTATCAGCTCTGGCGTTTCACACTTTCAGAGGAATCAATAAAAAACAACAACAAAAGAATCAGTCGTTTGAGTCGATGAGGTCGTAATACTGACACTATGACATCTATTCAAAGAGCCGCAGCGAGCAGCTGATGACGGCAAACACACACACACACACACACACATTGAGAGATCAGACGGGGGTGACGGAGGGGTCGTGAGGGGTCAAGAGAGGTCAAAGCTCCGCCCCTCCCCCGTCTGTTTCTCACGGGTCATTTACGGTCACAGTCGAGCCAGACAACACTGAACAGACAGACAGAGAGGAGGGGCGTGTGTGTGTGTGTGTGTGTTTGTGAATGTGTGTTTGTTTAGCTGCAGTTTGGGAACAAATCTGACCTCACAAATGAGTTTAAACATGACCAAACCTCCCTTTAGGAGCATTTAGAGCCATGTTTATTTGGGAAAAAAAAAGTATAATAATAATAATAAGTATATATAAGTATATATAAAATAACACTTCCTACAGCATATATTATGGAAAATATATATATATGTGAAGCTCCTTCATATATTATACATTAAAAAAAAATTATATATATATATATATATATATATATATATATAGCTATAGCTGATCCTGTATCAAATAAATTAATATTCATCAAATACATTAATATTCATCTATAACAACCTTAAAGAGAAATAAGTCTTCTTTTAGGGTTTGTGTTAAGTCTGTGGTAATTAGAATTAATTTCATAATACAACTACAGAAGTCTATAGTATGTGCTCATTTACATGGTGGGTGTGTGTGTGTGTTTGGACTCACTGTGCTAATGTGTGCTGCTCTATTTTTGCCAAATAGACCAAAACACACACACACACACACACAATCAGCTGACAGTGGCAGTGCCACAGACGGGTAAGTGGGTGTGGTAGTTGTGTCTATGTGTGTGTGTGAGAGAAAGAGGTCACAGGGTGTCACAATTTGCTTGCAAATTTCCATGGGAATGACAAAGCAGACAGACACAGAGAGAGAGAGAGAGACAAAGACAGAGACAGACCTTCTCGCTCTGACTTACGAGCTCTGGCAGTCACTGAGAACCGACTGTGGGAAACACTCAGGGTGTCTGACTGAGACGAACATCACTAAACATACGGCCGCAGCCCTCATGCTGATTGGTTAGTCAGAGTTTTAGAAAAACAAGATCATGCGACTTCATAGTGAATATAGTCCATCTACAGGACACTAAAGGAAAAGCTCAGCCAGAAATGAAAGTGTGCAGAAAATGTCCTTTTCATCAGATCTTTACAAATGTGTCATTCAGTCACTGTCTCACCAATGGATGTGAATGGGTGCCATCAGAATAAGACTCCAAACATCTGATAACAACATTACAATAATCCACAAATAATCCACAAGTAATCCACACCACTCCAGTCCATCAGTTAACATCTCGAAAAGACAAAAGCTAAAACAAATCCATCAAGATGCTTTAACTAAAATCCAAGTCCATAATCCATAATAACACTTTCTCCAGTAAGTCCACCTCCTGTTGTCTCTCACATCAAAATCCAGCCACATATTTGTTTAGAGCTGTTTTGTCTTGTCAACGGTGCTTGACCGCTGCAGATTTCTCTCCTGATTCAGACCAGACCACTTTTTTACTGTAGGAAGCGTTATTATGGATTATGGACTTTAGTATTTTAGTTTAATGATGGATTTGTTTCAGCTTTTGTCTTCTCAAGATGTTAACGGATGGACTGGAGTGGTGTGGATTACTGTGATGTTTTTATCAGCTGTTTGGACTCTCATTCTGACGGCACTCATTCACTGCAGAGGATCCATTGGTGAGACACTGATGGAACGACACATTATGAAGAAACAAACCCATAAAATTGTAATTTTTGGGGGTGAACTATTCCTTGAACATTCTAGACTGGAACACAGTTCCTCATAATCAGCCACTGTCATCCATCAAATATTGGCCAAAACATTTAGATTTAGTGTCTGAGACTCATTCAGATAGACGATCTGGGACAGACTAGAACTTCAGCAGCTTTGGGTGAACTAGGCCGGACGGGTTGCGTTAGCACAGCACTGGTGAAGGTTCAGATGTGCATGTTTGGATAAGCAGGCGTTTGTTTTGCAGACGTGTGTGTGTTTGGTCTAGCGGCGGTCGGCAGCGCAGGTGGGCCTTGAAGAATCGGTCTGAACATGTTGTGTGTGTTTGTGTAACGCCGTTCAAACACGCCGAGGGCGGAAAATGCGGTAAACAATGCAAACTATGCTTTAATAAGAGAGGGAGAGACTGACGGTTAAAGTCATTTTGAAAAACACAAAATGAATCGTCACACAAAACGAATCGTTGGAGAATGACGTCTGCTCGAGGCGGCGTCTGATTTCTCCACCGACACAAACCATGAAGGGAAGGTTGGGCTGAGAACAATTAAACCGGCAGCCAACGAAAACACATCAATCACCATATACAAACAAATTTAAAACGCCAATGACAAGGTGACCACTGGATGAAAACACATGCAAAATGTTCTCACAGATCTGTCCCGAGCACACTCTGTCCGCATTCGGCAGGCGTTTGTGCGCTTCGAGTCGCTCCAGCCGTGTTTGTGTTCGGGCCGATGCCAGGTGCACCTTCCTGCCCCGCGGGCAAAATAACATTCCAGCTCTCATTCCAGACTCTGGATAAACTCCAGCCTGTGCTTCATCGCGCTGGAATGATTCGCTCGCTCAGCTTCACAGTCGAGCGTTTATCAGAGAACAAACCTGAGACTGAACCTCCTAAAACAGGAAACTAAAACTTGTACAAGAAAACATCAGTTTTTCTACTTCAAAATATCACAGTACCTTCAGTGTCGCTTGCTGTTTCCTTGTATTCACTTGTGAAAATGTAAATTCTGAGTAAATTCGAGTGGCCATATATTCAGTTTGCTGTACACTGAAATAAACTGATGTAGAATTTAATTTCAAATTTTCACTTAGACTTGCTGGTAATTATCACAAGTAATTAAAAAGCAAGAGCAGGTAAAACATTGAATTAAACATGAAATTTTGAAGTAGAAAAACTGAAATCGTATCTTCTTGTAAAACATACTCCAATAATCTAGAAAACTACAGCTGCATTCTGACTTGCACAGCATACATACTAAAGAGAATTCACACCATAAACACACACGGGATGCGTCTGCGTGTCTGAGGCGTATGAAAATCCAGCCTATTATCAGCTGTGCGTCTGCAGACACTTTCAGTATTATTCTCACCAACACAGCAGAGATTACCATCAGTTTAAGTATCAGTATTATAGAGATTGGTAATATTTTGAATTAGAAATTTATTTTGATGTTTGCTGTTTTCATTTCCATTAGTTTGAGCAATTTTTTTGCGTATTTCTGGCTTTTTATATCTATATATTTTTACTATTTTTTAACAGAATTTTATTACATATTAGTTTTAGTTTATTTAAACATTTTAGTACTTAAAGTTTAACTAAACAAAAATGCTAAATGTTGCCTTGTCAAATATATAAAATAAAATAAGTGTATGTTTTTTATATCTTATTTTATTTTAGTTAACATTTCTTTTATTTCAAGCAACAAAATGTTGGTTTTAGTTAATAACGATATTCCTGTGTGCACAAATAAACACACACACACGCAAGTATGAGAGCTTGAACGAGCTCAAACACAGAACACATGATTCTTCCGCAGAAGCCGCCATACCTGTCGCTAACAGACACTATTAATATCATTTGACCACGACCAACCCGTCTGACAGCACGACACCCGTCTGTGTGCTCAGACAAAACAACCTGATGGAAACACACACACACACACACACACACACACACTGTTGGGTTTACATGTTTTATGGGGACATTCCATAGGCGTAATGGTTTTTATACTGTACAAACCGTATTTTCTATCGCCCTACACCTACCCTACACCTAAACCTAGCCCTCACAGGAGACTGTGCACACTTTTACTTTCTCAAAAAAACTCATTGTGCATGATTTATAAGCCTGTTTCCTCATGGGGACCTCACAAATGTCCCCACAAGGTCAAAATTTACTGGTATTACTATCCTTGTGGGGACATTTGGTCCCCATAACGTGATGAATACCAGGTGCACAGAGCAGTGCAAACACTTCCCAGACTCGTTTCTCAGACAGACACGTTCAAACACACAGGCTGAAATAGCGCAGAGATCACGCACCACTCTGAGTGAGCACACTACTGAGGGAAGATGGACGACAACACAGAGTAAAACTAAAGGAGCTGAACCACAGACGGACAGAAAGACCATTAGTCTGTCTTCAAGCCCAGATGAAGTCAAATTTGTATTTACTTAGCACACAATATTAGTGTAATGGTTAACAATTCATGCAATCCAGGCAAGTTAGAAAATAAAATTCTTTGCAAACAGTAAACACTGAAATCAGCTGATAGTTCCAATGAGAAAAGATTCAAAAATGTAAAACAATAAAAGGTTTGTGTAAAGCTTAGAAAAATTTGTAATATTAAAAATGTATTATAAAACATAATTATATTTTGATACCATAATTTAAAGTTATTAATATTGTAATTATTATAATAATTTTTTATTGCTACTGTATTATGTTTTTGTGATATATATTTAACATCTTATTTTATATTAAATATGTGATATATATCATTGAAATTTAAATGACAAAATTATATTATTTTATATCATAATGATGTCATTATATTATAAATATAGGCATAAAGAAATAGGCTACTGTGTATTAAAAATACAGACAATAGACAATGAGAGAGACAAATATTTCAGAGCGTGGGCTTCGACACGTCACAAACACGCGAGGATCATGGGGAGAGACGGGGAGAAATACTGTGATCTAGAATCTCTCTCACACAGGCCTTTATTTCACTGGCTGGTCCTTCCTCTGACCTCTGACCCCTACAGCACAGACGGCCCTACAGCTGCAGTGTCTCATATGCTAAATGCTCATTTACATACATCTGAATTAAACCAAGACAGTAATTAAGACTCAGATGAGACTGTGAGCCTGAAGAGACCTCTAAAACACACACACACACACACACACACACATAACCTACATTAGATTGTTCTTTTCAAACTATGGATGGTTTCATCTTAAATCATTTAATATTAACATCTTTTAGTTACAGATGATGTGTGTAATTAATTCTGTGTGTAACTACTAATCATATATAAAAACCATTAGAAAAAAAAAAATAAAATAAAAACAAAAATAAACATTCTGTATGACTTTGAAAACTATGACAGAAGTGTATTAATATTCATAATAAAATATACACTGCTCTTGAATGATTTTAATTTATCTATCTACACCTACATAAAATTGAAAATTATAAAAATGTAATAAAAAAATGTAATAAATGTAATAATAAAATTATAACAAATTATGTTAGATATAAAGATATTTCATTATATCATATTATAAATATAGGCATAAAGAAATAGGCTACTTCACATCACTAATACACTAGGATTTAATCTGACCTAAAAATAAAATAAAACAAAATAAAATGTATAATTTTACAAGATTAATACTGCTGGTAAAGTTTTATGAATTCAGTTGCTTTTTAATTATTAATATTTAAATAACGCCCCAAAACATAAAAAATAAAAATAAATAAAAACAATATATATATAAATAAATAAAAAAATTATTATTATCCTTAAAAAGGAAAACAGATTTTTATGAAAAAAAAGGTCAGATTTGAGTCCTACTTATGTCTAATTCTCTGTCTCGTTCTTCTGACTGTCTGGATGATGACAAAAGTTCCCAATATAAGAGAATTCCCATGATTCAACACACACGGTCATAACTGGAGCTGCTCAGGGTGGTTTTAGTCAGGAACGTTCCTCTGAAGAGAAGTCAGACTCAGAGAGCATGCTGGGAGAGCGGACGCAGACGTGACATAACAAATGACTAATGAAATCAAGAGTGTGTGCGTGAGTCTCAGGGGTGTCTCTATATTCCCACACACCCCATCTGCTATTTATGGCTCCAGACACTGAAGCGTCTGCGTGAGTCTCGCTGAACACAAAAGAGCCGAACGCCACGCAAACCTTCAACCAAACACCGGCACCATCGGAACAGATCGGAACAACACCGGCACATGATCTCTAGGTTAACTAAACTAACTCCATGTTTCCAGGAAAAGCGTCTCAGGCGTCCTGCTGCTTTACGAGATTGAAGTTCACCTGAGGCTGGATTTCTTCAGGCTTTGGTTCGGCCGTCGGCTCGACTCGGACCGTAAATCCGCGTTGGCAACCCGGCGTCTGCAAACTGCTGAATAGTCCAGAAACAAAGCCGATCTCCTCGCGTCTCTGCCAACGGCATATGGCTCATAGACGGGCAAACAGAGCCCAGACTAGCTTTACCTTCACCTGGGCCGCTGCCAGAGCGCTTAATTATTAACTCACACACTCAGACAGGAACTGTTAATGGTGACTAAAATAGCCGACGCTCACTGATATGAGTCTAAACCTGATAACGGATTACCCAGAGTGTGTCAGAAACACAGGGATGAAGACAATCAATGAACGGCCTATAATAAAACTGTGCGACGGGAGAGTGTCTACTGTACTTACTGTACACACACACACACAAACACCACACACCTCAAGTGCTTTAAGACACAACAGAGATCATCAGCAAACCACTGGAACACTCACAACTATTTTCAACATTGCTAATAATCATAAATGTTTGTTGAGCAGCAAATCAGCATATTAGAATGATTTCTGAAGGATCATGTGACACTAAAGACTGGAGTAATGATACTGAAAATTCAGCTGCGCATCACAAAAATAAATTACAGTTTAACAGATATTCACATTGAGAACAGCTATTTTGAACTATAATAATATTTAACTGTATTTACTATAAATGAATGCATTTTACACCAACTATTCCCTAAGTGTACATGCTTCTGGACTAATAACTATCTCTAATTTTTATAATTTCTAGAAAACAAAAAAAATCAATCCTGCAGCAATATTTTGTGTGAACCTAAAAGTTAAACGTTAACTTAAAAGTTGATACAAAAAATAAGTTTCAGAATGTGTCTTAATTCTGAAGGTCATTGCACACAGGGTTTGAAATTTTGAAGGTTTTTTTTCGTATTCATCATCCTTTCCTATCAAAATGCTTGCTACGGATGTGAAAACATAGAAAACCGAACCTGATCTGAATTTTGTATGATGGACCAAAGTTTCGGAGACAGTGTGTAACCGTGATTGATACAACGTGAGGTTGTAATTACTTCTACATGTGTGGAAATTTCAGATGAGAATTTCGGACTCAATGTGCAAAGACCCTGACATATACCATGTAATTCCTCATCAGCAGCTGAAGTTACTGTAAGCGTGTAGTGGAAGCATGTGAAGTGATTTGAGCAGATCGGACTGACAGCACAGACTCGTAGTGATTTATCACGTTCAGTCGTGTAATCACTAGTGCTCCACATTCTGAATCACATCCAAACAGGGCGGCAGCTCGTGATGAAACCCAATGACCGGAGCGGCACATGCTCCACAGACAGACAGACAGATAAGCAGGCTGGATCTCTCTCACGGCGGAGGTACGAGGAAGACAGAGGAAAGGGAAAAACCACAGAAGACTGGGAACGGAAGAAAAACAGGTTTCACAATTTCTCATGATCTTCTGTAACCAGATCCTGATCCAAACCACACACGATCGAGGCATGTAGCCGCGTGTGACCGATACCAAGACAGATAACGGAGCACAAGCTCACGTCTCACCTGCGGAGATGAACACACACGCATACATGTCGGCCCGATTCTGCGGTGCAACCCACCGACAGAACAAGAGACTTTTTTGTTAAAACTACAGATATTAACACTGATACTAAAAATGTCATACCGATATCCATTCATTCAGAACCAATGCTGATAGTTTGGTTTTCTTAAGATGAAAATCTCTAACTAATGGACGCCTCTCATTTGGTATATTACTATACTATTAGAGGTCAAAATTAACAACTATTATATTCAATGGCTACTTATTTTCCAATATAATAATCACTCTTAAATAAAAACCAAAACATCTGCATACAACTCAATTGCACATAAGGTAGTAGATCTGTCACGCCACATTTAAGTGTAGCAAAACACCATTAAATGTTGGAACTTTGTGATAAAATGGCCAGAATTTGGACAGAACGGACATAAATGAAGCCAAAACTGAGGACCTGGCAACCCGGAAACCTGTGTTAACTGCACATTTTAAAGCAAGATTTCATTAATGCATTAATATTGCATTTGACAGCCCTAAATTCAACACAAGAGACATTTCCTTCACACACAAGTTGCAGTCTGACACGGTATAATCGGCTCTGATCATCAGGTTTTTTTTTTTTTTTAAACAATCGGCTGATACTACAGATTTATCAGCCAATACGGATTACTGGCCAATACCTCGGTGCATCCCGACAAAAACCCCAGTGGACCGACATACGGCGTTTTTCTCTGGATGAGGCCTCCATACGTGTCAGGACAGGCGTGTTTCAGCAATGACTGAGCGCTGTGAGACGATGATGTCAGCCAAATGCAGACTAAACGTGCTGACGGAGATGAGTCAAAGCAGCCCTGCAATTAGCAGCGTGTCCGCGGCACAGACGCAGCCATTATGAAGAATGAGCAACCATCGCCGCCGCGCTCCAGCTGAGATCAAAAACATCAACCAACGTCCAACAGAAGAACCTAAAAGCCTAATTTCACCCCAAAAATCACAGTTCTGTCATCATTTACTCACTCATAGGTCTCTCCAAACTTGATTCATGGAGACTTTTGCACAAATGTTTCACATACAAGCTTCAAAAAGCACAAAAACACCATAATGTCAGTCCATAACTATAAATATAATAATATATAATATATATTATATAGATATAATAATAGTGAGTCCACACCACAACTGTAATGATACCAACACAGAGAAACGACATCACTGGAATCACTTTCAGAGTTTTGTCCAATTTGTCCAGCTAATAAACAATAAAAACACTGCAGCCATTCAAAATCCATTAAACATTAAATTAATAACATAATAACACTAATACAGTTAGTATTATTCATCATAGTATCATTACATGCTACACTATGCTTTTTATTATTTTTGAAAGAAGTCTCTTCTGCTCACCAAAGCTGCATTTTTTAACAAAAACACAGTAAAAACAGTGAAATATTATTACTGTGATGACTGTATTATTACTGTGATGTGACTATTTCTGTGATGAATTTTCAATACTATGCTCAAAAGAAACAGTTTATTGTAACGTTTCACAATATTTTTGGTAAGTAGGAGAGGTTTTAAAAATTCCAAAACATCTGAACTATTCCAAACTTTTGAGCAGAAGTGTAGTTTCTGTTCCTCTGAAGTCATATGATAGCGTCTGTGAGGAACAGACTCGCACGTAACTGGTCAGACACTGAAGAAGCGTGCCCTGAGGCCGAGTACATGACAGAACGAACTCCTTAGGACACACTGTCGATGAGCGGGACGGCTCTTATGTAGCCGTGGGTCTGAAACAGGCGTTCTGGAGCGCAGCTGTTTCCTCTTCCTGTGCTGTGACGAGCAGAACACAGTGGTGCTTCCTCAGCGCCGATCGCAGCAGATGTGTTTGTATCAGAAAGTTCTGCCTCGGGCCTCAGAGACACAACGACGAGGTCAAGGCCGGATAATTAGAGGAGCGTCGACCCAACAAAGACACGACAAACCCCAAATCAACAGCAGAGACGAGCAGCCTTTCACTGAGAGTCGCGAAACTCAGGGACAAATTACAGGAACTACAGTCAAGCTTATGAGCAAACAGAGCTAACGATTAGAGCCATTATCAAATCACAAAACCATTTTCACAAAACTTGCAATGAGAAGAACAAAAGATATGCTTTAAGGGTTCCTGCAGTTTTCCACTGAAATAAAAAGTTTAACATTTAATAACATTTTAAAAATGAAGATAGACATAAATTTTAGTATGGTAAATGAAATTACTAGAACTATATTATTATTCTTAAATTCTCTGTTCTTCATTTTAATGCAATTATATGTTTTTCCCCAAACTGTGCAGCCCTAATGTTAAATATAATTCTTAAAAAAATTGTCATCATTTAATGACCATTACAAATCCATAAGTTTCATTACAAATCCATTAAACTTTTTGTTCATCTTCAGAACACAAATAAAAATATTTTTGAAAAAAGGGCTTGAAAGTCATTAAAAGAAAACTTGGGTAAATGCTTCAAAAAGTTTATAAAGACAGAACATTTTATTTAGGATTTTATTCAGCCATGAGGTATGTAATTAATCACAGGATTTGCATTTCTGGATGAACTTTAATTGGATATACGCGCTGCTCTTTAGATTCACGTGCACGTCTGCATCATCAGTGAAGAATTACAGGAACAAACGAAGCCTGTTTTTGATCTACTAGAAACATGTAGGAACTGCAGCAGTTTTCCAGTGAAACGAGGTCAGGGAGCAGAAAGACATTTTTTCTGTGACGCGTCTTCAGCTGATCGGTGTCTGCGTGTAGTTCCTCTTAAGAAGAAAAATCTAAAGAATCTCATTATAATTGACAACCACATTGTTTACATGGGTGACAATGACTTCTGTTCGGTTGCCAGATCTGCCCACAACATCTACCAGCTACCGTCAAACCCTAGAGTCTCACACAACACAAAGGATCAGGAAAACCGCCAGCCGTAATATCCTGTAAGGAGGAAAAACCATCCCGTCCCCCGAAGGGACGATCCGGTCCAGCCTCCGTTCTAAACACAACAGCCGCTTCAGACGAAGAGCGATTCCTGTAAGGAGCTGATCTCATCTGCTGCCGTACTGTGGGTGGTCTGTGTGTCACAAACTCATCAGCACCGGAGAGGAAGGAGCTCGGGTTCCCGTAAACACGCGGCGGGGGGCGTCTGCGATGAGGACACACTGCTCACGTCTCATTTGTGCTTCTCGCTAAACGTTCCCACTCATCCTGACAGATACAGGAGAAGATCTCACGCACGTCTGCATTTAACGAAGAAAATGCAACACCAGGCCAAAAAAACTTTCTCAAATCAAAATAAAGAAATAAATCCTATATGATGCCCTATTACTCTACAAATAAATAAATAAATTATTAAATGGGTAAAGTTTCATGAATTCATTCATTTTGGTTAAATTATATACTGAGTTAAAGTCATGAAAAAACATGTTATCATGACTTACTGATTATATGTGACCCTGGAGCACAAAACCAGTCGTAGGTATCACGGGTATATTTGTAGCAATAGCCAATAATACATTGTATGGGTCAAAATTATTGATTTGTCTTTTATGCCGAAAATCATTAGGATATTAAGTAAAGCTCATGTTCCATGAAGATATTTTGTACATTTCCAGTACATATGTTTTATTAGAAATATGCATGGCCAAGAACTTCATTTGGACAACTTTAAAAGTGATTTTCTCAATATTTAGATTTTTTTTGCACCCTCAGATTCCAGATTTTCAAATAGCTGTATCTCGACCAAAGATTGTCCTATCCTAAAAAAACAAAAAAAGAAAACAAACAAACACCGATGGAAAGCTTATTTATTCAGCTTATAAATTAAGAAATTGACCCTTATGACTGGTTTTGTGGTCCAGGGTCACATATAATTTTTTACAGTGTGAAAATCAGCATGAATACATGATTTATTTAAAAGCACAAAATCTTTTGTTCCATACATGACATCACAATGCCGAACATTTTATGATCCTAAAACAGGCTTTATTTAATGCATGCAAAATGCTTTCTTTTGTATTTTGAGCTGAGTTTTCTACTCTGAGACGTCACGTCTTTATTGAACTCTGCATGTTCACAAAGGCCAGGAGAGATGGAGTGATAGTCATATTTGACAGGCGCTGACACACGTCTATCACTCAATCTCTCCTGGCTTCAGCGATCATGAATGAAGCGAACATGAGCACGGACGTGCTTTCCATCCGCCTTCTGTTTCCAAGACGCAGCTTGTAATGAAAAGAGCTGAGCACTTGAAGTCTGTTGAAGCACTTGAAGGAAAATGTTAAACCCTCAAATCTGCTTAAAGCAACGTTTGTGCGAGCTGAAAGGCTTCCATCCCGCAAAACAACAATAAAGAAACAGCAGCTCTGAGCTTCACGCCGACAAGCAGCTACAAGCCGTTTCGCATTCATTCCGCTTCGCTCGCGGCCTCGAAACAGGACTGGAGCGAACGAAGGGTGACCGCACATCCTCCAGGACATGTACTGACCGGGATTTCTAAATTGCCTAAAATGTCTAGGGTTTGGCTTTTTTTCCCTATTGCTTTCATACTGAAAAGCAATGAGGCAAGGCAATGACTGAAAGGTATTTTGACCAATAGCGTGCAGGCTACCGGTCAATCGACCAATCGTGGTGTGCGAGAAGGCGCGATCTACGGAGAACAATCAAAGCGACGCGAATACACTAATAAGCCAAAACCAGGATGTTTAAGGCAATTTAGAAATCCCGGTCAGGACGTGTCCGATGACAGCAGCAAAATAAATACCAGAACAAGGCGTTCAAATGCTTTCCTCACCTCCCACTCGAGAAACAACTCGAGTCAAGCGGGTGAAGTCCTGATGAGTTCATGTGCTTCAGAACAAACTCAATTTAAGCAGCGCTGACTGACTCGATAAACTGGCCATTTGCAGGAGTGTTGCTTTCATTTCCAGAAAACATCATCATCAGGTCAGGCGTGACTGAGAGTCTGTCTAGACAAACAAGGGCAAGACAACGCCTGAAAACAGAGATAGGAGCTGTGATTACAAGGAACATTATTTCTTAGCCAGCAAAGCAGAAGCCCAAACCGGACAGCGTGTTCCGCTCTGGAATTCAGCAGATCTTTTCCCACGACTCTGAGCTCTTACCGATATCACCTTGTTATTTGTTCAGCTTTTCCTTTACAACAGATTATGTGGAAACTGCAGACAGATTTTGCAAGACGGTTAATCACGAAAGAGAATTCCACGAATGAGTGAGTCTGCTGGACAACAGGGGGCAGCTGTCTGAACAATAAGTTAGTCACTACAAATTAAGTATTAGTCGGGCAACTCCCAGCTGAGGATTTCAGAGCAGACAGAACGTCACACGCGCAGCCGACTGACAACAACCGTCTGACTGACTGAGAGCAAACCACATCCGTCTGATAAACATGCTTCAGACCAGATCTTCAGCAGGCTTATGAAAAAGTGCACTTTATTACATCACAATATTATCATGTGGAAACTGCAACACAGACAGACCTCTAGTAGTTCACCCAAAAATGAGCATTTATCATCATTTACTCTGAATTGTTTCTTCTGTTGAATGCAAAATAAGACATTCTGAAGAATGAACTGAACAGTAACCGGTAGCCGATGACTTTAGCATGAGAAAAACCTGTAGAAAACTCACTGTCACAAAACCAGTCTTAATAGCCAACGATACATTGTATGGGTCAAAATGATCAATTTTTCTTTTAAGCCAAAAAATCATTAGGATATTAAGTAAAGATATATTTTGTATAAGGATATTTTGTACATTTCCTACTGTAAATATATCAAAACTTAATTTAAGAACTGAGAACTTCATTTGGACAACGATTTTCTCAATATTTTGACTTATTTGCTCCCCCAGATTTTCAAATAGTTGCATCTCGGCCATCATAACAAACCATACACCAATGGAAAGCTTATTTATTGATGTATTAATCATAAATGATGGCATAAATGATGTTTTGGGGTGAACTGTTGCTTTAACTCGCTGGAAAGTATGTTCCACGGACATCACTCTTATTCCATTTTAAACAAAACATCTCCACAGTCATATGAATTCGATCATAACTGAGTGCCAGTTTTAGTGTGTTGTGATCTAATACGAGCTAATGATCATAGACTCGCACGAGTGTGTCTGTCACTGACCGCTTCACCTACTAACCGGATCCTTACACGACCTAAACTAGTCCGCGTCAAAACTTTCTGAGGAGTTTATCTGAGACGTTCCTCAACGTCTAAACAGTCAAATAACAACTCAAATACATCGCGGGACTGTACTGACGTCCGTTAAAAAAAGAACCGCGAAAGCCGATTCGAATCGAAGCGCAGTTTGTCTAACGTTTGCGCTGCCGCGATTCGAATCGTTTAGTGAAAAACGTCAGACAAAACTGAGAGAAAACGCTCCGGGATACTCACTGATCGCCATACTCTGGAATGAAGTGGATCTCTTGCAGTTACATGTACAGGAGACATTGGTGTGGGTGTCGGTGGTTCCGTTCATCAGACCCATGAAGCTGAACATTGAAGAAATCTCACGGATCGACGCGGAAAACGGACGGACGGCGCTCGCTTCACGGCGCGCTGTCGAATAAAAACATTGACGCAGGCTTTTCCTCTTCCTTCGGCGAGGCTTCTTTCTTCCAGGCAGTCGCGAGGCGGCTTTCCTCTAGCCGCCGTCCCCCACCCCCGTCCCGCTGTCTGGCCTCTGTCCTCCAGTATTCCCGGTGTTATTCCCAGACGGTTTGTACTACTTTCCAGCCGTCTGCGCGCACCTCATTCAAGTCCAAGTTGGCTGGGAACCCGCGGGGGGCGGGGCTAGCGCGGGGGGCGGGGCCTAGAGGCAGACAGCATCACGTCACTGCCAGACTTGGCCTTTCACAGAGTGCATGAGCCAATCAAAGTCAAACGGGGTGAAGAGCTGTTCACATACACGCGTTAGGCAATCTGTTCCACTGAAACAGACTAGCTTTTTTTTTTTTTAATTACCAAAGCGATTACAGACAGACTCGAAATTGTTTTAAACACGACACTTATCTATATTCATGCCAAACTAACTTGAAATGACAAACGTAGCGTGCCTAAAAATGCGTTGTGAAATATAAACGTGATTCATGTGTTCACTGTGAGTGTCGCAGTGCTTCTGACGGTCAGACACCTTCCATCTCAGAACATTTCGAGACAATAAGCGCCCTCCTCTGGTCAGAAACGGAATCTTGCTGTTAAAAGAATAGTTCAGCCAAAACTGAAAAAAAAGTGCAGTGCTATATCCTCAGACCATCCAACGATGAGTTTATTTCCTCATCAGATTTTGAGAAATGTAAGCCTAGCTTCACTTGCTCACCAGGGGATCCCATGGAATGAGTGTCGTCATCACAATAATCCACAAGTAATCCACACCACTCCAGTCCATCAGTTCACATCTTGAGAAGAAAAAATCTGAAACAAATCCATCATTGAGACGTTTTTAGCTAAAATACATGGAGTCCATAATCCATAATTACGCTTCCTCCAGTGAAAAAGTCCATCTCCTGTTGTCTCTCACATCAAAATCCAGCCACATATTTGTTTAGAGCTTGTAAACGGTGCTTGATCTGTGCAGATTTCTCTCCTGATTCAGACCAGACCACCTGAGAGTGAGTAGGTGTTAGGCTCATTTACATTTTTTAGTGAACTATTCCTTTAATTCCTGTAATGTTATGGAAACATTTGTGTAGATAAACTTTAACGTTTAATAAAACTTTACTTAGAAACCAATGCTCCAGACTAATATAAAATGTCATTATTCTGCACAGATATATAATGCAAACAGGGCCAGTGTGTTTGTATAAGCTGCTGGCCACACCTATACGAGTTTCTTAACACACTGGAGTAGTTAAACATAGTTTGATCAGTAGTTTGCTAAGCATGTCTGAGCAACACTGTGAAAGGTGTGTCTGTCTACTGTCAGGATCTGACCTCTGTCAGGATCTCAGTGACCCTGAGCACAGTACCGATGCAGTCTGTGGCCTGTCAGGAAATGCATTTACGTTTATGCATTTGTCCAAGGTGACTTACATTGCATTCAGCATATACAACTGATCAGTTCATGCAGTTCATGACCTCAGCCTCAGCATTGCTAGTGCCATGATCTACAGTTCGAGCTATACTCTAAGAAGTGAAAAAAATAAGTTGACAGTTCTCTAATAATTTTAAGGCGATGGGTTTCCTCAGTCAACTTATCACTTTTTTACAGTGTACAGAAGAGTGTGGTGCCGCTGAAACATGGGAAAACTCTCTTGCTGATGTTTAAATGTATGCTTTAACCAGTGATGGGAATAACGGCGTTAGAAATAAACGGAGTTATTTTTTTCAGTAACGAGTAATCAAACGAATTACCGTTTCCCCCGTTATAACGCCGTTACCGTTACCGACGATGAAATGCGGCGTTACTATTATTTATTATAACTTATCGTTTATTTTTCAGTTCACATGAATGGATGCGTAGCGTACCTGTATTTGATGAGCCGTAGACTCTAGTGTGAAGGCGCACGACTAGCCGTCGCTTTCTCTTAGAATCAGAATCACGAGGATTTTGTTGTGAAAGAAAGATACAGAGCGAGAGAGTCTTTTATATCATGCAGAACTGACGCGCTATATGTAAACAACATTCTTTGTTGTATTTTCCTGTCAAAATAACGGAGGTCCTTCAGAATTCTTCAGCTTCTAAGAACTGCCGGTTTCTCCGGTTGTAGGCGGAACTAATGCGCAAACGGCAATCTCATTGGCTGGCGCTCACCAATGATCGTCCCTGTTTTGATTTCAGCAAATCAGTTCGAGTGAACGCAGACAACGTAATTAATATTCATGAGCCCAGCAGATCATTAATATTTAGTGCATTTTATATTGTTGTTCGTAGTAGTTTTATCAGTATTATTCCCCCCCCCCTTTTTTTATAGATACACTAAATGACAAACAATATCTTAAGCACCACCACCAGTCCTAAGATCAGTCAACATGACAAATGCATTCGTACATGGTTATTCTAGTAGTTCTAATTACTAAAGTTTAATGCTAAATTATTATAATATAATATTATACTGCTTGACAGCAAAAGTGTACTTTCAGATATTTAAAAAAAAAAAAAAAACTAGCAACAACAACAAAAAATGTACTAGCCAATGGCTATTCAATTGCCAAGCTGTCCATAGAAGATTGATAATATTTACAATATTTTATTTTTTAATTTGATAGGTGTCTGTCACATCAACATTAAAATACATTATAGTAGATTAGTGTACAATGTTTTATAATAATAACTGATTCTATTTAGTGTCCATTTCATTCATTTAACATACTTAATATTGGGGACATCCAAGTTACTTGACATATCTGAGCATTTTTCTAAAAAAAAGTAACACAACAGTTACTTTCCCTAGTAATTAGTTACTTTTATAATCATGTAACTCAGTTACTAACTCAGTTACTATTTGTGAGAAGTAACTAGTAACTCTAACTAATTACTCTTTTACAATAACATGCCCAGCACTGGCTTTAACTGTTCAATATGAATGAATATTAATGATAAATTGCACCTTTTTCTCCTTGCATAGCTAATTTGTATCTAAACACATGCGCAGATGCAGTCTCTAACAGACACACACACACACATGTTGTGTTTCCATGTTTTATGGGGACATTCCATAGGCGTAATGGTTTTTATACTGTACAAACCGTATATTCTATTGCCCTACACCTAAACCTAGCCCTCACAGGAGACTGTGCACACTTTTGCTTTCTGAAAAAAACTCATTCTGCATGATTTATAAGCCTGTTTCCTAATGAGGACCTAAAAATGCCCCACAAGGTCAAAATTTACTGGCATTTCTATCCTTGTGGGGACATTTGGTTCTCATAACGTGATAAATACCAAGTACACACACACATAAGGTGTAAGGCCTCTTGCATCTCTGTGGACAGGCACATTCTACAGGTACACTGACTAGACAGTTGCAAAACGGCAAATACTTCAGACAACAGTGATTGAAACACATAAATAACCTTGAGTGGTATTGTGGAGAGTGTGTACTTGTTTTGACTATACTTGTGAGGACCAAACGTGTTTGTGTATGTGTCATGAGCTCATGTCTGGCTCTGGCGCTCTACAGCAGCACATCACAAAACAACAAACCTGACCGCTTTATTTTTTCTCTCTACTTATCTAAAGGACTGAGATCTCCTCAGCTCTTCTCTTTGTGTTTGGTTTTCTCTGTCCTAATCAGACTCTGAATCTCTGATGTCATAATCTGTCTGAGACCTTTACAGACGATGATTCATACGGCTGGACGCTCACATGATGTGAAAAAGCAAAACTCTGTTGAGCAACAGTTTCCTCTCTGTCTTCATCCGTTTGATCTCGAAATAGAGCAGAAGAGCTCAGTGTTAGAGATGAACACGCAGTTCCAGATAAAATGTGAACTGTTTCTGAAACCCCATATTCAAATGTAATTCATTTATTTATTTTCATTTTGTTCATTTTTATGAGACCTTTACTTACAAGTTTCAGTATAATATCACTGAACAATAAATAAAATGGAAGCATAAGTAAAAACTAGATGAATGACATGAAAAACCATAAATTATAAACTCTTTTGTATAATAGTAACCAGCGTTGGGGGTAACCCATTACAAGTAACGCAAGTTACGTAACCAGATTACTTTTTTTAACTAGTAAACTACTAGAGTAAACTACTAGAGTTACTTTTTGTTTCCTTATATGGGGTATTTAATCCCATTTTATTAACCAGTGTCTTTGCTGCTGACCTTTGTTGATCCAATTTAGCTATACTAATAAGCAAAAATTACTTTTGATTAACATTTGTGCTTCATTTTTCTCCTTGCTGAAGAGTGTTGAACTTCCTTCTCCTACACTGTACAGACGTGAATTCACTTTTCCTTTAGTCTTGTTTGTTTCACTTTTTGGTGTGAAAGGGTGTGTTTACGTTTGCTAAAAATCAAACTTTTTATATTAAAAAACAAAGAACCAAGCCCTGCCCAGATTTAAAAAGTAACGCAAAAGTAACGTAACGCATTACTTAATTAGTTACTTTTTTAGGGAGTAACACAATATTGTAATGCATTACTTTTAAAAGTAACTTTCCCCAACACTGTTAGTAACAATAGACAGAGGTAACAGAATAATGAAAATGATAAAACATGCTGCTTCAAATTGTAGTTTCGTAATGATCTCTACAAATTAAACAAATATATAAAAATATGATTTGCAAACTGAAGCAATCAAAACAGATAATATAACAATCTGTTCATGATGACGTCACTCATCCGTTTGGGTTATTATGTGTCAGAAAATCTGAGACATTAAACACAGATGACAAAACGACTGAAATATTGACATTTTGCATGATTTATAAATATGTTTTGCTCATTTGACACTCAGACTGCGGATAAACGCGGTATTCAGACATCTATTTCTCTCTGTGTACTGTGTCTGCCTGCCTCTCATTTGCTGTAATCAATTGTCTAGACAGCAGCGTCAAACACCTGAGAGGAGAGACGGAGCCACTGCCGCTTCATTTCATCGTTCAGAAGGAATCTCTCCCCCTGCTTCTGTCTTCTGCTGTATTTTTAGCCAAATCAGAGACACAGACCACCTGGATCTGTGTGTGTGTGTGTGTGTGAGACAGAGAGAGAGAAAGACAAGAGAAGAGAGAAATGGAGGAAAAATCAGAGACAACAAAAGATCATAAACCTTGTGGAAGAGAAAACCAGAGATGAGGGCAGATATAGTCCATCTGAAATCGCACGCAGGACTGATAATGAGACACACACACACACACACACACACACACTCTGTCTGTCTGGTCTCTCAGTCATCTGACCCAAATGAAGTGTTCTGAGAGCAATAACAATGAAGCGGCGCATGATGTGACTTGAGTGCTGCTGACTGAACAAATGCATCACGCTGCTGGAAAATACAGCGTCTAGACTGCAGGAAAAAGAGATTTGATTCATATTATTTCTCTGATTCTGCTGTCTGAGAGAAATTCAGAAATGACCTTCAACTCTTGATGTTTTCACATTAGATCAAAATCAGCACATGAAAAACATCATTAAAAAGTTTGTTAAATTGCAATTTAATAAACACTGTTCAACATATTTGTATTAAAAACTCTGCAGCAAAAGAATAAAGCAACAATGAAATATAATAATAGTAATGATAAAATATTATGTATTTAATCATATGATAAAACTAACCATAAAATCATGCCTGTGAGGGCAGCTTTAATACACTGAGTTAATGACTGAGTTGAACACTTTCCACATTTTTTTAATATGTTAACATCAGAGGTCGTGTGTCCTGTCAAACTCAGTGTTTGTTCCATGTAAATAATGTAATATGTTGCTTTATGCATTTATAATTGGGCATATTGTTGGAAAAATTAATATAGCTTCATTTGAGTGATTATTATGATTTTTTGGTACAGGCAGTATAGAAATCAAATAATGTGCAAGAAATAGAAACGAAGAGGAATATAAAACAAAATAGGTAAAGTGCAAGTCATCCAAAAATATTTCTCTAAACTGTAAATATAGAGTATTGGAGTATGTTTCACAATAAAACACTAATTCAAGTTTTCTACTTCAGTGTGTTGTCTGCCCTTTCTTTGTAATTATTTGTGACTATTGTTTCTTGACTAGTTTTATCAGTGTATTTGTATAGAGTACAAGGGGTTTCTGTAGAATATGATGAAGTGTTAGAATCCATAAACTGTATTTCAGGAAAGATTGTGTTGTGTTTTTATTTATAGATGTGAGGTGGCTGAATCATCATTATGAGACAAAATGTGATTAATAACCCCATGATTGCAGGAATTACACCCACACGCCAATTAAGCAACCAAAACAGCAGCAACATCAGATGTTCTCATGGAAACAATGGAGATTCGCTCTCGCTCACAATAACAGTAAGAACAACCACAAAGATCAGTCGTTCTTGACCTTCAGTGGATGCAGGGATGATCATTTGAGAGTTTGTCTGGAGTGTGTGTGTGTGTGTGTGTGACGTCTCGCTGTCCTTTCATCCTCCTCCTGGTCAGTGACTGTCTGAACGCCTCTGAATGCTGTGAGGTCGATACTCGTCCTTTACCTCATCAACGTCAGTCAGCTTTCATCCTGATGCTCAAACCCACACACACACGTCACACACACACAGCGATAGGGACCTGAGGGGTCACACAGAGCATCACATCAACATGTAAACAGACATGCAAAATGTGCAGGGCAGGGGCTCCCAGCACCAAGATTGAGAACCACCGCTGTAACGGTTCTCCATTCCCCTGCTCTGCACATTTAGCATGTCTCACTTAATTAACACACCTGATTGAGATCATCAGTTGGTTGGCTCAGTTCATGGATCTCTCTCCCAACAAGCTGATGATCACAGTCAGGTGTGTTAAATAAGGGAGAGATGCAAAATGTGCAGAGCAGGTCGTCCTCAGCACTGAAATTGAGAACAACTAATTTAAAGCATGAAATGTGCAAACAAATAGGGATAATACAATATGGCAATACAATATTAAGCAGGGGTGTCAAACTAAGATCCTGGAGGGCCGCAGCCATGCAGAGTTTTGTTCCAACCTTGCTTCAACACACATACTATGCATAAATACATACATACATAAATAGTTTAAAACCCATAAGAACAGTAAGAACACAAAAACAGTAATAGAAGACAATTTAAAGATGTCTCCATCACTCACACACACACACACACACACACACACACAATAAACATCATCCAACAGACCAACCTCTGAATGTTAACAGATTGAGAGCAGCGCCACCTACTGGGGAAAGTGAAGACAAACACTAAACCTCACATTCAGTTCAGAACTGATAATGAGCGAAATATCAATTCAGCAAATTAGTCTAAATGAGTGTAGCTCATAGATCATGCCTTCTTAATGTTTGAAGCTGATATGTGGTATTACTACAAGTAAATATCTAGTTTAAAAAAACAGGCGTTGATGTTTAACATTATATTATGTTTTTCTTCACCTTTAAGTAATTACTGTAATTCACATTTATACATCATAACTTACATTTATTATTATCGTTATTATCATTATTATTATTTTATAATTAGGGCTGGAAAACGATTAATCGCGATTAATCACATACAAAATAAAAGTTTGCCTTATATATGCATGTGCACTGTGTGTAATTATTATGTATATATAAATACACACAAATTCATGTTTATATTTAAGAGAAATGTTACTTACGTAAAAATATTTTTATTTATATATAAATTCTATAAAAATGATAATAAATACATATACTTGTAAATATTTCGTAAATATATACATGAATGTGTTTGTATTTATATATACATAATAATTACACACACATATATTAGGTAAACTCAAACTTTCATTTTGTATGCAATTAATAGCGATTAATTGTTTGACAGCCTTATTTATAATATTAATTAAAAACAAAAAATAAAGTAAAATAAAATGTAATATAAATTCAATTTTTTTGGACATCCACACAATATTTGTCTTAAATTACTAATAATCTGTTTTATTAATATTCATATTTTTTAATATTATATATGATCAAATCAAGCTGCTGAATTTTTAAGAGACATTATTGCTATTATAGTTATTATAACTGTATATACCATATATGTTTCAAACATATGTTTCTTTTTTGTTGTTAAGATATTTTTGTAAGTAAAAACACTGATACTGTACAGACATGGACTGGAAAAGCATTCAATCTCATCATCAGCAGAGGGCGCCTGATTCCCACCAATGAAATGACACAATACTCAATATCCCACTAAAACACTGGTTCTCTGAAGTTTTCTGTTTGATCATTAAATCTAAACAGTTGTTAAAGAGTTTTTAAGACGGTTGTTAAGGGATTCCACTTTATAATACGACCTTCTGAACTAGACATCCAATCCAACCCTGTTTCAAAGAGTGATTTAGTGATGACTATAAAACAATAAACTTGTCTGTTTGAATGAATGATTTGCTGAACGTCAGCTGGGGTTTTGGTGATTTTAGTGGATGACATTTGTCTGAAATATTCTGCTTAGAAAGTGGGTTTGAGTATCTTTGTTTTACTATAAACAGCAGCTGCTGTTTGGCACATTCAGTCGTGTTTCAGATGTGAATGAAGTGCTGTATGTGTGTCTGAACTGTGTGTGATGATGTGTAATGCTTCATTTCAAAGGGTGTTTGGCTCAGAAACAGGAGTGTTGCTTATGTCCACAGCAGACTGATATTACGAGTGCAATCAGTGATTATGAAATGTGATATGGAAATGTGACTGTCACAGTGACGGTGCTGGAGCTGAGCTAGAACATCGGGATATACACTAAACTATACACAGGATATGAACTAAACAAAAATTAAAATTCAACTAAATCTGACAACATACGTGACTCTGTTCAACATACATATGTGTTAAGGCTTGCTTACACTGCTAAACAGCTAAAAGAATGAATGTATAAAGCGTGTAATATATGAACTGACAGGAGTGAATGAGGATCACAGGCATGTGCTCATCATGTGCCGTCTGTGCGTCACACGCTGCTGGTTTATTTTTGTTCACTATCTACTACTCTAGCAGTCAAAGGTCTGGAAACACAGACTAAATTTATGTCTCTTGTGAACCTTCAGATCTAAAAGCTCCTGCGTTCAGGTCCTTTTGATTCAGAGTGGATTTTCCTTTTCCTGAAAATGCTAGTTAATATTATTGTACTGGACTAAACCCACCTGCCTTGCTCATAACAACTTCCTAAAAACACTTTTGATAATATTTGTACTTTTTTGGGGGGCTTCTTACACTTGTGCTGTTCCTGTTCAAAAATGACCAGCCTACAAAAATTGCTTATTAATTTTCTTGTTACCAAATCTCAGATTCAATCTTTGTTGTCAACTCATTTTCTTTTAATTAGCACAGGTTTTGTATTTATTTCTGGAGCTGATTGATCTCATTGATCTGAGCTCATGCTCCTCGGTTTTCTAGTAAAAAAGCATTATTTGTGGATAATTTTGTCAATATTCAATAAAAACTGAGGTGCATAAGCCAGATGAATGAGACCTGTGATCAATCAGCTCCAGAAATAAATACAAAACCTGTGCTAATTAAAAGAAAACGAGTTGACAACAAAGAATAAATCCAATTTGATGATAATATAGAATAGTAAGATATTTACAAGTTTTTAAAAGGCTTGTCATTTCTGACTACAAAGCATGAAATGAAGTAAGAGATTTTCACGTTTTTATCCCTACATCACTCCCAGAATTTAATGATTTGACTATTATTCAAACTAGAATAAGTGTGTCTAAACTTCTTATGTGACATTAAACCAATCTATTGTTATATCAGGCTACTAGAACATTTTCTCAAATGATGTATACAGTATATACATATACATGTATAGTCCCGTATAGAGCACATTCAGGGCTTTTCAGAGATCCCAAATGATTATAAGTTTCACCACTCGCTCTCCTTGGTCTTTAAAAATGGTGACATTAATGTAGTGATCAAATTCAACACTCTTAGGGAAATATGATAATATTTTGTAATGATCATTTAAATCTGACTAATTTTCAAACTTTCTGTTATAAGTCAGCATCTTAGGAACATTCTAACAAAATACGCCTTTCTGTTATGAAACTGGACATCAGTTTCACACATGTAGAGGACACCACGACTTAAAGCATGTTTATTAGGCATTTTGGGTGACACAACAAGTGAATAGGGAAAGATATAATATTTTAATATTGCTGTGAAATATTACATATTATTATGAAAATCTTACCAATTATTACTCCCATTATTACACTTATTTTGTCATTACATGTTGCCCTAAAACACATCAATATGCAAATTAGATACAGTTTATAGATACATAATGGGAAATCCCATTTATGGCCATTTTACACACATAATAATGATAAAGAAACATAGTATATAAAATCATTCTGATTTATCTTTCATAACATAGTTGAGAGTTATCTTTATATAAAGTTTGGTATAAAAAATAAAAATTGATTTGTGATTAAAAGAAAAATCGTTTTGCCTTTTCATGTCTATTCATGTCTTTCTTTTCTTTCAAAAAACAGGAGTTGTTACAGTCCTTTTGTCCTCTACAGACGTAGCATAACATATGAACAAAGTATCATTTTTCAAAAAATTAATTTACTTTTTTTTCTTATGCTCTAAACAATGTAATGACATGGAAAAAAAACTAATTTCACAAAACTATATATATATATATGTATAATGTGCCTGTTCATTGTTTAAACTAAAAACTAAAAGTGACCTTCTCAAGTCACGTGATGAATGCATGGCCTCCTTCAGATCTGCGGTCCTTGAGAGAAAAGAGTTCGCGTAACCTTGATCATCCTCGCAGCTGTACAGTATGTGCACTACAAACTCCTGATGCAACGCTCACTACTCTGCCATGTTCCCGTAGTGACTTTTAATGGCTGTTCCATACATGCGCACATTCTCCGGGCGGGAGGTTTTTCCATTCAGATCACTCGGCTCTGATTGGTCGGAGCTCGTCCTGCGTTGGTCCGTGCGTCAGCGGTGGGCGGGGCCGAGCGGCGGTGTTCTCGAACAAACGGCGGAAGCGGTGCGGTGTCAACGAGCAGCACTCGCGCATTAAACTACTATAATACAACAAGAACCATGAAGATCTGGACGTCAGAACACGTTTTCAAGTGAGTGAATGTCTTATTTGTCGTTTGATTGCGGTAGAGTGATCATGTGAGCGCTGGCGTGTCGTGTTTGACCGGGTTTTGTCCTGTTAGCGCCTCAGTGAATCTGCACGAGGCGCCAATGCGTCCGACCGCTCCTGTCAGTTTATTAAAATTGATATTTATGTATATTTTACATCTTAGTTGTGTTCATCTTGTTCTAATGAGGTGACCTCAGTGTACTTAAAGTGTTAGTAATGTAAAAGTTGATTAAGTAACTTTAGTTATATGCTAATCTACAGTCAGTGACTTTCATCGAAACAGCTAATGACTGATAACTACAGATGATTAATAATAACTAATTACTGCAGACAAACACCCAGTGTTTGCTAAATACATTGGATAAACAGTTGTGAGCTACTAGCAGGTTAGTTACACAACCTAGCCGCTATGTCCTTGGCAGCTGAAAGACTAGTAAAGAATGATCATACTGAGTTTAACCTCACAGAACTGGATTGTGTTTTCAGTTTGTGAGGAATAAAGATTAGATTTCATTCATCCTAAGTGTTCCATAGAAGTGTCAGCTTTAGTGGATTTGTTACACTGGGTCAAGCAGGACATGCAGCTAACTTCCCTGCTGGTTAGTGTGATGAGTTGGTTAGTTAGTGTGATGTTGAGTCATAACCCCTTATATCTGTGTTGGACATTGACTGATGAACGTTGACTGATGAAATGGTTAAATTACAGATGTTCAGGTGAATCAGTGACCTTTGACCCCACGTGTGTGGATCCAGTCTTGTGCCACGCATTGGGTAACTCTCCTTGACAGCGAGTGCGGCCGACCTTTCCCCTACATGGGCCTCCCGTTACACGTCACGCGTCATGTGGCCGCTGACGGTTTCCCAGGCAACCATTCATATGTACGAGCCAAAGCCGCCAGACGCTTCCTATTAAAGGAGCCAGCAGTTTAGCTGTTTGTTCTGTTCCCAAACACTTTAGAGCACAATATTTACATACTGAATAATAGTAAAACACAATACACAGGCATTAAATAACATGAAATATATTATGTCAGATGTTAAGCAAAGGTAATTTTTGTGTTTCTGGTCAAATATGACTATGCTTTTAAAAATATATTGTAAATGAATTCTGAAATATTGGATTTTGTCTTTTTATCAATGTGTTTTCTTTTAGTCAACAAAGGTTTTGTTTCTTTTTGGAGCTGATTGATTGCAATCTGTCTTATTGATCTGAGCTCATGCTCCTCAGTTTCTGAGTGAAAAAGCTTTATTTGTAGATAATTTTGGCAATATTCACTTAATACCTGAGGTTAAGCTCAGATAAATGAGGCCTACGATCAATCAGTTCCAAAAAAAAAAACAGAAACACAAACACAAACCTGTGCTAATTGAAAGAAAGCATGTTGATAACAAAATGAAATCCATTATTTGGTATTAATATAGCAATTTTTGTAGGCTGGTAATTTTTGAACAGGAACAGCACAAGTGTAACAAGTTATGAAAAAAATCTTAAAAGAACCAAAGAAATTATTTTATGGTATAAGTTTAAGTTATACCATGTGTGAACAAAGTTGGTTAGTTTTAGTCTAATGTGATAACATTAGCTGTTGTTTTCAGAAAAAAGAAATGAGCGGACCACAACATGAGGGTTAAATCAAGGTGTCCTTTAAGATCATACACAGATCACTTCCTGTGAAAGATCCTTTGGACATTGATTTTATATCAGTTTCATTTGGATGTGGAACACGGTTGTGCATTTTTAATGTAGAAGCGGGCTATTATCTATTTCTGACATCATTTTAGTTTTTTTCAAACTCTTTCAATTTACATTTCTTAAAGCAGTGGTTAAATTAAACACTTGATCGGTCATCAAAGTTCTTCTTGTTTCGCTGAATGAACGGCGCGTGATGTCCCACGGTCACATTGCAGACGTAACGGTGCTCATGTTGGCTTTAACTGCAGTCGCTCCACAGCGATCATGTTACGGTTATGCACGGATGCATGCGGATGCATTATGTAACGGTCGTATTGCGCTTGAGCTCTAATTAAAGACGCTGAATGTTCACCGTGTTTTAGGCTCCTGCAACACTAAAGTCTCTGTTTGTGTCTCTCACAGCCATCCATGGGAAACCGTGACCAAAGCTGCCATGCAGAAATACCCAAACCCCATGAACCCCAGCGTGTTCGGCGTGGACGTGTTGGACCGTAACGTGGACCAGCAAGGGCGGCTGCACAGCAAACGGCTACTCAGCACCGAATGGGGCCTGCCGTCCATCGTCAGATCGGTACTGACTTACTGCTTTTCTTCTGGATAAGACAAACTAATCGGTTTGTTTGTTTTATTAAACTGGATGTTTCACGGAATTAAAGCAGGCAGCTGACGTTAATCTCAGAACTGTAATAAGCGCTCAATAGCTCATTGTTCTCGTCACGTTTGGTGGAAACCATCAAGATAAAGCTAAATCCTGCCAAACGCTGAATGAACCCAGAGTTCAGTCTTGCCAATGTTGAGATCCCAACTGTGGGAAGAGTTCAGCTATTCCTAACCTGGTTCATAGTAGATGCAACCTCAGTTCTTCAGTGTGCAGTTTCTGACCTGTAGTTGACCTGACCGAACGGTTATATCAGTCTGGTTAGTCCTCGGCACATGTCGTCCTGGTGTCTTGTTTCTGTATGAAGTGTCCCGCTGCGACTTGAGTCTGAATATGACCTGTGCCTGTCATTCTTGACCCGTTATGTTTATTCAGCTCAAGGACCATCAGAGGTTATGATGGTGCCAAAACTTTCCAGTATGATTCCTAGAGCTCAAGCGATTTTGTTTACTAACGCGGCAATAATGAGGAATGATGAAAGTCTAGTTCATGAGATTTTGAATTCCAGGCCTTCAAGTTTATTTGTTTAGCACTTTCCACTGTACATGTCGTTTCAAAGCAGGTTTATAGAAATGGCATGTTTCAATGCTACAAACAAACACTCTTTAAATGCTAATAATTCTATGAGAGCAAATATTTCTGACCTGATATTAAAGTGAACACATGTTTCTGATCATTTCCTGTTTTTCCCTCAACAACTGGATTGATTTTTGCTATTTTTAGTCTTTAAAAAAAAAGTGAATCACCCACACAATATGAACAAATGTTTATGTGCTTAAAAAACCAAACCCGTCCGGCCTGTCCCGTTTCATTCGTTTAGTTTTCTTGTTGTTGGAAACAATCACCACAGTGGCGTCTTTTTGCGGCATGAATGAGATCTGAACCGTGTTCACGTGACGTGTTTTAGGCTTTGAGTAATGCTCTGTAAATAGAGACGGTACTAGTATAGGTCAAGGCAATGGTAGAGTGAAGGTGGGTTAATTATAGTTTATCTTGTTCCGTTCCGAGTTCAGGCTTAATACACCGATTAAAACTAAAGGCAAAACAGAACGTGGCTTTAAATCACTATGTATTTGTGCTGTTCACTAGTGATTTATTCATTGACCTGCTGTCTTGTTTTTCTGCAGATAATTGGCAACACACGGACATGTACGTACATCCAGGAGCACTCCGTAGTCGATCCCAAAGAGAAAACCTTTGAGCTTCAGTCCACCAATGTAAGCGATCTCACATTATTATGGGAAACGGGTGTCTGTACGCATGCTGTAACCACATCAGCGCATTACGTTCATCATCACTCATGCTGTTTAATTCAGTCTGACAGGGAGTTTCTGCTTTTCTGTCTGGTTTGTCAGCGCATCTTCATGTTCTTCGTCCTCACGCCTTTCTAAAGCATTATAATCTTCATAAAGCGAGAGTATTGAGTTTGTGCTTCAATGTTTGGAATGAGACGAGGCCTGTCTGTGCATAATAAGAGCTGCATTCTGGGGCGGGCTGGGAGGGCGTTGGTTTCACTTATGGCTGTAAACAACATGTTCTGTAAATGTGTCATACCCATCCTGCTCTGGTTTTCTCACCGTAGATCACCTTCACTAACATGGTGTCTGTGGACGAGCGGCTCGTGTACCGACCGCACCCAGAGGACCCAGAAAAGTAAGTTCCTCTCGTTTCTCTGATCTGACTGTGTTTAACTAGCTGTTTGAGCTCAATATCACATGGGTTTGAGGTTCTTCATGTGCTGCTGATATTCCTGCAGGACCATGCTTACCCAGGAGGCCATCATCTCAGTGAAGGGTGTCAGTTTGAGCAGCTATCTGGAGGGACTCATGGCCTCCACCATCTCCACCAATGCAGGAAAGGTCAGCAAAGCAAAACACACTTTTAAGAAAACAAAATGCCCCATCTTTAGAAAGTGAAGGACAGATTTGTAAAAAAAAAAATAGAATTTCACATCAAGAGGTAAAATGTTTTCAGAAAATCATAAAACAGAAAACCAGGACAGGTTGTAGGCCTCAGAGTCATGTACATTTCTGCAGTGGATGTGCATTTTCTCTTATAGTTTTCTTTTTTTGTTTTTTTGCTCCAAAATGTTTCATTAGCTTCATTGCTCAGTGGTCAACCAGTATTTTTCTTTTGTATTTGTGACCCTGGACCACAAAACTTAAGTAGCTCTTAAGTTGCTCAGGTATATTTGTATCGGCCAAAATGACAGATTTTTCTCTTATGCCAAAAATCATTCGGATATTAAGTAAAGATCACGTTCCATGAAGATATTTTGTAAATTTCCTACCGTATATCAAAGGTTAATTTTTGATTAGTAATATGTGTTGCTAAGAACTTCATTTAAAGGTGATTTTTCTCAATATTTTGATTTTCTTTTGCACCCTCAGATTCCAGATTTACAAATAGTTGTATTTATTCAGGTTTCAGATGATTTATAAATCTCAATTTCCAAAATTGACCCGTACTACTGGTTTTCATATTTATATCATATCTATCATATTTATACTTTGTATAGAAACTGATTCTCTAATCTTATTACAGTATTTTTCACAACGAAAGAAATGGTTGAAAATTTGGTAGTAATCTAAAAAAATTTGTGTGCACTGGGAATCATATTTTTCATAAGGTTTTTACTAGAGATTTTTCATATACCATTAACTTTGTTTAACAGCTCTGTCTAATACAGTTACATAAGTCAGTTAAATTTAATGAAGATGGAAAACAAACAAAAGTCCTAACAATTCAAAAAAAAAAAAGTATCCCTTCCAACACACTGGCAAAATAAAAATGTAAAAATAAAAAAAAGTTTAATATTGAGCAATATATTACTTGCCCGCTAGTTTGGCGTGATACATGATTTTTAAGTGACACTTCAGTGGTCAAGTGATTCACAAATTGGTCAAAACGGTTGATTACTGACCTAGTCTGAATTTGGTTAACAAGTGTTGCTAAAAGCTGATCTGCTCAGTCTGACCTGTTCATGTCCGTCCGCAGGGTCGTGAGGCGATGGAGTGGGTGATCAGACGCCTGAACACGGAGATCGAGGAGCTGGCCATCACAGCCAGAGGAACCCTGAGGACGCCCATGGCCGCCGCCGTCACCGAGAAATGATGCCTCCCGTACCGCCGCGCACCTTCCTCTCTGTCGCCGCTCTCCTCTACGCGTCTTTCTCCAATGGTGGAAGTTCATTCTCGGCGTCCCGCGCATTCAAGCGTCTACATTAGAGGCTGACGGGGACGTCTGGCGGCAGAGAGACGGTCCGAGCTTCGTCATCGACCGCTGTCGACGCACAACGCTCATTTACGACAAACTCTCAAACCTAGTTTTAATGAATCAGTGTGAGGGAACCGATCCGTGCTCCCTGACGTAATGATGAAAGAGGAACGTATGCCAAACCATTCAGCTCTGTTACACAGTCAGAGAACGCAGCTGTTGGACGCTGGCTAGCATCGCTTCACCAGCACTTATACACTTGAAAATTGTTAGTAATGTTATAAGTTATTTTTATTACTACTATAATACTAGTAACACTTAATCCAAGCATCAAGGAAGGGAACAAACTCATCCAGACTAGATTTGGAGGACCATCGCGGATGTTTGCTGGATTCTTCAGAACGTGCCAGACGCTGAGCGATTAAGAGACGATGGTGTGTGAAATGACAGAGCGTCATCTTCATTAAGAATGTTCTAAATAATGCTAATTATCTCTTTCCCTCAGTAGTGAACATATGTGCACTTGCTGTGCTTGAAAGTGAGCCGGAGGCCTGATGGATCCAGACGTGAAGTGAAATGTGTGTGTGATGATGGGAAACATCAGAAGTGTGTTTGAGGAGGGTGAAATACATTCTATTTATTTATTTATATTTTGTAGGTTTATGTAATTTCACGGATCCACAAATCACAGCTTCAGCATCTTCATCGTCATCGTCGGCAACTGGAAAACGGTACGTTGAATATCAATCCTGAACCTGTGTTTAGCGAACGTGGCGGTGAAGACGCTGCTGGTGTTTGTGGATGTGTTAATGCTTCAGGCATTTACAGATGGTTGTGTTTTTCCTTCTCGTTTGAATCGCATTGAAGATCTTCTGTGTGTTTGGTTTACTTCAGTTGGAATGTTATGGCGAACTAAAATAAAACGACTTATTTATACTGAATGTAAATGTTTGTTACTGGCATATTTAGTATTAAATCACAAAAAGCAACCTGGTGGAAAGTTTGAAATAAATTAGGAATGAATTAAATGTCTGTAGTGTTTTAGAGTGGCTCGGTTCTGACGTAAGGAGACGTCGGTGAAACCGCAGCAATGATCTCTGTTCATCATTTGTTCTTTGAACGCAGCCAAAGCTGTTTACAAATGCTGAAATAAACTAACATTCATATTAAACAGTGGCTCATTTTGCTTTATTATGGTGACTGAATGTGATCATAGTTTCTTACTTCTAAGATCTTTACCAAGATTGAGATGAATTATGGATGTGAAGATACTGTAAGAGTAAATATCAGTTATGAAGTGATTTTTTTTTTATTATGCATTGATTCTGATCAAACTAATTGTGTCACTTTATTAGCTATTTAGGATTAAATAATAGAAAAAGGAGATTTGTGGGTGTAAAATTCATTTAATAAATAAAATGTCTTTGGCAGATTTATGTTTAATTTAAAAGATTCCAATAAAAGATAACAAATATGTCATTATTATATACACTACCAGTCAAAAGTTTATGAGCAGTAAGATTTTTAATGTTTTTTGAGACTCTTCTGCTCACCAAGCCTGCATTTATTTGATCCAAAATACAGCGAAAGCAGTAATGTTCTGAAATATTTCAATAACTTTTCTATTTGAATGTGTTAAACTGTAATTGATTGCTGTGACCAAAGCTGAATTTTCAGCATCATTACTTCAGTCTTCAGAAATCATTCTAAGATGCTGGTTTGCTGCTCAAGAAACATTTCTGATTATCGATATTTTAAACCGTTTAGTACATTTTTTTTTTTTTCAGGATCACTTGATAAATAGAAAGATCAAATGATTTTCAGAGATTTCAGCATTTGTCTGAAATAAAAAGCTTTTAGAACATTACACTTACACCAGCCAAAAGCTTGGAGTCAGTATCATTTTTTGGGGTAAACATTTATACAAATGAATACTTTCATTTAGCAAAGATGCTTTAAATTGATCAAAAGTGATGATAAAGACATTTATAATGTTAAAAAAGATTTCTATTTCAGATAAATGCTGTTCTTCTGAACTTTCCATTCATCAGAGAAACCTGAAATAATAATAATAATAAATGTTTTTTTGAGCAGCAAATCAGAATATTAGAATGATTTCTGAAGGATCATGTGACTGGAGTAATGAAGCTAAAAATTCAGCTTTGAAATCACAGGAATAAATGACATTTTAAAATATATTCAAACAGAAAACAGTTATTTTAAATAGTAAAAATATTTTACAATTTTACTGTTTTTGCTGTACTTTAAATGCAGGCTTGTTGAGCAGAAGAGGAGACTAAAGAAAACATTAAAAATCTTACTATATATATATACATATATATATATATATATATATAATACATATATAATTTCTAATTTATATTTTTGTTTTAACATTTTTATTTTTGCATTGAAATATAAACAAGTGGATTTGATTAAAAAAGTATCTAAAATGCCCCAAAATATTTCAATTTAATTATTTGCTTTAATTTTTTTTTTCTCATTTTATAAATGTAATATATGTTTTGATATAGTAGAGTTGGATATAGTGCAACATTTAGTTGTGGCCCACAGCTCCGAATCAACTTTGATGTTTGGTTGTGTGATGATGATCTTTCGCGCCACCTACTGGTCATTTCCGCTCTACAACGATGCGTTTTCCCGGCTTCGCTTGCGGGGTCATTGCGTCACATGACGATTTCTCCAGCAACCAATAGGATTAGAGTTTACTGCTCTATCTGACCAATCAAAAATAGGATAATATTTAAAGGTATTTAAAAGTGGGATATTTGAATTTAAACAGGCCAGAGTCGCAGCCGCTGAGGAGAATCGTTTAGTCCTGTCTAGTTTTAAATATATTTATTAATGAATTCTCTCGATATTAAATTCCACACTCGGCTGGTTTAGTGAATGGTTGCGGATTATTAACACTGCGAGGGGGAAATTACCGCGTTTGTGTCCGATTTGTGGAGGATTTGTCGTTTGGAATCGGCTGTTGGAGGTACTGACCGCTACTTCATCACGACGACAAGACAACGCTTCACAATTTAATTCATTATTGACCAATTCATTACTTTAACGGTTTTTATATTAAAAAGTTTGTTGTTTTAAGTCATTTTTAAACTGTCAATATGTGTTTTGATGGAAACGTTAGATTGTAAGTCATCTGAACGGGTGCCATCGTGTGTTAGGCCTCAGTCTTCACCGTGCATTGTTATCGATATATTTGTTCTCTGTTGGACTGAATGTTATTGTAGTTTAATTACTTCATCTTGTGATGTGATCGAGGTTGTTTTGTTGTGATGCATTTATTGTATGTAAGCAAATGTCTTTGTCTAAATTCAGAATATGGAAACCGCTGCCAGAATTAAACCAAGCAAAGACGTTAAGATTCAGCGAACTGAAAATGAGAAGGTATTTGAGATGAACTTGTGTATTTGTCTGCACACGATGTTTGTATATGTTTGCAGTTTTCTATGCAGCAAAATCTTCATTTTTAAAAAAAGGGCAGGGAAAAATTAGTCTTCCTGTATATTGTGTGACTATACGCTTTCACTTTAACCACAGGAAGTTTTTTTGTTTTTGGCTGTTGCTTCACTCTTAAAGTTTTGTATTAATACTCCTAGTTTTCATCTGTTCTGATATGCAGTTATATAGGCACTGTGAAATCTCATGTTCAGATCTGTTTACTAAGAAGGCAAATGATTGTCATTTAGCAAATTATTCAGAGCAATCTATAGTATGATTACTGCACTAATTTTCTCAAATAAGTATCTGTTTTTGACATGTATGTTGTGTTTGTGTTCTGCAGGTTTCTGCTGTTGGACCAAAGCGTGTTCCGGTGACCCAGAGCGCTCAAAAGCCCGCGCCGACGCCTCACACGCGTGTTCTTGGCACGGCACAGGGACCGCAGCGTGTCCAGCGTCCCGTGAGTCAGCAGAAGCCGGTAGGAGCCCAAGTTCCTGTAAAATCCTCGTGTCCTGGGGACCAGAACATCAATCCGGATCAGCTCAAAACATCACAGAGCAAACCGCAGCCAAAGCCGGTTTCTGTAGCTGAGCCTACAAAAACTAGTGAACCCAGCAAACAGGACAGACCTCAGCGTAAGCACCACTTCTGCAGATATGTCTGATTGTATAATCTTACGTCACAATGAGAACATTTAGAATGATTCTTTCTGTTCTTTTCCAGAAACTATTTCCAATGGGACATCCAATTCTGCCAAGTAAGTTATTTACACATTATACTTTTTCTCTTAAAAGTGCAGTTGTTTAATGTACTTCTATAACATGTGTCTGTCTATATATTTCCTTTTTTCTTACATACACCAAACTTCATTTTTATTCCTCTATATATTCTGAAGGCTTTTACTGAGGGGTTTGTTCATATTTCATTCGCACTCATTTAACATTTTATTCCTGATAACTTGATGTATGTTTTCTGTCTGTTGGCAATGTTTTCTGATTTATGGAGTGATGAAAAATCCAAAACCTTGAATATGATGACAAAAATCAAACTAGAATTCTGATCCTGGCTATATCCAGTGTTCAGATTCATATTCTGGAAGTGTATTCAAATAAGTGCATTATTAATTAGACAATGTCTCATTTGCATATTTAAACAACTTCTCAAAGTAATTAATCAGCTAGGACAGTATGATCTCAATTGGTTGATTGATTGATTAATTTTTTTTTTTTAATTATTATTATTATTATTATTATTATTATTCCTCCTGAGTGTTTTCCTACTGGTTCATGGACATCACGGTCTGTCAACTGATCATTTGGAAAGACTATTTTCTGTCCCTGTGTTTATTGCTGCTGTTTTCTCAATATTAGTGTTCATGAGTGTCTGCGGGTTGTCTGTTCTCTAGGAAAGCGTGGAGTTTAGAGAATTTTGACATAGGCCGAGCTCTGGGCAAAGGCAAGTTTGGGAGCGTGTATCTGGCCAGGGAAAGGCAGACCAAGTTCATCCTGGCGCTCAAAGTTCTGTTCAAAAAGCAGCTGGAGAAAGCCGGAGTGGAGCACCAACTGCGGAGGGAGGTGGAGATCCAGTCACATCTCAGGTAGGCCGTCGGCCCGTTTTCATCACATCAGAGTTGTTAGACTTGTTTCGTATCAAACTAAAATTGGGAACATTTGCAAACTTTAGCATTGAGTAGGGTTGCATGTCAAAAACTGGTTTGAATAAACACATGCACACAAAACTGTCAAAATGTACCCGTAAACAGTCAGTTTTGTCTTGAATGAATGTAAATGGTTGTGCATCTCTAACTGTATATTACATCCATGCGTTTGATCTTAACGTGACTGCAGCCCCTTAAACCTGCTCCTTTCTGTGTTAATGTTAAAGAACAAAATGGAAAATCACTTACTGATCTTCCCTGAATAACTTTTGTAACTTTAACAAGGATTAATCTTTTATTTATTAAAAGAAAACTATGTAGTGTTATTTTACACTATTTATTTAATTTCAGTTTCTGTATTTGAACTTTTAGTTGTATTTCTTTGTGCTTCTGTTTATTTATTTCTTTATTACTGACTGTTGTCTTTAACATTTGAAATCTATATTAGTCAGTCCTAGGGCTGGGCGATATGGCTGAAAACTGTATCACGATATCAGTGTTTCATATCGATCGATATCAATAATTATTGATATTTTTTATGACCCATTTAAAATAAGGACCAGGAGAAGAAAATATTACATTTAAACATTTTTATTTTAAACTTAACCTTCCTCTGATTATAATCCGCTCAGTTATTAAGACAGAAATGTCTAACCGACAGCCGACGCTTGTTAACCGTTAACCGACAAGATTTTTTAAAATTAGAATTTAATTATTTTAGAAAGGATAAGTGTCTGTGACTCCTTAAAATACCAACATTTGTTTACCGGGATTAATTTTACATGCGCAAAAAGCAGCAAACAACAGAACATGAGGATTCACATGGACACGTCGCACCACCTGCAGCGCTTCTGCGAATGGAGAAAAACATTATAAAGCTAGGCTATATATATATAATGAATGAATAGGCCTACACGATAAATATTTTTACTTAATAAAACAAACAAACAAACAAAAAAAGTGCAACAAGTAGCTAGCATGCAGAGTTTTGGTACATTTTTGTGCTGCGCGAAAGGAAGACGGCTGAAAGCGGCATCCTATTTTTCTTTATTTTACAAACAGCAAACCGTTTACAGTTTCGATTATCTGTAAAGAGTTGTTTCCCCTGTTAGAAGGAAAAAAATAAAGTGATTGCGCCGGCGCCGCACGCGCACACACAATCAGCCAAATATATGGGGAAAAAAAAAATAATAATCACACTGCTTAATCGTTATCAACGTACTGCCGTGATATTATTCCAAACATTTTTTTTAAATGTGGATATTGTAATGCGAGAAGTACAAAACCAGGTTTACATAATAAATAATATTTTAGCATTCAAATACATCTTGAATACAGAGACATTGGATTTGTGTCGTGTGAGAGACCCAATGTTAGTTTCAGTTTCGCTTTACCCTAAATGGTTTCGTTTTTGCTTGTCCCCTAGCTTCTTATATTTTTCATTTTTGTTCTTTTCTAAATACTGTTAAATTGAAATTATTTTTGTGGAGTGAGGGGAACTAAAATAGCCTAGCCTATGTTTATAGTGTACTGTAAATATTTCGCGACCTGGTGTCTTTCTGAATGTAATAATAAAATACGACTTAACGTTATAGGCCTACGCGATTTATCTTTTTTCTCTCAAAAATGCAATTTCATTTTACTTTAACCATCCAAAAAACGTTTTAAAATATTTTGATAAATAACTGAAAAAAGACCTTTTAAACCGTTTAACTGATTGTATTAATCGGTCAAAATTCTTGGTGAGCGCGGCTAAGGTGGTACATCAAGTTCGTGGTATTACCAGTCTTGGCGGGGACGACGGTCTTGCATAATTTGCAGACGACATTGGTCTGACTACGGTCAGACTTATAATATCCAAAAAACTGCCATACTGGCGAGCTGACTTTTCCTCTTTTATTTAAAATTTCCTCGCTCGCTGCGGCACTCATTTTCTGCTTATGAAGAGGAATCCAGCAGACCAGCAGGAGACAACGATATGGCGCAACGAAAGTTGATACTGTTACATGATTGGCTGTTAGCGTGTCACTCCCTACGTTGCTAGGTTACCAGAGAGCGAGTGCCTTTGTTAATGCAACCAAACTTGCTTCGCAACCTCTGTTTTCTTCCGACACAGAAGAATAAAAAATATCGAACGTTTTATCCAACACATTTTTTATTGATATCGATCACGTGTTTATCGCGATACATATCGTTATCGTTTTATCGCCCAGCCCTAGTCAGTCCAGTTGTTTTTGCTTGTGGTTTTACAAATACTACAGCAAAAGTTCCTTGTGTAAGTTTTAAGGCTGTTGATTTTTGTTCATGATATTCAGTTGCAACAATGTTTTGCAATAAAGCCAGAGATGTGTGACCTAAATGTTTGACTTGAGGAAATTAGGAAATGATGTGTTGTGAAGTGAACTTACTGTCTTCTCATCTCCTTTCAGACATCCCAATATCCTGCGCCTGTACGGTTATTTCCACGACACGGCACGCGTTTATCTCATCCTGGAGTTTGCTCCTAAAGGAGAGCTGTACGGGGAGCTCCAGCGCTGCGGGACATTCAATGACCAGCGAAGTGCCACGGTACGAAACCGCTGTGTGCAATTATATTGAATGCTCATGATTAATGTATGAAGGCTGATAACGTCTCATAATAATGTGTATATTGTCTGTTTGCAGTACATCATGGAGCTTGCAGATGCTCTGAGCTACTGCCACTCAAAGAATGTGATCCACAGAGACATTAAACCTGAAAACCTGCTGCTGGGGGCCAATGGAGAGCTGAAGATCGCAGACTTTGGATGGTCCGTCCACACGCCCTCCTCCAGGTCAGTCTTGTGTGTGCTAAGATTCAGGCAGCTGTAATCATAACTTTGGTTTTGTGCATGTCAGTGTTTCATTAACCATTAAAGTGCAGCACAGTGTTCTTTTGATTTCATGAGGAGGGTGTTTTTGGGTGTTGATTTGGGGTTAATGTGTGTTTGTCGTGTGTCTGTTACTGTCTGTCAGGAGGTCAACGCTGTGCGGTACTCTGGACTACCTTCCTCCAGAGATGATTGAGGGCAAAACGCACGATGAGAAGGTTGATCTGTGGAGTCTTGGCGTGCTCTGCTATGAGTTTCTGGTTGGCCGTCCACCTTTTGAAACAAAGAGCCATGAGGAGACGTACCGCAAGATTTCAAGAGTAAGTCAAACGTTTGCAATCTAACTTTGCACAGTTGATCGGAACTGCAGTGAAATGTTCAAGAACCTCTTTGCAAGAATCTTTCTTTGTTGTATGAAATCATATGTGACCCCGGACCACAACCATTGATGTATGGTTTGTTAGGATAGGACAATATTTAGCCAGGACAACTAATTGAAAATCTGGAATCTGAAGGTGCAAAGAAATGAAAATATTGAGAGTTGGCACTTCTCTCAATATTTTCATTTCTTTGCACCTTCAGATTCCAGATTACAAAGCCCTTAGCAATGCATATTACTAATCAAAAATTAATTTTTGACATTTATGATAGGAACTTTACAAAATATCTAAATGGGACATGATCTTTACTTAATATCCTAATGATTTTTGGCATAATCAGTAATTTTGACCCATAAAATGTATTGTTGGCTATTGCTACAAATGTACTCGTGCGACTTAAGACTGGTTTTGTGGTCCAGGGTCATATTTGAGAAAAGATCTTTTAAAAAAAAAAAAAAAAATCTTTTTTTTTTTAAAATACACTTTGCCTAATATGCATCAATATTGTGATAACACTTAAGTTCATTAGATAATGCATTTACTATGAGAAAAGAACTTATTAATCTAGGTAAATGTAAAATGTTACTAATTTTATTAGTAACTATGTAGAAATATGTTGATCTATAGGACTTTCAATGTATTATTAAAAAAAACCTAACAATACTAAATGTTAGTATGTAGAAATATCCTCAAATATCTTTGTTTCTCTTCAGGTTGAGTTCACCTACCCAGCTCATGTGAGCGAGGGCAGCAGAGACTTGATAAACAGACTGCTGAAGCACAACCCAATGCACCGGCTCCCAATCCAGGGCGTCATGGTGCACCCTTGGGTGGTGGAAAACTCGACCAAACAACCAACCGCTCGCACACCAGCCAACAACTAAGGACTAAATTCACTCTTCATATGTGAACTTGTGGAACAAGACGAACTGATGTGGCAGTAATTCGTCTCTCTGATCTTTGCTGCCGCTCTTGGCCGTAACTTTATGATTTGTATGTTGTTTTTACGTGTTGTGCTGTTCACACGCTACAATTTACATCCATTTGTAAATATGTAATTAGGACACAAATTGTAAAGTTTTAACCATTACTTGAAACAATAAATGTTGTTTTATTATAACTTGAGGATGTCAGTATAGAACATTTTAATGTATTTTGCTTTTTGTCTTTGTTTGGGAATAAATTCCTGTAAGATAAACCAATGTTGAATGACTTTTCTTTATTATAATACTTATCAGAATATGCTGTTTGTTCTCCACTATCGTTAGGCTCTGTCCTGGTGTTGCTTTATTGGGTTTCTCACTTTTATTGCAAGGCCAGCTTTATATCCGACACACAAACTGGTTTAGTTTAAATCCGCTAGTGAAGAAGGAATGATAAAGCAGCGGATGTTTTGCTAAAGCGGGTTTTCTGTCCTAGTGTTTATTTCGATCGAATCTCATTGGCGCTTTCGCATATTCAAACTTCGCGCCTTACGAAGTGACGGTTAACGTTCGTGAATTTGAATATGCAGGCGTGAGATTTGAGTGCGGATTCTCAGCGAATAACTGTTTTAGTTTTTATTATTGGTACTTTATTTTATAGTTCATCAAGTTTAATAGGCTTTGTGCTTCGACGGTGTGGAAAAGGACATTCAGCACATTCTGCTAATCATCTCTGCTTGCGTTACCTGAAAAAGTCGTACGGGTTTGGGACGACGCTGAGGGTGAGTAAATAAAGACGTATTTATTTTCCGTTTGTTCTGTTAATTCCGAACTGTCTTTAACAAAATAATATTCTAATTTTAATGTTACCCACTGGTAAGGTATGAACACCACAGTCCATATGCAAAAGGCGCTCTTGTCCATTTCCTTAAAAGTATCATCAGTCAATGTTCAGATATTTCAAACGGCTTATTGGTCTCTGTGTTTGAGGAAGAAGTTAAAATACAAGCAGACAGTTTCTTAGTGGGAACGGGTAACGGCTGCTGTTGTGATTTACGCCGCTAATCGTTTAATAAAGCTGATTGTTTATCTATAGCAGTATTTAATGTTGGCGCCAGATGGCGCTGCAGTCACAGTCAGTTTCAGAGAACGCGCGTTCCAGTAATGAGAAAATGGCTCCTCCTGGTTGAACTCTAATTCCCACAATCCAACACGACCGACATTTGCCAAAATTCTCCAGACGCGTTTAGTTGTTAAATATTGAAACATAAGTGATCATTATGGTCGTTTCTCCTTTGATTTATTTATCTTTTTCCTTAGACTATGACGGTGCAATACAAGACTGTGCAGAATCCTTTTGTGTGAACTACAGTATTTTTGGTAAATAATTTTTTGGAAAGTCTCATGTATTTTTATCTTCCTATAGACTTTCAGCGTCTGCCCGTTTTTTTTTTTTTAAATAAATCTTTTCAGTAATGCCTTGTTCAGGCACGCAACCAAAGGCTTTGCGCATCTTTGTATTTTTCTATTTTCGCCCCAGTAAGTGAGAAACAGTCGGTGCAGATGTCTGACTGTGTGCTCGCATGTTTACCTGCGGAATCAGAGCCGAGAGCAAAAATCTGTCGCGCATTTTCTGCATGAGTTCACTTCATTCTGTCATTGGCTGTTGCGCCTTATGAAAGACGAATGACAAGTTACATTTATTTAAACGTACAGTCTATTTAAAGACTGAAATAATTCATTTAAATCCATCGGACAACATGTAATTAATTTATTAGCTGCGGTCATTGTTTTCCATATTGCAATACTGAATTAAAGCTGCCCGTTTTTCCAAGCGTAACTGTGGTTGTCTGCTGTATCGTAATGCATCAGTTAAGCCTTTTATTTTTCTCTTTCGCAATTTCAGGAATGATTAGAAAACAGAAAAATGCATTTGCTCATTCAACAGCAACAACAAATGTAGGCAAATGATGTGGATGTTCTGTCTTTCCATGCGCGTTCGGAATAAATCTCTGAGAGGTGGACTCAACTGATTTATTGTTTTGTAGATTTATTCTGTTTTGAAGGGAAAAGATGCACGTGTTTCATTTTTCCATATCACACAGAACCAAAAAACAGTTGTACAATATAATTTCACGCGTTTCTTTATTCTTCAATATATTCATTTTCACGATATATGATAACGATTTTGTGATATACATTCCATCTTTTAAACCACAATAACACAACACATACGGTTTTATAACATTTCCACAGCACCCATTGGATTGCACAAAATGAAAAAAATGTCTTATGCAAGTCCCTTTATTTCGAATATTGAATCAGACTTGATTTCGTTCCAACGACGCTATAAATAAATCTCACTGAGGGGAACATGAACATTATCAGTTGTTTTAAATTACGACATTTGATATCCGATAACCAACGCAGTGCTCAACATTGAAATTTAGTGATTCGAGTTGGTGGGTGGTTGTTGTTGTTGTTTTTTATATTTTCCATAATTTCTTCTGGAGTTTCCGAGTAATTTTCGTTTTCCTCTTCTTCGTCCTCATCTTCAGCGACTCTTTCTTGTTCGTTATTCGATGTCTTGTAAAAATACGAGTCTCTTTGTGTTTTCTGGCAGATTGAAACGCAGCGCAATCCTCATGTGAATAAAACCCTCGTTTTCTTCTGAATATCTCTAATACTGCATGGACATCATACGATCAAAATGCATAGTTAAAGTACTTCTATTCACCGTCCAGTATGCTGCCTTTATTATTATTTTCTATCTTGCCCTCTGCGTTTTGGTTAAGCAAGCGATAATAAATAAGACTTGTGTGTGTCCTCAGATCGAATTAAGAAAAATTGATTTTAAACCTACTCTATTGTGTTTTTATTGCCATGGCGTTGGTCCCCTGTAATTAATTCGCTGTTTTTTTTTTTTGTTCTTAGTCGTGTATTGCAGATCGTAAAGACAGGAGATTTGCACTCTCACAGCATTGCTTTGCACTCAGATCCACGCGTTTGAAAAATGAAATGATTTCTTCCTCGATTCCTGTGGAGTCGGGCCAAATATAAGCTGAAATAAATTCTCTTGTAAACCATTATTATCTCGCTTAACAACAAAAATATAAGTTTGCTCTGGTGTCTATTTGTGTATCACGCGCTGCTGTCCAAGGCATTTCTCAAATGGATGCGTAAAGATTCGCTGATTTATTGTGCGTTAAGGTCAGATCTGAATGAACCTGGGTTAAATGTTTTTTTTTTTTCATTTATTTATTTACTTAATTCATTTTTTTTTCTGGGGGAAACGTATCGGTTTGGTTATCAATATGTGGGATGCGTAACACTTATCACCAAACTACCACCGGCCTTTTTCCAGACTAATCCGGCAGGTTGTATTTGTACGCCTCGATGAGGCCCTCGACAGAATGGATGAAGCCAGAAATGCTGCATATACCCCCGATCACAAATATGGCCACGTCGAAGAAGACCTGGTGCCACAAGAGCTTTCTCCACAACAGCTTGAGATGAAATAGGCTGGGGAGGAGAAAGCACAGGCCCGCGCCCGTCAGACTGCCCGTCAGACCCATGAGGAGCGCGAAGTGGGGCACGTAAATGGCCATGAGCATGGTGAACACGACTAGGGCGCAGCGGAGCGAAAGGCCCCACGACTTGAGCCGCCCGTCGCCCCCGTAGCAATCCGGGAAGAAGGCGCGCCCTCCGTCTTGGAAGAAAGTCTTTTCCAGGACCTCGACGGCGGCGAAGAACGGCAGCGGGTACGACAGCAGCGCCTTGGCCACCAAGAAGATGTTGACGACGGCTCTGATGCTGGACGGCAGGTTGTCGGTGATCACCTCCTTGGTCTCGTCGGCCCACGTCAGGTAGGCCACCAGGGCGAACAGGCCTTTGAGGATGCAGGCAGCGATGTGAGTCCAGTTCATCATGCAGTGGAACTCGCTGGGCTTCTGCATGTTGCCCTCCAGCGAGGGCAGGAAGATCTGCGAGGTGTAGCTGAACACGATGATGCCGATGGAGATGGGGAACTTCTTGACGTCGATGTAGAACTTGACCTTGTCCCACGCCCAGTCCCGCGCCCTGGACAGGCAGTAGGCGATCACCAGGATGTTGATGACGAAGTGCGCGAGGGTGCAGAGCAAGCTGAACTTGGACACGGCCTTGAGGTTCTTGAGGAAGGCGCAAGGCAGGAGAGCGGCGGTGGCGATGATGGCCCAGGACCTCTGCGACACGGGCAGGTTGGGAAAGCTGTTGTACATCAGGTTTCCGCTCACGACCACATACAAAATGCAGGTCATCACCAGCTCGATGATCTGGGCCACGTTGACCACGTGGCCTCCCAGCGTGGGGAAGCGTGGCGCGCAGCACGCGTTGGCAATATCCACATACGAGTCTCTCACTCGTACCAACTGGCCGTCTTCGTTCTCTTCGTAGAGGCAAGAGATGAGGATTTTCCCTGTGTAGCAGCACACGACCGCGGCGAATATAATGAGGAACAGTCCGAGATATCCGCCGTGGAGAATGGCGTAGGGTAACCCGAGCACAAACATGCCCTGGGGAAACAAGCAGAGCATGGCTTTATACAACAGAACGCTGGTCGTTTTATGTTCACACAATTCACTATGTAATGCCCCATGCATTCCATTTGATTTCTATTCACAGTACAATTATGCCCACATTGGTCTTAGTGTTTTTATGGGCTTGTGAATTTGAGAAGTTCTGTGGGTTCTGATGAGGGAATGCGCCATCATCAGCTTCTACATTTACTGCAGGTGTTATGATGGAGCATTAGGAATGCAGCTGAATTCAGTCCGGACATTCCATTTGCTGTGAGCAAAGTCACGCTCACCTCATTGTGTCGTCATCAGGATGAATCAAATAGGCAGGGAGTCACGTCACGGACGTCACTTTTGATATTAAGAGCTTGAACTGCGCACGATTACATATGTGGGGGTTTTATCGTTTAAACGTGCATTTTTGCCATTATCCAACATGTATTTTAAAGTTTTCTCTCTCAAACGGAAAACACACATTTCGAATGCGCAATTTGGAAGGGATCATTTCAGAAGGCACATTGTGCTCTCCAGTTTACGCACGTCGAAAAAAGGCGGAATTACTCGTGCAAACCCCACAAAATCTTAGTATAGAAATTCATGTTGCATGCACAGGTTGAATGTTGTTTTATGAAGCGTAAGGTCCCTTAATATCAATCAGATCCCCCGTGACACGACATCAGCTCAAGAAAAAATCTACGCCATTAAAGAAACGTATTGCCTCATTGGGGACTAACCTTTTAAATTATATTCTGCAAGCAGTGTTCATGTAACATTTCTATATTGATACTAAAAACTTTAGAATATAATTTTTCGATATGCATCGCCGTGCCCGGCGAGGGCTCCTTACCTGGATCGCATTGGTCACGTTCCATCCTGCCTCCCAAGCAGTAATTTTTGGCTTGTCCGGGCCGCCGAATTCGGAGCAGAATCCGCCGTCTTTGGAGGCTGAGGGCGGTGGACCCGTTCCATCCCTCTGGTAATGGCTGTCCCCTTCGACCGTCCCCTCGCCCCCCATTTCCCCGCCGCCCTCTCCACCACCCATTTCGTCGTTTTTAAGGATGTCCATTTGAAGCCCCTGTCTGTGGTCATAGTCCAGATCGTCGCAGGCGGCGAAGCCCAAAGCCTCCTCGTCGGTGGCGGCCTGGAAGCCCAGTCTGGCGAACATCCCGCTCACCTTCGCCTGCGACTTATTGGTGACCGTGGTGGCCGCGTTGGACAGCTTGTTCGAGATCTTGCTTCTAATTACTGTGGCCATGGTTGCTCTCCTAAACGAGACTGGTGTTGTTCAAATACCTCTGCTAATGTTTTTCTAGATATGTCGAATTTAGAGTGCGACCGGAGTTCTTTGTCTGCGCATCAACGGAGCGAGAAGAGAACGGACTCTCGTGGTGACGCGTGTTCGTTATCTCCAGTTCTGACTGAAATCACGCCTGGTGTTTTTGCCAATTCCGTGGTTCATGTCACTTTCAGACGTAGATGATGCCTGGCACCTGCATCCTGCTCGCCCGCTCCTCTCTTTTTTTTCTGGCCGAACTCTGATGCGCGTTTCCCGGGCGAGAGCAAGTTCCAGTGCGTAACGGAGAACGCTCGCGGTTTTGCGCGGCTTTTCCGTTCTCTGTTTCCGTGGCACAGCGTCGACTCCTGCGTTTCAGTGGCCGTCGCTGATGCCAATGCGGTACACGGGAGCTCGGGGGTGTTGAGAGAGAGGCACGTGTCACCGTCAGCCTGCCAATGCTAAGAGTCTCGCGCGCAACGCGCGTCTCCGGCTCCCAGTGCGCGCGCTACTCCGCACCGACAAAAAACGGGGTAAAGATTTGCTGCATTTCTAGGGGAGGTGCTTGCAGTACCCCATCCTCCTCTCCACTCTCATTATGCCCAACATACTTGGTCACAACACCCAATGGCATCCGGGGTCTCGTAGTGTTGCATAACTTTACGTATATATAAACCGACTCCACGCATCGTACTAGGGCTTGCATGGACACTAAAAGTGTTCTCGAAATATTCTTGTTGTGATTTCCTGTCGCAGCTCGAGCTCTACAGTTTTTTTATTGCTTCACATGAAGGTTTAGAACTCATTTTGAACAAGAGGAGCCGTGCCACCCTCGAGTTGGTGTTGGAATACTCTTCTGAACGGATTTAAAACCTTCCTTCATTCGACAAGGGAATGAGCAAGAAATACGTCGCCGATTTGAATTAGAATTGATTGGTTTAGATTTGTAGACGACTTTACATTAACTTATCGCAAATGTTGCTTTCTTATTTGTTTATTTCTTTGTAAAGTTTGTTTAGCAAGGATATTTCTCATGGATTAAGTGTCACTGTGCAGAAATGTTGTGCATTGGGTTGTTAATCTGCATTATGTTCACGGACCATTTTTTAAAGTGAATGAAGGTGGTTTTAAAAAGTTATTAAGCGATAGAAACGGTCTCTTTTTTTCTCTGATGGAATTTCCATTCATTTATCTCTCGCCATGTGTTCATCATATTCATGTGTACTTTATGAAAGCGTAGTTCTGATCGATCTGTGTCGATTCCTACAATCAAGCGGACGCTTTATAAAATCATTTAGGCCTTGAGCACATTGCAGTCGTGTTCGTTTCGATCGAATTATTCACTATAAAATATTGTGAAACACCATAAAATCCTCGGGTCTTTGGGCAGAATTAACATTTCGTGTTTTCATATTCTCGAAATAAATGAATCAGTCGTTAAGACAATGATGCTCGTGCGATAAAGAAATATACATAGAATTGTTATAAATAAATGTTTGCCTGATTACAAATATATTAGGTGTCATGTTCAGGCTTAAATGTAAACGAATAATCAAAACTATATCTATTCGCTTTATCATATTTTTAACAAAAAGAAGCGTTACATTGAAATAAATAAATGCTACAAAACGAATTTACTGAATATTATTAAACTTCATCGGGCGATAGTAGGTTATGTTGATGTGATTAAGACGATCAGAAAAAAATATGTAAAAGTCGTAATTATTTAGAACATTGGCTAAACGTAAAGAAACACTGACAAAATCTAAATGTTTAGAAACGTTCTCATTAATTTTAGTTTAGGTAAAATATAATCGAAATTGATACAAATTTTGGTTAGGGGTTTTTACTGAACCGCATTTCACTAATAAATGTATTTCTAATTTATGCATACATTATGTTTTATATACGGTACTTATAGGCTGCATACTGTATATAGAATTCGTGTTGCTCTGTATTCGCCATATCTAATCTCTCATATCAGTGATTGTCTTTTCCCCGGAGATGTTCTTTATCCCGCAGGCTGTGCGCGGCCTCTCGGCCTCGGTTTCCCGGTGGGAGCGGAACGGGTTAATCGGAGTGGCGTTATCAGACACTAACAGATCCGCGGCGATTCACCGCTGCGAAAATACAATCAGGACAAGAACAGACGAACACCGGCTTTATACAGCGACTCTCAGTGCGTTTATCAATTCCGCTGATGTATATGATGGGGAAAAAACAACGATGATGACAATAAGAGTGACAAAGATAATCATAGCAGCCGACTTTATAAGAAATGTGATGTTTTATCCTGGTCAAATTTATATTTTATAATTGAAAATATAATACAAAATGTAATACAATACAATACAAAATATAAAAAATACCCCCATTCACGTGCAACCGGACATCTCTTTTGGGCTTTCTGAGCATTATGAAGAAATCATTTACTACATTTATTAAGGCTAGATTTACTAATGATGTTGTATCGACATTCTTCGTAAGTAGACCGTGTTGTACACTGTTCAGGATCTGTTAAGTTTCTGTTGTCCAGTGTGAAAAAGCATCAGATTGATTTTCCTCACCTCCACAACCACTATTATCTGGCGCCATATTTCCCGTCATCCCCATTCTGTTCTGCTCTTGCTTTCACTGTGTGAATCATGTGTGTTTTTCACTGGATAACTGGTCAAATCGGAGACAAAGCACGTGATACTCATGAACAAATTTCATGTGTTTTTTGGCTCAGTGAATGTGATGGCACGTCATTATGTGCGCGTGCACGCGCTTGAATCTGAAGTCCTCTCCTTTTCTCATTCAGTTTATGATCCTTCAGAAAAATCATAGAGGGCAATGAGAGGTCAGGGTGCTTCTCCCAGGAGTGTCTCTGCACATAATCCTCAATCTGTCCCCTGGGACACTGATCCAGGATCGGTCAGGTGTGTCACACTGCTGTCTTTGTCAATGATTCAATGTTATCTCGCTCCACAAGGTGATCTCAAGCTGTTGTTGAAGAACAGCAGTGTCATGATTCTCTCTGTCTTTTTGTATTGTCACGGTGGTTTCCTGAGTGCTGAAACAAAAGGATTTCGTCAGACGAATGCTCAGTCCAGTCCTTTGTCCCTGTGGCTGCTTCATTCGCTCTGTCCTTTTTCTCATTACACACTTCACTGAGCTGGGCAAGTGTAGCGGAGCAATTCCCTCTTCTTCTGCTGCTATATAGAGACAGATCATTAATTAGCTTCGCACTGAAAACTATGATGCTGCACAGAAGGGACGCAGAGTAATGAGGCTTATCCTTCACTGCAGACAAACTGACATCTGCAAGCCTGAGCTCAAGCAATGTCATATGAAGAAGTGTACATCTGTTGACTTTTCCAAGGCTTTAAGAAACAACTTTGTTCCTGTAGTTCAAAGGTTGTAGTTGCATCCGAAACTCACATTCTGCATTTAGTCTGAAATATTACACCTGCAGTGTTCTTTAGTATTGTGGTCCAGTTTCAGCACATTTCAGTGAGAGAGAAAAACAATTACATGATTTATACAGTATATTCAAACCATAGAGAGTGTACTGTACGTAATCCTTGAGATGCACTATTAAAAATAAATGCTCTAAAAGGGATTTTTTGCAACAATGCCATCAGTGACAATACAGAAACGTTATTTTTAAGAGTATGTTTTACATTTAAAGGATCTTAAAGGAACAGCACTCTTTAAAAAAAGGTTCCAATGACAGGGTTTTGGTGTGATGCCACACTCATAAAAATAAAGGTTCTTTATAGGCTTTGATGGTTCCATGAAGAACCATTATTATTCATAGAATGTTTCAATTACAAACGTTATCAGCTCCTAAAATAAGAATCATTTTTTTAGTGTGAAATTCCAATTCAATGAAGGGAAAGCTTCCATGGATGTTGAAAGCTCTTCATGGAACCATCAATGCCAATAATGATCCTTTATTTTTAAAAGTGAGTATCTGTTTTGCATTGCATTTCAAACGAGAGCAAAGACTGTTTTATCCCTATGTTTCAGACACGGTATGAAACCAACAGTCGACACCACTGGCAGCCTCTTCTGCGGCTCAGCGAGGCAGAAAATAACACATAACACACTTCAATTAGAGAGCCAAACTGAAAAGACACGTGTCTCTCTGGGGGCCGCGGCGTAGCGAAATTAGCCAATCGCGCGCGTTGGCCCCTCTCCGAATCCATTACTATTAGCATCACAATCCCAAGTACATTATTGTGCTGATTAGCCGCTATCAGAACAAATATGTGCTGCTTTTATAAGTGGAGTCACTAGTAGATCTTTCCAAAAACACTTTCAGCAGTGGTTCATATTCAGTGGTTTGTATTAGATTTGCAAATGAACATTTAGGACCAAAATTTGCTTGACAAGCAAAATATTTACGTGCAATTCATCCACACAGATTTACATAAATAGAGACATATTTTAGACTTAGATTTCTTTTAAATAAGGATAATTCTAACCAACACCCCAACTGACAAAAATATGTTTTAAGAACATTTTTCTAACATTCCCATGAAGTTATAAAAACATTATTTCTAAATGTTTTCAGAACATTTAAAACATCAAATTTTTGTTTGTTTGTTTGTTAAGCAAATAAGAAACATTCAATGTTATTATTTTCCAAAAAATTATGTTAATTCTTGGAACGTTCTGAAACTAGTAGTAACATTTAAAATACATTGGATGAACATTCAGCTAAAACATTTCAGAAATAAAATGTTTCATGAATGATATAAATTATGTTTTTGTACTAACATTTTGAGTACATTATTATAAACCAGTTGACTTAGAGCAAATGTTCTATTAACATTATAAGAATGTTTTTCAACAGAACCTTGCCAGAACACTTGAAAATTAGAAACATTTATTTCACTTTATTATTATGATTTATCTGTTTATCTGTCTAAATACATTAGATTAACGACACTTTATATATAAACGCATGTATGGATGTATATGAGGGCATATTTTGTCCATCTAACAATCTAAAGTAAACCTACAGATGATCACGATAATTCACCAAGGCAGAGATGTGTTGAGAGTCTAAGAAGAAAAACAGAAAAATCACATCCCATAACTAAAATAAATTTGTCCCTTTTAGCCATAAACACACACACATATGGGAGTGAAATCCAGGTGGTCCTGTGGTAACCACTTAAAAGCCTTTTCATTTATCCTAATGCGCCTGTTTAATGGCCTATTATGAGATCCCGGGAGAGATGTGGGTTATATTAACCCTGCTAGAGCACAGAATGAACACAGCTCACACACACACACACACACACACACACTTCAATCTCTCTCTGTACATGTCAGATACGAGAGCAGCTCTCTCTTTTCTCAAGTGACCTGCATATATTCATACGTGTGTCTTTCCTTGTTGATTGCTGCCGTTTTGCTTTCCTCTGGCGGTCCAGACGGCAGTATTTCTAGCGGTCCTGACTCACTCCATCACCTTGTGGATTTTCTCTCCTTGTTCCCCCCCCGCCAGGACACATTAACATTGTAATTGCCTTTTAGCCCTCTCCTTTGAACACACTGTAAACTGGCAGTGCTCCTCTGGGATGGAGAGCCTGAGGCCTACACAATCAACACAGCAATCTGTTTCCATTATATGCTTCTTACAGCCACGGCTATCGTCCATTATGGACTGATACATAGACTGTGTGTGTATGTGTGTGCGTGTGTGCTCAAGGTATATATTTATATATATTTAAGCAGATTTTATTCCGATAAGGTTTTGTGCATAAACCTGATTTAAAATGTGAGTTTTAGTTTAGACAGTAGATCATGGGGCTGGTGAGTGGAATGTCCCATGGAATGCATAATAACATGTATAAAAGCATAGAATAAAAGCATCTGCTAAATGCATAACTGTAAATATAGATCAAATGTAATTCATAAGACCGAAACAATCAAATGGCACGAAAGTGACAGAATAAAGAACGCGCGCGCGCGCTCACTAGCCGCGTGTGCACGTGCGCGCGCGCCGAACGCTTCAGTCTCAGGGTTCATGAATAAATGAAGAGAAACAGCTCCGTGTTCCACATGGGACAGTTTTGTCCCGTTAAACAAAACAACAGGCGTTCACAAATCAATGCTTTAGCAGTTCTGAAGCTGCTGACTTCATCCGAGCAAATGGAATTGAAATCGAATCGACTATTTAAACAGGAACATGTTTTGTTCACGTCGTATTTTTCTTCTGGACTAAAACCCGAACAGTCCGTGAGTGAAGGTCCCATTGAAACAGCAATAATTACAGTCATTACAACACAAACGCGAGCACTCATTGAGATGCGGACCACCTGCTTTTAATAACAGTGCGCTCATTCAGATGAGATGGAAATGTGCTTTCTTCCGGAACTACTGAACTGCGACGGTCGCAGCTATGAAATGTTCGCACTAATAAAATCTCAACAAATATGAAAGATATGAGCAGCGATCACTGAGAGCCTCATGAATATTCAGCGCTCCGGCGCTCAAAAGCGCTCGGCGGCGCGCCGTGACGTCATCGCACGCGCTCCCTTTGATTTTAATTGGACCGAGCAGGAGCAAAAAGAGCTCTGTTGATTGTCAATTTAGAGATGCGGGCAGACACACGGGAAACCCTCGAGCGCCTGAATAGAGTCTGGGTTCATTAATACAGTCTCGGCACATGATTCAACATCACCGCTATTGATCTGGGCAGAAATGAAAGACACGTTGTTGAAAGAAGAAAACACTTATTTTTTGAAAACATTTATTTATGCAATAATTCTTTAAGCCAGAAATGTATAAACCACAAAGACAAAATGCTGTATGTTTATAATGTGTTTATTTTTACTTAAAATAGCAATTTACTTCCTTGGTATTTTGGTCTTGTTTTCCAATAAAAATATCTAAACATTCTAATTGAAGATACATTTACTTAAAATGAAAAATATAAAACTGAACAAAATTAAGTGAATTTATGCATAAAATGTTCTTGTCAGTGATGAATGAAAACTTATTTTCCCTTTGAATTAAGTTAATATTTGTTTTTGGTTTCATCATAAGACTGCTTATATAAAGTAATTGTGCATCTCCACTAAATGTATCTTGAGTTTAGGATCTTTAGACATTTGCACTGGAAAACAATACAAAAACACTGAGGAGGAACATCATTTTTGCAGTGTGATCAAAATGTACAGTTTAAGATATCTACATATTCTAGTGTTTGGGAATAGACATTCAAGTCTTAAGCTATTTCTTTTGTAAAATTAATTAAAAAGTAATGGAGATCTGTTGGAAATTGAAACCGAAATTTATTCAGACACCTTCAAAATTTTATTTGCTATAGTTTAGAAAATGGTAATACATATGACAAGAAGTTCAGAGTTAAACTGTGTCAGAACAAATTCATCTTGATAATGTCAGATATTTTTGATAGAAAGGCATGTAACAAAACACAGTCAGGTCAAAGTGTTATATCAAATTTATGGTTCCAAATTTGTATCAGTTTTACTGGTTGTTTTATTTTATTTTGCTATCCTCACTGACATAAGTGAACTATAGTGTCCTGCACCTGGTGTCTGAATAATTTTTGGTTTTTGACTGTATATTATATTATACAACTCCAATAAAACCTTTGGACTGATTCAAACAAGAAGTATTAAAGAGAGTCACGTAAACCTCTTGCATTTGACCATGAACAGAATTCATGTCATGATGTTAGAGGAACACAAGAGGAACATGAGTCGATTCATGGTTTTCTCAGGGGTCTTCTTCTTGTACCGACCGGTGCTCATAGAGAGGGTCAGAGGCGATCTGGGTCAGACCCGAGGCCATCAGTAAACGCACCCCTGCTCAATCCATCAATGAACGGCACACGTGTTTGACTCAGTGTGTGTTTGCCCCGAGGCGGCAGTCGCTGTGAGCTTTTATTTCCTATTGACTCAAAGACACATTTCACCCATGTGCGAACAAAACACTTCAGACCACTAATAGCTGTATGGATCTGGAGCACAGGAACGTTTTGTGTGGTGCATCATGTGCTGTTTAATAACCCTATCAGAAATGTGTAAAAACGTCATCTGTATGATGTCAGAAAGTTGCAAAACACTTTAGTTTCAGTAAAGGCTCTTCTTGTGCTTAATTTACACCACAAAGGTGGCACAGAGGCACTTCTGAGGTGGCATTTAGATGTCTTTAGTAGCTGTTTAGAGGTGGCATAAATGCATTTACACAGGAAGTACAACTGTATAGTGTATGAGCAGGTATAATTTAGTTTGGCCTTTATGCATCTTTACATCTTCACACTAAATCGTGAGTAGGCACAAAGCAGCCTCAGCTAAGTAAAGATGCCTGATGTTTAGTACCTCAAAAGATGAAGAAAACTAAGGCTGCTCATGATACAGGCCCTTTCTGGCGTCTCATGTATAGCGTCGCCGCAGGTGGTGCGTCTCTGTTGGCAACAGTTCATCAGGGCTCCACCCCGCAGTCCCGCTGCCCTTTAAAACACCCGCTTCCTTTCACGGGTCTCGCTCTGAGGTCAAGTGCGCGTCGCGTGCGTCAGCTCTTCATCTACGGCAGAGTTAGGAGGGTTTATGTTTCTGGCAGCTGTGCTTTCACCTGCGTATGATAGCATGAGGTCAATATGACCCATCTCACTTTTTCTACCCACTTTCTTTCTTCAAAAACGAATAGTAATGTAAAAGCCATGCGCTGTCATTCCCCTCTTTGAAACGTGTCACAAAGCGTGCAGCGTAATACAATGTCGTGTGCCTTCAATTGTGACGTGACAAATGCACATCGCTGTAGCAAAGCAAACACAGAGCTGTATATTTCCTTTAGGGTTGGCTTTTAGTTCAGTATGTTCCATTATCTTGTCTTCTCACAGGGAGGCTGTGAATTCAAAGACTATTCATTTTGTTTGCTGTGGAAATGGCCCATTTGTCTTTTCCCATTATCTGACATTGGGGACGGGCCCCTCAATCATGCTCTCGGTTACATGAAAACAATATATATGCGAATAATACTAGTTCAGCTTCTGAAATCTGGTGTTTCATAAGAATGCCTCTGCTATTTATGTGTTTGGGTGGAAGTTTAAATGCGAAAAATATAGTTTTTTATACCAGTTGCAATACAGGTTTTGATACACACGACTAGTCAAAATGTTAAGACGTTTTAACGTTTTTGAAAGAAGTGCTCACTGCATTTATTTGATCAAAAATACAGTAAAAATTGTGAATTTTTATTAGAATTTAGAATAGCTGTTTTCTATGTGAATATCTGTTAAACTGTAATTTATTTCTGCGATCAAAACTGAATTTTCAGCATCATTACTCCAGTCTTCAGTGTCGCATGATTCTTCAGAAATCATTCTAATATGCTGATTTGCTGCTCAACAAACATTTCTGATTATTATTAGTATTGAAAACAATTGTGTTGCCCAATATTTTGGTGGAAACCAAAAAAAAAAAAAAAGTGACAGCAAAGACATTTGTAATGTTACAAAAAATAAAATGTATCACAGCATCACAAGAATAAGTTACAATATAGTCATATAGAGAAGTTATTTTAAACTGTAATTATATATCAGAATATAACTGTTTTAATCAAATAAATTTGGCTGTGGTGAGCAGAAGTAGTATATATATTTTATACATTTGTCATTTTAATGATCAAAGGAATTTTTAGGGAGAATAAATGATTCTCATTTTTGATATCATCCTCTCTTATGTTCCTTTTGTCTGTCTTGCTCTCTGTGTTGTGCGGTAATGGAGGGATAATTGTGACTTGCCTTTGGTTTCACTGAGTGTCAGGAAAGCACACACACACACACACACACACACTCACATGCTGTTATCATGTCTCTACCCCTCACACCTGATCACAGATAATCACTCTTGAAAGGTGCCATTTTTATCTGCTGCAACAGCTGCAATTCAGTCCAAGAAAGAAGCAGCATAAATAGCTCTGCTGTCTGTCTGTCTGTCTGTCTGTCTGTCTGTGTGTTTCTGTCTGTCTGTCTTTGAGGTGAGATCAGCTCTCGGCTCTATTAACAGCTGTGAATCGTGACCCGCCGTCCTCTCATCACAAACACACTTTAATCCTGTTCTCTGTGAAATGTTTGACCCGTTATGGTTTATGATTAATTACATTTGTATTCGGCTTTAGTCTTGTTTGAATGGGAGTTTTCTCGCTGAGGTGGATTAGATATTGATTCATATAATGACCTGAATCTCCGAACGCTGTCAGCGAGGAAGACAAATCTCTAGTGAAGGGCTTCAGGTTAACTGTAGGTAAATGCCAGACAGGTTAAACAAACATGATGAGCTCTGGTGTGTCCACGAGGATGATCATAAAAAGAGTCAGTGTTTGTATGTGTGTGTGTGTTGCACATCAGAATCAGCGTCTGGTTCAGATTTCGACCCCCTGAAGAGAGACTTTTGGTTGAATTCTGCAGCACAGCTGAAATAAACTGCTCAGTGTGCTGCCGAATCAAGCAGAAGAGCAGAGCGAGTGAGACACACACACACATGTTGTGTTTCCATGTTTTATGGGGACATTCCATAGGCGTAATGGTTTTTATACTGTACAAACCGTATTTTCTATCGCCCTACACCTAAACCTAGCCCTCACAGGAGACTGTGCACACTTTCACTTTCTTAAAAAAATTCATTCTAAAATTCAATTTCAAAAAATGTCCCCACAAGTTCAAAATTTTCTGGTATTACTGTCCTTGTGGGGACATTTGGTCCCCATAACGTGATAAATACCAGGTGCACACACACACACACACACACACACACACACACACTAAAACTTAAAACTGAGTTTTGTGAAAAAAATCTGTAAATATTCAGAATAACATTTGCTTAGTAATTCCATCTATCTCACTCTATGAAACGCAGAAAGACAGCAAACCCTGAGTAGAGAGAGAGAGAGAGACAGTCAGCGGGCGGCGGATTGTTCGGTCTGAGCATGAAAAGGCAAAACACAGATAATTTCAGAGGCCTCTAATACACACTATTATTGATATTACTGCAAATTGGTTGCCATGGTTATCTATTTAGCTTTGGACCTGAATGGAGAGTGACTTCTGTGCGAGAGACAGACAGCGCCGGTTTAGAGGAGCCGCTAATGCTGCGAGCGTCTGTGGGCCGTTTTCCAAGATAGTTGCCATGGTCACGGTAATTGGGTGGCAGAAATAAGGGCAGGAGACGACAGAAATCCACAGAAAGAGACTCGCGGCGATAGAGACAAACTGAACTAAAAATCTGTGTGTCAACGGATCAAACCAACGATGAATCAAACAAATCAGTGTTTCAGCTCTGCTTTACAGCATTGGATGAAGAGAGCAGAGAAACCTCATCTAAACATGATTATAATGAGAAAATAAATCCATTTTTTGTTCTAATGTTTTCAAAAATATTTGAAATATTAAAAACTATTTAGATGTTTAAAGTAATAATATAATAATGTGCAAAAAGTGTTTACAAAAATTCTAACTCTAATTCAAAGAATTATAAAGACATACAAACAGAAAACAACAAAGTAAATATTTAAAAAATACATTTAAATATGATATGTAATGTTCAGAATGATAGCCTGTAATACAGTGTTAGATGAAGAAAGCAGTAGTAAATTCATACATTCTGTGTGCACCTAATTCTGTTAATGTCAAAACTGTAAATAAAAAATTAAATATTAAAAACAATAATTAAAATAACTGCAATAAATACAAGGTAACATTGCTTTACAGATAATATTGCATAAACAATACAATATTTATTTATATATATTGTATATTTAAATATAATATGTAATATTAAAAATGTTAGCTTGTTGTACAGCATTAGATGAGAAACCTTATCAAAAAGTATTATTATAATGTTAAAATGAACAAGTAAATCCAGACATTGTATTTGCATCTAATTTTAATGTCAAAAATAAAAGAAAATAAAAAATATTTAAATATTCAAAACATTAAACAAAAAAATTATGAAAAAAGCAAATAATATCGTTAAAACTAAAAATTCTAGGCACTATTGTTTTACAGATAATAATGTAAAATCATAACATTGCAATATTCAAAAATGTATAATATTCAAAACTATTAGAAAAGAGAAGAGCATCAATCTGAATATAGTTGAGCTGTTCAGCATCGGCGCTCAGCGAGAAACTGTGAGGCCTTCTGGGTCACAGTGACATCTACAATCATATCAGTCCATTCACTCTGAACCCACAGGCGCTCGTGAGTGTGTGTGTGTTTGATGAGAACAAAGGCAGAGGAAGGAGGCCTGCACAGACTCCTGGCTGAGCTCATGATGGCCCGCGGTGTCGCGGTTTGTGCGCGGCTGACAGCACAGCCACAAATATACGGCAGGAATTCTGGGACATTCCTCCCGTTTACCCAGAATTCAGCTGTCGTGCCAGCGGTGAGGCGTGACACTGATTCAGGCTAATCAGAGATGAGTTTCATGAAGGAAGTTTCCACAGATTGATGACGAGTTGATGATGTTTGTTGACGTCAGAGGAGCATTCCTGCTGAGTTTGAGTGTTTTTATAAGCTCAGATAAAGATGTCTTATTGCATGGTTAATGCATTCATGGGACAGGTGTACTTGAGTTGGGCAAACACCACGTCCGATTGGACAGCGGAGAATCAAAGCGAGCGTGCGTCGCTCTTTAATGCGTCTGTTTTTCAATGGCCTCACAAAAGACTTAATCAGAGGCTCTCCTCTGCCAATCTCACGTGTATTTCCAAACATTCATTCACCCATACACCTTTACTGTTTGTTTATATATCTGTCAATCTTTCATTGAGTTCTATTTAACTAAACGATACGGGGGGATTTTTTATATAATGATTGTATTACTGCTTCCTATTTGCATGTGGAAAGGAGCGCCGGGGCTTTTATTTTAATCTGACTCATTTCCTCCGCTGGATTAAACTGTGATTTGAATATCTTTGAAGGTCTTTGACGGGATCGCCGCGTTTCTGCTCCTGCTGCATGTGAGATAGCATTCTGGGCCTTATTGCCATCATTAATTTAAATGCTAATTGATTCTCTATGAGGCCTTTTAGAGAGTGTCCGACTCATCCTCTCGTGTGTGTGTGTGTGTGTGTGTGTTTGTAGTTCAGGTAAACCTTGTATTATAAGGACCAAGTGTCCTCACAAAGATGGTAATATCTAAAATTATATAGTAATACCAGTAAATTTTGATCTTGTTGGGACATTTTTTGGTTGCCATGAGGAAACAAGCTTATAAATCACACAGAATGAAGTGTTTTAAGAATCTAAACATGCCTGTAGTTTTTTCTATCCCCATACTATGGAAGCCCATTTCTGCCACTGATTTAAAAATAAATAAATAAATAAATAAATAATAATAGCAACTTTTTTTCTTGCAATTTGGACTTTTTTTCTTATGTCAAATATTAATGTAAAAAAATAAAGCATATATTTATTTATAATATAAATATAAATTAATATAAATTTAAATATAAAACAAATACATTATGCATAAAAAGTGTTAACACATTTTAATTCTACTATGTAACATAATAATACAATTTGCATTTTAACTCATTCTAACTCTAGAATTCTAAATTCTAAAAAAATCCTCATTAAAAAATATTATTATAATGTAAAAATGAACAAGGAAATCCGATTGTATTTGCATCTAATTCTATTAATGTCAAAAATAAAGTAAATGTTTAAAATAATAAAATATTTCAGTATTTAAAATAACACAATTAGGCATAAAAAATATAAAAAATTCTAAATCTAATATTAAAAATATACAAACCATTTAAATACATTTAAATGAAAAAATGTTCAAATAAATAGTAAATAGTCCAAAAGTACACAAGTATAGTTATACCAGTAAATTTTGAACTTGTGGGAACATTTTTGGTTTCCCATGAGGAAACAAGCTTATAAATCACACAGAATAAAAGAATTTTGAAAACTAAATAAAAATCTAAAAAATCTAAAATTTTCTATCCCCATACTATAAAAGCCCATTTCTGCCAGTCAATTAAGAATAAATAAATAAAAAATCATTGTAACTTTTTTTCTTGCAATTTAGATTTTTTTCTTAGAATTGTGAGATTGCAAATTATAAAGTCAAATTCTGAGAAAAAATATATACTATTATACTATTTTCTTACATTTGCAAGTTTATGTCTCGCAATTCTGACATTACATTGTGAAATGTAAGTTTATATCACTCAATTAGGGGAAAAAGTCAAATCTGAAAGATAAAATGTTGCAATTACCTTTTTTATTTTTTATTCAGTGGCAGAAATGGGCTTCCTAAACCTAAGTTTAAACATTATAATTTTAATTTTAAAAAATCATCATCAAAACCTTATTAGACATATTAGTAAATACATAACTTACATTTGCATCTAAAAAATAAACAAATATTTAAAATAATACAAAAAAAGTTGGAATATTTAAATATAACATTTTTAAATTATCAAAAAAGATTGTTCTGTATGATTTATTATTGTTTCTTCAAGAGGACCAAAAATGTCCCCACAAGGTCAAAATTCACTGCTATTACTATCCATAATGTAGGGAAATCAGGTACACACACACACACACACACACAAATGATCCTTGACATGTTGCTAAGCAACGCATGGTCTGGATTGTGCTGATAAGCGTTAGTGTTTGACTCTTGCATGCGTCTGCGGTGAAGCGCAGGAGGAGCTGCAGGACGTCTTTCTGATGTCATGGTGTCTGTCTGTCTCTTTTGCTCTCTCTCTCTCTCTCTCTGTCTGTCTCACATCATCTCCAGTGATCCTACAACCACACACACACACACACACACGCGCGCGCATGTCAGTCAGTCAATCCAGCGTCTCCTCCCAAACACTGCATTTGCATTTGAGCTTTTCAGGCTGTAGTTTGAGCACACGACTCGTGTTCTGTCTGTCTGTCTGAATCGTGTGCGATCAGCGTGATTTGGCAGCACACAAAGGGAAGGTCATTTCAAATGCAGCACGTGCAGAAAAATGACAGCAAAAGTGGTAAAGTGGCCCTCAAACGGCGGCTCACGTGACGGGGTCAGTCTGAGCTCCCGCTGTGATTGGTGGAGGAGACGCGCCGCACAAAGACTCTGATTGCTAATCACACGCAATTACACTTATTCACATAATGACACGAGAATCAAAGGCCAGAAATAGTCGGAGAAATAATCTTCGTCCATTCACCTCTCGCTGCCTGCTGTCACTCGGCCCTCCTCCATCCGTTCTGCAGCCCATCTCACACTCACACACACACACACATGTTGTGTTTCCATGTTTTATGGGGACATTCCATAGGCGTAATGGTTTTTATACTGTACAAACCTATTTTCTATCGCCCTACACCTAAACCTAGCCCTCACAGGAGACTGTGCACACTTTTACTTTCTCAAAAAAACTCATTGTGCATGATTTATAAGCCTGTTTCCTCATGGGGACCTCACAAATGTCCCCACAAGGTCAAAATTTACTGGTATTACTATCCTTGTGGGGACATTTGGTCCCCATAACGTGATGAATACCAGGTGCACACACACACACACACACATGCACGCACACACTCAAACACACACACATGCAAACTCACACACACACAGTCTTTCACTGCTGACATCTCTAAATTATGACAGGAGTTTTGTGTTTGTAATTCTCTCTCATTTTAGACGTTCATGTCATCTGCTCAGGTTCCTCTTCATCATCATGTCTTATCAAGAACTGTGAGCTGGAAAATTAATATTTCAAATATTAATAAAATGCATAAAAACCTCTACACATTCTAATTCTGTTATTTACAATAACAATACAGTTGTGCATAAGAAGTTTAAACACATTCTAATTCTAATATTTAACATTTTATGCATAATTGTATTTAAACATAATCTATTTCTAGAATTCCTGAATTCTAAAAAGGTTTAAATTTGAAAAGGAACAATGAATTCATAAATTCTATTTGAATCTAATAATAATGTCAAAAATAAAGCAAAGATTTCTTATAAAATATTTAAATATTTAAAAAATACAATTACGTGTAGAAAAATAACACATTTTAATTCTAATATGTAACATTATAATACAAATTTACATTCTGACTCTAGAATTCTAAATTTAAAAAAAAATCCACCCCAAAATAATAAAAATAATAATTAAAATACTAAAAAAATAATAAAGTAATAGCTAAAAACAAAACAAATATTTAAAATAATAAAAATATTTAAAAATATATTTATTATATATATATAATATACATAATGTTTATTATAATATATGTTTATTTAAAAATATTTAAATCCAATATTTAAAGTAATAATACAATTCAGCATAAAAGTTTAAACATTTTAATTCCAAAATTCAAAATTAATAAAATTATGCAAAAAAGCTTTAATATTCTAACTCAAGAATTCTAGATTCTAACAAAAATATTAGAATATCAGAAATGTAAGTAAATACATAAATGCTATTTGCATCTAAAAATTAAACAAACATTTAAAATAATAACAATATTGAAATATATTTAAATAAAAAATATTTAACTAAATACTAAATTGACAACATACACAAAAAGCAGTTACAAATTCTTGGCAATATTGATTTAAAAAAAGTAATTAAAATCATTTAAATATGACATACAATATTCAGAATATTAGAGAAGAGCATAAATCTGAACATGCTGTTGACAGAGCTATTAAGCATCGGTGCTCAAAGAGAAACTAGTTGTGAGTCATGGTGCATTCTGGGTCACAGTGACATCTACAATCACATCAGTCCATCGACTATGAACATGCATGAAGAGCTGGTTTATCAGTAACAAACAGGCAGAATAACACAAATGCAGGTGAGAAATGCAGTAAAAGCAGCTGTAAATGATCAGATGTTAATTCACTGATTTATCAAAGCGAGCGAGAGATACGGATCAATACAGGAATCGCGTCTGTGTGTCACTGATAGTATTGAGCCGCTGTTGTCATTTTACAACACACTGGACAGAGATAATGGATGCGAGACGGACGTCAATCCACCGTTCACACACACACATCAGATCAGATCTCACACTGAATTCAGATCATTCAAAGTCATTTATTACATCATGAATACAAATCTGTTTACAAAAGCCGTCGTCACATTTACAAGCGTTTACTGCAATATCCTTCACATTACAAGAGCTGCACGCTGCAGACGTGACGTTCCTCCTCAGTATTCCTGTCTTGTTTTCCAGAACAAATATCGAAACATTCTTAAATCAAGATGCATTTACCAGAAATGCAAAATTACATATGAAAACAAGACTTCTTGAGAAACTGTCAGAAAAATCACCTTAATTCAAAAGGAAAACAAGTTTATTTCTCTGACCCACTGGCAGATATTGGTTCATGTTTTTAGCATCAACTCACTTAAAGACAATCTTCTATCATTTGCATTTCCAGTAAATGTGTTTTGATTTCAAAATAATTCATACTGGAAAACAAGGCAAAAATCCTGACGAAGAGCATTATTTTAGCAGTGCAGCGAGACACAGAGAAATACAGATTATTATACGACACATTAAAACATCCATTCAGAGAATGCTAAAATAGTGTATATGTCATTTGCATTTATTCATATGACTGACAAACAGTCAAATTCCCAAAGAGAGAGAGCGAGTGTGTTTGTGTGTCATGACTGGATTGTGATGAACATATGTGAGTGTTGTGTGTGCTCATGGGAAGTCGCGCATGTGTTCACCGCGGGCTTCAGTGCTGACCTACATCTGATTATTACTGCTGACAGAACATCCTTCTTCGGTCTTTGTCCCTGACCAACCAGCTGTGACACACAGACACTGAAGAACACGCCAGCGCTGAGACCACAGCGCCACACACACACACACACACACACAGCATATCCAACATGATTAAATGAGCTGGAGAACTTGTGTGTTTGGTGCTGAAACATCACATATATATCCAGCATGAGGAGAGCTGTTGGGGTTTAGTAGTGTTAGTCAAGTCAGTCATCACTAGTGCTCCTAGTCATGTGATCAAGCGTGAATGATTCCTCAGATCACGTGTGTGTGTGTGTGTGTGTGTGCTGCTGCTCCTTTACTAGTGATCAGATGCAGCATTTTCATCAGCTGGAGCAGAAAACAGCTGAAAACCCCACAGACACACAATGAAGGAGGGACCTGAGCTCTTTAACCTAGAAACCACCCAGAACACCCTAGCAACCACCTAGCAATGTGCATGCATCATGTTTTCCAAAATGATCATAAAAGCACAGAGATAGTAGAGATCACGGTGCTGGTAGTTTCTTATGAAAAACACAATACAGGTGTGTTTCTGTCTCAGCTGACAGGAAACGTTCTGGAAAGGTTACATTCTTGCAGAAACATTAATAGAATTGTTTAAAGGTGTGTGGTCCAAACATTATATACATTGCTCATGGAACATTTTAGTTTTACGTTTGAATAATGTTTTTTGAACGTTACTATTTAAGAACATTCAGAGAACAAAGTAACATTCCCATAATGGTAGAAAAAAGAAGGAATGTTTCCTTAAAGTTCACACAACCAAGAAAAACGTTTCTAACATTTAAAAAACAGGACATTTTGAATGTTCAGAGAACATATAAAGTAATGGTGAAATGTTCTTAGAACATATTTTTTGCTTGGCATGTTAATAGGTGTTTTTTTCCTGTCTCTGCATCTTTAGGGAATGCAAAGCCTTCGTTTGTAGATTGTTTTGTTCAAAACAATAATTTATCATCAGACTAGAAATATTTCTGAAGTGTGCAGAGACGCTGTGTGTCTTTAATTTGAGTTTCACATCATCTTCATTATGACACATTAGCAAAACGACTTAAAAATATGATGTTCTCAAGGCTGACGATAAACTCTCTCTCTGTGTGTGTGTGTGTGTGTGTGTGTGTGTGTGGAGCAGGATGAGACTGACAGTGTGTGATGGATGTTATACACTATTACACAGCATGATCCCACTAACACTCGCACGACTCTGACACGACTATATGAGCTGCTGGAATGACAAATGAGTGTGTGTGTGTGTGTGTGTGTGTGTGATGCACAATACTGTCTGAATGTTTCTTAAACATCAGTTTAGAGTCAAAGAAATACAAACTCTATCAGAAAGATGTGGAAAAGCTTGGAAGTGCTTCAATATAATACAATAACATTTAAATGTACTGAAGATAATCATTTGGATCAAAACAGTCGACAGTAGAAAGAGAGACAGAGAGAGAGCGCGAGCATATTTAGCTTAGTGTCCGGTGGCGTCCAGACTCACGCCGAGGAAGCGTCGTGTGTTTAATACTGCGAGGCACCGGATCTGTACAGCACAACACCTCAGACATTCATTCATCACATCTACAAACACAGCTGTGCACCGGCGCTTAATAAATAATCCGACATTCTCAAGCGCTCGTTCAACATCAGACCATCACAACACAACATCAAAAGAGTCCAAACACAATGCAGAAGTCCAGCTTCATGACATCATTAACGGCGCGGCGTCAGACCAATCTCAAAGCTTCTCGGTGAATTCATTCACAGACGCTCGGGTTCTCCTTAAGGGGTCAGAGATCTCCCACAGAGATCTGAAGGAGCACGAGGTGTCTGTCCTCTTGTGTGTCTCTACTGCCCCCTGCTGGACGATCTCAGTTTGATGATCCATTCGCCGCCGGGGTTGTTGTTGTACAGGTCGAACAAATGAGTCTCTGGATCCAAACAATGTTCACCTGAGCCATAAAACAAGATTTAGACATTAACATGCATGATGGACATTATAATTTAAACATGTGACCCTGGACCACAAAACCAGTCATAAGGGTCAATTTTTTGAAATGGAGATTTATACATCATCCACTTTCCACTGATGTACGGTTTGTTAGAACAGAACAATATTTGGCTGAAATTCGACTATTTGAATATCTGGAATCTGAGGGTGCAAAAAAAAAATCTAAATATTGTGAAAAGCACCTTTAAAGTTGTCCAAATAAAGTTCTTAGCAATGCATATTACTAGTCAAGTTTTAAATTTTGATATATTTACGGTAGGAAATTTACAAATATCTTCATGGAACATGATCTTTACTTAATATCCTAATGATTTTTGGCATAAAAGAAAAAACAAAAATTTTGACCCATACAATGTATTTTTGGCTATTGCTACAAATATACCCGTGATACTGAAGACTGGTTTTGTGCTCCAGGGTCACATTTATAGTTTTTGTGTTAGAAGTGTAAATGCTGTCCTATCAATCTGAAACTATGAGCATCAAATGAAACAAACATGAATTTATATTTAACTAACAAAACCAAAACCAGTTAACATATATAATATTAATATAAATATTACAGTATTGTTTTCTTGTTAATAGTGTAAATGCAATTCCATCTGTACACTGTGTGGCGATCAGACGAAACTAAAAAACCCAATTAAAGAGGGGGATTTATTCTTCATTCATATATGCATTTGTTATATATATATATATATATATGTTGTTATATAAGTTATACTTATTTCTGTCAGTGTTGTTTTCGTATCACTGAAATACTATTTTATTTTATTTTATTTTTTTTATTTTAAATTTGTTTTAATTTTTTATTTTCCATTTTCATTTTAATTTTAGTTAAAGTTTTAGTAATTTTATTTTGTGTTTGTTATTTTAATTAGTTCATTTTTTATATGTCTATAAGTTAAATTAAATAAAAAATGAGAAATGTTTCTTTGGCATCTATTTTAAACTCTTTAATATTTTATTTCCGTTAACATTTATTTTATTTAAAGTAACACTCTTTTTTTTAGATAGTCAACTATAATGACCATGGTTTGTATCTTGCTTTGTCATATTTGCAGTGTAATGATGCATGTTTAAAAAATATATATATATCTTACCGATATTTCCACCCACTTCATAGATGGCACAGTCTGGGTACGTTGTTGAACCATTTCTGAGTGAGGGGAAAAATAGTAATAATCAAATGAATTTTTCATTATAGGTATTTTATTAGTGTGTGTGTGTGTGTGTGTTCATACCGTTTCAGGAATCCTCTACTGTTGTCAGAGGTGTGTAGTTCTTTATAAAACTGTGACATCAGGTCTGAGGCACGAGAATTAATAGTGAGACGAAACTCCATCGAGAAACTCACGTCACCCAGCTGAATCTTTACAGTACGACACTGCTGATCACACACACACACACACACACACAAGGAGAAAAGAAGTTATCAATAACTGATCAATATGAGCCAAAGACCATTAGTGAGAAAAGTCTAGATCATGCCACATTTTACGTCAAAATCAACAGAAAAAAACAAGAAAATTAATATATTCTTAATATATATTGTGATTATAGATATATGTAATTTTAAAATACTATATAATAAAATATGTAGATAAAGCTTATTTTTTGGAGAATGAGACTTTGTAAGGTAACTGCCATGAAAATAATGTTGCAATATAAGTTTGTAACATTTTCTTTAAAAAAGTATTTGTCATTTCATGTTCCTGTCCACCATACACGTCTGTCTTTATTCATAATAGATGATGATTCTGTTTGCTGATTCATCAGAGACGTTTCAGAGCACACAAGCTCACGTTACGACCTCTAGTATGAGCTTTTAAGCACTTTGTGTGTTCTCTCAGGTCCTGTAAGCGTGTCTCGTGATCTCTGTTCCTGAGACTAAAGCCTCTAAAGGGATCATCCCATCATCTGTTCATCCTCTCACGCTCACGATCTGTCGCTCGTCTCTCTTTCCCTCCTGACTCCATCTACATTAGCACTTAATCTGGCCAAAATAAACGCTCTGGATCATCTGCTCGACGCCGTCTTCTCTCTCACCTCGCCGGAGTTCTTGTCGGGCTTTTCTCTGCTGTCCGTGTGGATCTTCCTGAGCAGGTGTTTGATGCGTTTGTCGTAGAACTGGTACCGACGGCTGCTGTTCTCGTTAAGCTTCCTCACCTGACTCAACAGGAAGTTAGGAACCTGCAGAAGAGCACATCAGACACTCTTGAACTCTTTGAGAAGATGCGGTCAAGCTACGACAGCAGAGGTTTCTTCCGCTCTTTACCGTCCACAGCAGATCCTGGTAGCGGATGAGGAGCCTCATGATGTCGGCCGCCCGCTCGGCCTGGCCCTTCTCTGGCCCGTCCACCGCTAGTTTACTGGGAACCGCCTTGTGCAGGAAGAGGTTCGGAGCCATGATGGTGGAGACGGCCCACAGGTTCATGCGGTTACGCCGCTCGCATAAGACCACCTTGCTGAGGAACTCCAACAGCGCCTGGAGAAACACGTATTCGCACTTCAAGACAGCGTTTCTGCTTTTCATTCTGTAGTTCATCAACTCAAAATGTCACTCTATAACACCGTACAGTCAACTCCAGTCAGATTCCATTCTTGTTCCATTCATAAACACTTTCTTTCTGTGGAACACAAAAGAAGATATTTTGAGAAACGTCTCAGAGTTTGTTGTCCGTGCAGTGAAGGTCAGTGGGCTGCAGTGTTGTTTGGTTCCCAGCATTCTTCAAAATATCTCCTTTTGTGTTCCGCAGGAGTAAGTGACACGAGGGAGAGTAAATGATGACAGAATGATGATTTCTGGCTGAACACTCCCTTGAAGTGAATTGGGTTGTGAAGAGCGTTTCATGTGACTTTTAACATTTATCAACATCAGGACTTCAACACAAAGAGACACAGTTATATAAACGGGCGACTGTGAGCCGTGTTACGCTTGAGTGAAACTTCTGTGTTAAAGACCTTTAGTTACACACACACACACACACACACAGCAAACGTGCAGTGTGTTAATGAATTTCTCTTATGTAACGGTGCTGATGAGTCACGTCTATGACACATGTCGAGAGGCGTATGTGTGTGTGTGTGTGTGTGTGTGGTTTGTACCTTCAGTGTGTTTCTGTTGGGTTCTGGCAGCAGCAAAACAAGAAGATTCAACATGTGCAGCTTCTGCTTCAGGTCTGCAATATCTGTAGTAAACCATTAAAACATGATTCTTCTTAGAAAGACTCTTCAGTATATCAGAATCCAACTTTTGATGACACATAATACCAATATTATCACACCAGGACAACGTAAGTTCATATACATGATCACTGACAAAATCTTTAACTGTTCGTCCATAAATTAGTAAGCATTTTGGTCTTTTCTTCTGATGAAGATCCAGCTACTGCAATGTAGATTCACAACACGCTATACGACATACAGGACCTCATTGAGACCCGCTGTCATCCCCCACACACACCTCTGACGGCGCTGAAGGTGTTGAGGTGTTCGGCGGTCAGCAGCGGCGCCGGGAGTTCACGGATGAACTTCTTGAGCAGAGCGGCGGCGTCATTCGGACTGACCTCGTCCCAGCTGAACGAACTGCTGTAAAACGAGTTCTCCAGCTTCTGCTGCAGCATCTACGACCAACACAATGACTGTGAGCCAAACAAACTCTCACAGCGCCTCTTCATATGTGATGCACAAAAATACTGTGGCGGTACCATGGTATAATACGCAGCCTTTCGTCTTTCCATTCTACTGCGCTACCTTCCCATTGATTTTCTAGGCATGTTTGACTGCTGCACTTTTATCCTGCATTTTTTACAGCGCTCAAGTTCAACTTCTAAAAAGTGTGTCTTGAGACGTTTTAGCCCATTCCACTGCCTGCATGTGAAGCAGCCTTCATGGTGTCAGATGGTACTTCAGTGCATACCATGGTACTACCAAGGTACTTTTGGTACTTATTTATTGTAAAGTTTTATGTTACTTTGATTCTGGACTGAGACCCTGGAACCCGCAGAATCCCTTCAGAATCGAGACCCTTCTTCTCCAGAAATGACAGAAGCTGAAATAGAAATAAGAAAACAATCAGACAAACTATCCAAGAGTCCTAGTTGCAAATTTGAACATCAGATGAAACTAAAGAAGTGCCAGATCTTTTCTTCTGTATTGTGACATACATCCAAGACAGATTATTGCAAAAGAAAAAATGCACTGAAAAAGCACTGAAGTTGTTTTCACTGGAAGATCCAGTTATAACATTACACAGTCAAAGCATTTTTCAAATATGAAACACATAGACTGCATGCCGTACAATAAGGTTAAATAAGTTTGGTAAATTTATATTTCATGCTGATTTTTAAAGTAGCATTATAATAAGAGGGTGAAATGTGACCCTGGAGCACAAAACCAGTCTTAAGTATCACGGGTATATTTGTAGCAATAGCCAACAATACATGCCAAAAATCATTAGAATATTAAATAAAAATCATGTTCCATAAAGCTACTTTGTAAATTTCCTACAAAACGTAATTTTTGATTAGTAATATGCATTGCTATGAACTTCATTTGGACAACTTTATTAAAGGTGATTTTCTCAGTATTTAGATTTTTTTGCACCCTCAGATTTGGAAAGCTTTATTCAGCTTTCAGATAATGTGTAAATCTTTTTTGTGGTTTTGTGGTCCAGGGTCACAAATTAGTAAATCGGTGCACGAGGAGATGAAGATGTCATGACGTACTGTTTGGAGGAAGAGTGGGATCTGAGTGTGGGGTTTGATCTTCTGATCGCTCTCCACCAATGAGGCGAGGGGAACGCCGAACAAACAGCTCTCTGACAAACAGGACAGAATTCTGATTATTGGTCACACAGATGTGAATGAGTGTGGTCATGTGACAGGAAGCTCACCAGGGATTTTCCGTTTGCAGGTTTTGTGTCGTTTGACCTCGAGCCCCAGCAGGTCACAGAGCGCCGTCATGTCAATCAGAGCCAGCTGACGAACCTTCTTCATGTCCTGATGGGAAAGATCCAGCACCCGCGTCACTCCCAACCGGCACTGCGGACAGATGACCCGCTGCAGGCAGACAGACAGACAGACGGAGGTTTGATTTTATTATCATTTTTATTTGGGATTATGAGCATCAGCCAATCAGTGCAGAGGCAGACAGTGAGTGTTGCTATGGTGTGTAAGTGTAGACAGGCAGACAGACAGTGGAGTCTCACCGGCAGCGCTCCGTCGTCTCTCCTGCACTGGCTGCTGTTGTTCTGTGGTAGTTTGGCTTGTTTCAGTAAGATGGCCGCTTGTTCACAATACGCCACGTCTGTGATAAAAATCTCGTCCATCTGCAGCCCTTGAGTCTCCTGACCACTCACAGCTACACACACACACACACACAGACGCTGTTAAGGGCTATTTCCATTGACAGCGGGAAGCGTTCACTATCTGATCCATTTGAATATGATTTCCATGTGAAAAGGCAGGAAATTGCATCTTGTGTTCAAAGGGCACGTGCTGCATTCACACGCGCTGCTGCAGAATAGAGTTCACATCTAATCACTGCTCGTCTCTCTGAATCTGAAGCATTTGAATGTTATTAAACACACATACGCTCTTATATTAATAGATGTGACAGGTGAAGATCTGCAGCTGAAAATATCACAGAATAATGAACAATCCCAACACTGCACATTTAGATGTCTCCCAAATCACACACACTTAATTCAACTATCAGCTCATTAGTCAAGACTTGAGAGCCTCAGATGTGTGTGTCAGATGAGAGAGACGTCACAAACGTGCAGCGGTGTTGGAGGATCTCCAGGACCAGGATTGAGAGCCACTGCTGTAGTGATTCTTAAACATCACATCCTACATTTAGTTTCCTTCTAAATGGAATCAGAATGAGATCTTCACAAATAATCACACTCTGTCTCTGCAAAACAGCTGGTGTTGTGGTTGGTTACCAGGGTTCTTATTATCTTATTAGCAGCCAATAGAAAAGAATGTGTGTGTGTGTGTGTGTGTACCTGATCGTTGCGTCTTTGTCACACTCTCCATGTTTCTGTGTGTGTCAGGTTCGCTGTTGTGTGTCTCAGGAACTGCTGACTGAATAGAAAACAATTAGTTAGACTCACACACACAAACACACACACACACATGAGAGATGTGTAATCTGTGTGTGTGTGATGAACAGAACTCAATCCTTTATTCAGATGCACTGATATGATCTGACATGACGTGAGTGTGCTATTGTGTGCTGTGGAGCACGAACACATACAGGCCTTTACAAATGTCACGACTGACTGTTCCTCCACACACGTACTGTTCTTCTGTCATCATACAACCATAAACACCTTTTAGTTGATCTTACACATGCCTGACACATGTCAGCTGTGCATCTCTTTATTTAAGAGATCAAATCATAGTCTTATTATATGTTAAAAAGCTAAAACAGTAACCACTCACAGAGTGGATTTTTGTGTTTAAAAACGTGGGATGTGCATGATGCAGACTCAGTGGAATGAAAATAAACACAGGGCCTTGAGACACGTTTTTAAAAGCGGAACTATTTCTGCTATAACTTGAGCTCTGTGTTTTTATGCCGCGTAATGCGTGAGATGCTGTGAAAGACACAAGACACGAATGCAGTGGTCAAAGATTTTTCTTCAAGTGCATGTAATGCAATGAAATGGAAAAATGTGTTCCATGTGAACGACCCCTTAATGTGATCCAAAATCAAATATGTTTATGAAGACACACACACACACACACACACACAGGCAGTGTTAGGAAAAGTTACTTTTAAAAGTAATGCATTACAATGTTGTGTTACTCCCTAAAAAAGTAACTAATTATGTTACTTAGTTACATTTTGTGGAAAGTAATGCGTTATGTTACTTTTGCGTTACTTTTTAAATTTGGTCAAGGATTTCCTTGTGTGTTTTAATATACAATATTTTATTTTTGGCAAATGTAAAAGCTCTTTCACACCAAAAGCCTCAGGCTGGAGGAAAAGTACATTTCTTGTCTTTGCAGCAGAACGCAGAAGAAAGTTCAACACTCTTAAGTAATAAAAAATAAAGAAGAACAAATGTTACTTTAACTTGAGTAATTTTTGCTTATTAGTAGGGTTTGAATTGGATCAGTGAAAGTCAGCAGCAAAGACACTGGTTAATGAAATGGGATTAAATACATAAAGGATATTTGTATAATTTAACATATTTAATTATTGCAGGTTTGCATCATATTCTGAGATGCATTTCACTGCTTTTATTCATTTTGAGGAATACTGAACCTGTTTTTTTGTGAGTGAGATGAATTAATGCATGTGCACATTTATTCTAGAACTAAAGTGAAGTACTCCTGATTTCTCTCAACAAGGGGAAAGGAGAGCTTTTAATCACTAAATGTTAAAAAAAGTCAACGTATTACTTTATTAGTTACTTGAAAAAGTAATCTGATTACGTAACTCGTGTTACTTGTAATGCGTTCCCCCCGACACTGCACACAGGTGTGCTGTTACCTGAGCAATGGGGGAAGCAAAGATGTCTCTGACGTGTCGCGGTGGCGTTTTGTTCCTCTTGCGTAGCGAGCAGGTGTATGAGTCGATGCGTCTCTGAACCGCCGCCGCTTGAGTCTTAGTGAGAGTCGACAACAGGACCGCTTTATCGACGTCCTCTTCTTCACCTGTTACCAGTGGAGACAAACCAGCATCCTGCAGCCAGAGCTCCTCCTGCTCACCGTCTGACACACACACACACACACACACACTCCGGTCAGTCCATCAGCACGTGTCTCTGCTTGATCTGACAGCGTTATGCGTCTCGGTCTCACCTTCAGACTGTCGGGAATCTCGCCTGCTGCTGTCCGGCTCCGAGTCGCTCCGTATGGTCTCCACTTCACTCCAGAAGGACTCCAGACACAACCTGTCGGGCTGCTGCGGGGTCGGGAGGTCAGGTGAGTCCGGCTGCGGGTCCCGAGGGTCCGCCCAGGACTCAACATTCATCGCGGTGAGGCTGCAGTCCCTGAAACGCACAGGAAGAGGAAGAAGATGGTGACAAAGAAGCATCAGTCTGGAGGTTCATATGGGACAAAAGTAGAGATTTGATCTCAGGCTGAGCATCAGATCTCTCAAGCATGTGAATGAGATGTCTTCTACACAAGAGATCGAAACTCAAATTACTTTCTGGTCTGTTTTTACAGCTCCAACAAACAGCCATTTGTTTAACTGACATGCTAATGAGTTTCTGGTGACAGCTACTAAGTGGACATCAGTGAGGGACGGCTGGTCAGACCGGTTTCTGTTAAACTGCACTGATTAAATCAATGCTGAAACCTCTTGGACACTGAATGAAACGTGTCAGTCGACTTCAGCAGCATGTTAAACTCATCTCACAACATGTCAGATACACAAAACACAACATCTGTAGAAGCAAATGTGACGTTTTTTAAGTTGTCCTGCAACTGATGTGGCTTTTAAGAACTTACTGTACACAGTATTCACTAAAAAACAGAACATGCTGTTCTATTCATATCTGTTCTGTAGATTGAGGACGATCTGTTCTGCTGATCTCAGAACTGAAAACAGCCACTTCTGTTAACAGGCAAATTAGCAGAAACTAAAATCAAACCAAACCAAACGACAGACTAATTAATCGCCTGCATTGACAACAGTGCTGTTCCTCCTCAGTATCTCTGTCGTGTCTTCCAGTCTTTCCAACATCTAATCATTCTTCAATCAAGATCCGTTTACTGGAGATGCAAAGTGACAGAAGATAAGAAGTGTTTCTGAGAAATGTATTCAAATAAGTTTCTAAACAAATAAATGCCAATAGACCTAAATCAGATTAGGCGCCATAATGAAATTAACATAGATGACAACAAGGCCGTGAGAAACAGATCTTTAGATCATGGAATTTTCACAACTCACAAGTTTAAACACTATTTTATGGAGTTTTTGTGTAATAAAAGCTTTTTTCAGAAAGACGTTTCGTCAGCTGAACAATCGGTATGTTGTTAAACAACAGAACAATCCATCAAACGCACTGTACTTCAGTCCTGACCGAGGTCTACGGAGTCATAAAAATCACATTTCAAGGGGAAACAACTTTTCAGACTCCACTGGCAGATATTTAGACTGGAAAACAAAGATACTGACGAAGAACTAATTTTTGCGGTGTGATGCACTGATCTGACAGTAGTTGTGCAGAGATACTATTACAATCATTGATTACGGACTCGTTGTGAGCGTATTCACAGTAAACCATGTTGTCGGTCTCAGAGGCGGTTTGGTCAGGACTTTACCTGGTAATCGGTTGAGTTTTGTTTTGGGTTTGTCTAGTTGAGTGTTGCTCATGCGGATGGTGAAGGAAGCGTCTCAGTCGACACAGATTCCCGTGCAGGACGGGTTTCGATCGTACCAAACGCGGTTTTATATCCATACAATACATTCTCACTCACAGTCCTGCTGATCAGTCAGTGCAGATGAATAATAATAATACTCCTCCTCTGTTTGAATATTCCTCGGACACACGTTTGCTCATCACATCTCTTTTCCTCCGATAGATTTGCTGGTTTTTATGCTCCACTTTTCCAGTTTTGAGTGTAGAAATGTCCATCAAACAGAAGATGCATATGGAAGTGTCTTCAGTTCCTTACATCAGTTGCTCATTGACGTCTCGTCTATTGCTCACTGCTCTGATGCAGTGCTTGTATCTGAGTCTATGTGCATATGTGTGTGTGTGTGTGTGTGTGTGTGTGTCGGGATGGGAGGGAAACCAGCAACACCACATCACTGTCACCTAAACCTGCCTATCTAGGGCACACCCTGCCGCTCATGAACACACACTACATGCCATTCATAATCTGACACATAAACAAACCATAAATAGATGTGATGGGAATAATCTTTAAACTCTAACCTACATGTGACTCGTCAAAACAAAGGTCTCAATAATAAAGATCAGGCAGCATGAAGAGCATCAGCAGGTCAAACTCCTCAAGACTTTCAGGGTCAGATCAGGTTTCATCTCCTGTCAGATCAAGCAGCTTCTTCCATTCAGGTGTCAGGACGTCAGATCGTTTCACTCTTGTTTAAGCAGTCATTTTCATTTGTCAAGGACACCGTTGCTACAAACACACCTATTCAACAGCATTTATTTGCCAACAGCCAGTTGCATTTTCTAACACTTAACACTTTTTGCATCATTTCAATTCTAAAGATTTCCAAAGATTTAAACCTGTGGAAATCTGCAAACTGAAATGATTTAAACAGAGCTAAGAACACTACATATCAGCAGAAAAACATCACATTAGCCAAAATATGTCATAAACAGACACAAAACAAGCAGGATGTGTATACATTTCTGAATTAAACCTTCCGTTGTGCAGATGGGCAACACTGAACTCTCTAAAACAATCTCTCAAAAACTGCTATTCATTATGAGCTGATACCAGTTGACAGATGCTGTATTTACTACTGCAATGCAATATTTACTATATGCAATATTTTCCATGTAAAAACCATGCAGTACCAAAAATAAACACTTTTTCTTATGCACAAACACATACAGCATTCCTGTAGATCAGAGTCATGGGTTTGATTCTCAGGGAAAGCAGGAACTGATCAAATGTGCAGTGTGAATGCAATGCGGGTCCATTTGGATAAAAGCGTATGCAAATACATAAATGTAAATGTTAGCCTAAAATACTGACACTGATGAACAAAAGAACACAGGCGTGTGTGTTTAGATGTCAGACATTCTTGTGTCTTTAATGAACAGCGAGGCGGACACAGGTCTTTCATCACTCATTAAATCTGTCAATAGTGCACTTAAAGAATCTCCCGGCTAAGGCTAACAGGAAGCTGAATGACGCAGATACCCATTTCATTGTTCTGTTCAATCTCAGCTGCTAGTTCTCTCTCCATAGTGATTAAATATGCAATAAAACTAGAGAAATGCTCTAAACACAAGAGACATTAAATACAGACACGTGTGTCATCTGAACCAAGCTCTCTTCTCTTCTGCTGATGGAATGAAGACAATCAGGCTTGTTTTTTGCTTCAGGTCCTCATGCCGGAAGAACGGTCAGATTATTTTTAAACCTGAAATCCCCCCCCTGCCCCTCCACATGTTGAGATTCATTGTTGTTTCATACGACACGCCACAATAAGGTGACTTTTATAGAGCGAGGGAACAAAAGCACAGAATGAACGCTAAAGGTTATGCCACCAGTACACTACTCACAACAATTCAACTACAGTCAGCAATCAGCTGCGCTATACGCTACTCTAAAACTATTATACAGCTACTTCATGCATTACAGACATTATGTTCTTAATGATATTATTTACTTTACAGTCACAGCAATAAAAAACACCATCTGAATTGATACATGTACACTAAACACAACAGACTAGAAATATCCCAGTCGATATAACCGAGCTGAGGGTCTACTAACAAACAGCAGCAGTACAAAAACGACATGCAGCACATGAATCTATGAATCAACCAGTGAATTCATTTATATGAACATCAGAACAAATAGATTCACTAAGATGATCTGGCTCACAGAGATTGCATGGCTTTGCACACTTAAAATTCTACAAAGTTTAATATGAGTTTTTTTTTTTACAACATGACAAAAACACAAAATAGTTCTCTGAACAAAACTGTGATTGCAAAAGCTGCACAATTAGAAAACACCTGAGCTAGAGTCACACGACTGAGAAAGTTAGCATCGCTAGCTTTAGTTTCTCTTCAGCAGCTCGACTGACGGATCGCCCGTAATCTGCTTCACACTCACTGACAGCGTCTTGCTTACAGTCTTAATCCAGATTGCAAATGGAAAGCTTCTTATACTTTGCAGTTCCACAGTTAAGTAATGTGAACCGCCAACCAGGTTTACTTGTTACGCAAGAAAATGAGTCACGCAGTGTTCGATCCATAGTCCTACTATTCTTATAACATTTCTGTAATGTTTGACCTGTTTCCAAAACCAAATGTGGAGATTCGGTTCAGACTCTCATTTCATGCCCACATGTTGGTAACTTACAGTGTGATAATAATAATCAGGTTAACTAGTAGACTGACATTCAGTTAGGGCTGGGTGATTTTTTCAGATTTTATTGAATGTAATGTTTTGCTATGATTTTATTTTTGGTAAGTCGAGGAATCACAGTTTTGAATAAAAATGAGCACTTAGACACATTGACAGTTTTCCAATAAGAATATGCTAGAAAATATGATTGTTTGCTATTTTTTACAAAACATTTACTGTTAATAACAATCTACTGCTCATATAATTTTAGTTATTTTGAATTTAAAATGCCTTGAATAATTGAGTTGACCTCTAAAACGGAATGTCTATACTATAAAAAATATTTACATTATTATACATAATACAATATTTGCCTTCAAATTTCATGCATCTTTTGTGTAAAGATATTCAACAAATGAATTAGTTTCACACCATGTTGAACTTCATTAGATGATTAATAAAGAGAATGTTACTTGAATCATGTTGTAGTTATGTAGTTTAGTTGTCAAGTAAAATGTTAAAACAAATTGAAATCGAAATCTGGAATTGGTTGAATGTTCTGAAAAGGTCAAGATTTTATTTTTTTTTTTTGCCATATCACCCAGCCCTGTCAAGCGACCCGTAGACTCCGTCGCCCCTACCTGGCAGGAGCGCGTCCAGCCGTTTTGCCCAGCAGCCGCGACTGACCCATGCTTTTTCCCCACGGCATCCTGCTCTGGTTCTTGGTGCCGCTGGTCCCGCGGAGGGCAGGAAGCAGCAGCTGGCCGCGTCGAGCGCCTGTGAGCTCCTCGGCGTGTAAACACATCAGAGCCAGAACGCTCCGCACAGGAACGTCAGCGCAGCCCAGCATCCTGCCACAGGAAGAGGGGACGGAGGAGGGCAGCGTGCCTGGGCCAATGCCGCAACACGGGAAGCGGAGGACGAGATGTGGGTGAACGCTCTCTGCTAACAGACAAATATCTGCAGAAGAAACTCACTTCTTAGCTAGCTTTGCAAACGTCAACTAAGCATACTGCCTGATTTAGCTACTTCCAGCCTGAAAGCAGTACTTCCAGAATCAAACTGAACAGAAAAACCTCCAGAATGAATCACCGCCACTGCTCCTGGAACGTCTCCAGCTCAACTGAGCTCAAACCGAGACGTTCACAGCTCAGGATCATAACCTGATTGCTCGGATTTGCACAATCTTCAAGAAAACTGAGCTCTTTGTTTGAAGGAATAGTTTGCGGGGATTAACAGACTTGTGACACACATCTACTTCAGCTAATCAGACGAACCCTTTCTTCACTGATTGCCAAAATAGGATATGTAACAGTCCAAAAGCACTAGAAATCCTGCTTTTCCCAATGGAAAATATTGTTGTGGTTACTGATCTGTGCATATGAGTATCAAACACTAATGTTCAAAGTTTGGGGTCAGTGAGATTGTTAAAAAAATGAATACTTTTATTGATCAAGGATGCATTAAATTGACCGGAAGTGTCAGTAAAGACATTTATAATGTTACAAAATGCTGTTCTTTTGAATATTCTATTCATCTGTGAATCCTGAAAAATAAAATGTATGACAGTTTCCACAAAAATATTGGGCTGCACAACTGTCTTCATTGCTAATAATCATAAATGTTTGTTGAGCAGCAAATCAGCATATTAGAATGATTTCTGAAGGATCATGTGACACTGAAGACTGGAGTAATGATGCTGAAAATTCAGCTGCGCATCACAGAAATAAATTACAGCTCAATATAGTGTCACATAGAAAACAGCTATTTTAAAACAGAATAATATTTCACAACTTTTGATGTATTATTTGATCAAATAAATGCAGCCTTGGTGAGCAGAAGAGACTCAATACAACAATAACAATGCTTCTCTTGAATACTTTCATTTTACTTTCTCTTTTTTGTGCTGTAAATAGCTTTTATTCATTTTCCAAAACTTTGAACCATGTTGTACATGATCGGAAGCTTTGGCATCTACCACAGTCATCAAGAATCAGATTCCAGTTTCAAAACATCTGTCGCCTCAATGTGGAATTTACATTCTGAAAGCACACCAAACTGCTTAGTGTAAAAGCCTTACAGACAATAATAAAAGCTCATAATGCAGTGATATAATCCCTGTATGCAGTTAACTGAACAAAAACATCAGCTTTCACCTCTGCAGTTTAAGGTGAGCGTCTCATCCGTCTTACAGCAGCAGAGATCGGCTGAGGTTTGAAGCCAATTATCAGCGTGGCACGTGAGACACAAACACACACAGACTGACACTGTGCTGATCTTCTGTTTGGCAGTTTCTCCAGATTCAGACTCTTGTGTGAAAGCTGCTTCAGAGAGACTGACGCCTGCTGCAACGGACAAAAAAACAGCCCACAGATGGCAAATAACTGACTAAACTACTTTACTGCGGCTAGTTAGTGACTCATCTGCAGCTTTCTGCTGAATGTGAGAGGAAAATATGAGAGATGAGAGATGCAGATACTCTCAAATGTGTTATTACAACCATATTAGCAGCTGAAAGTATTCATCAAATATTAATATCAATGTAGTTTCTTTGCAGCTCAGTTGAGTTTGTTTAATCCCATCACTCGTCTCATCCACATTCCACCATCTCTGAGTTCACATCAGGCCCTTAAAATAATCCAGACATGACAGACTGACACACATCACAACAACATGAACACAAACAACACAGGTCACTGTTCCCTAACCAGCAGGATAATGCGGGATAATCCAGAGACATCTGCACTCTCACAGGACCAACACTCTCAAACACACCTGACATTTCACTTCTATCCTTTTATACCTCGGGAATTCCTAGTAAATGTAGTTAAATAATTACAAACAAACGGCAACACACTGAATTAAATGTGACATTTCTAAGACGTTTCTAAGTTTCTAAGCTTTTAGGGGTAAATAAGGTACAGAGGTGTTTCTTGTGAAAGGGTGCTGTCCCAGTGACTGCTTTTGTACATTTTTTCTGATTTTTTTTTTTAAACCTTCAAAAAAATAATTTATATGATCCTACAGCAAAACATTACTATTGAGATGTTTTCGTTTATTTGTGACCCTGGAGCACAAAACCAGTCATAAGTATCACGAGTATATTTGTAGCAATAGCCAAAAATACATTGTATGCGTCAAAATTATACATTTTTATTATGCCAAAAATCATTAGGATATTAAGTAAAGATCATGTTCAATGAAGATATTTTGTACATTTCCTACTGTAAATATATCAAAACTTTAAAGGTGATTTTCTCAATATTATATTTTTTTTTTTTTGGCACCCTCAGATTCCAGATTTTCAAATAGTTGTATCTCGGCCAAATATTGTCCTATCATATCATACATCAATGGAAAGCTTATTCATTACACTTTTATATAGTGTATAAATCTCAATTTCAAAAAAATTACCCTTACGTTTTGTGCTCCAGGGTCTCACTTTCATTGAAATATGTTTTTTGCCTCTTATGTTTCTCTTATAATTCCTTACATGAGCAGATCATCTGATATTGGGATACCTGTTCTCATCGTTTGCACATTCTGATAAGACAGCTTGTGAGAAGTACATTTATGTAATTGTTCTCAGTTGAGCGTCGTCTCCTGCCCACATCAGCCTCATGTTCTACAGCCCGTCCTACAGTGTTCGGTGGGCTGTAGGGTCAGACAGAACATCAATAATCACCAAAACAAAAAAGACAGTTACCTATTAGAAATCGATGAGATTCAAAGGAAAGCAAATACAGACTTCAGTCAGATCTGTCAGATTTGACAAGACGCACGATACATCGTGTCACAAATGAGAGCGAGTGATACATTTGTGTCTGTTTCTTCAAAGGAATTTTAGCAGAAACAGTAGCATCGAATCTCGTGAGGTATGAAAGAGCAACCTGTGAGCCGTAGCCATCAGCAGACCCGCAGCAGTCAGACTCGCATGCATCGCTGCATCATGCAGATTTCCATGTTTATTGTCTCCAGCAGGACAAAGACAATGTTGTATTGATAGCGCGCGCTCCCGCGGTACACACGCGCCCATAGCAACAGGTCTCCTGCCCATAGCAACCGCCAACCGGCCACGGCAAAAAGCGCTAGTATTACAAATACATGACATTTATGTGGCAGAACTAGTGACTGATCCCTGGTGTAAAAGAATGATTTAATGAGCTCGCGTGCCGCTGTGTGAATGAGATGTAAATGAGGCGGACAGTAAGCAGGTAATAAAGCGGATCATGTCACGAAGGCGATGAGAATGACAGAACGGATCTGACCTGTGAGTCGAGCTCTCCGCGCGTCCGGTGTCCGTCTGATGCTTTAATATCGCTGATGTTGCGGAGACACAAAAGCAGGAGCCGCTATTGTCTGACAGACAGATGGTGCTGAGGCCCTCATCATCACGTGACGTCACAACGTGCGCGTGCGCGCGCGCGCGCGTGTGTGTCACGCGCCAGGTAGTTTGACCGTGACCTCTGCAAGATCCTCACGAAGAATTTAAACTCATTATCATAATGAGATGATAACCTTATGAATGAATAAATATATATTTAAAATATTATGTGAATACCTCTACATTACATTGGCTGGGATAAAAATTAGTAATATTATTAGTGTGGACCCTGTATGGCTTGATTCAGTGATGTGAAGTGACTAGTAAAACTAGTTAATTTGCTACCATATTTAGATGTTTTACTATCGATATTTTCTATCTGCTGCACAGTGTGAGAGTATGTACCTGTGAATAGTTGAATATGTGGCAGCAAAGGGAATGTTGATGTTTGAACATGAGTTTCTCTCTTCATTCAGCTCTGTGTTTCTTACTGCAGGTGTTAGAGCTCATTTTTTTTGTGAAACTGCGTTCAAACAATATGTATTGTGACATTCACACACTCACAGCGCCAAATGTACACCTGTATATTTATTTACACATTTTCCATCTGAATATTTTCACTCATATCTGTTTCAGTCCAGTATCATCCGTCCATCCACACTTCTCTCTCATGCTCTTCATTTATACTGTAATGTATCTTTATCCCTCAGTTCTCCCTCACAGATACAATGCAGGCTGATTTCCTGTTTTTGTTTTCTTTTTCACTTCAGCGTCTTCAACTAAAGGCAGCGTGCTGTAATTGTGTGTGTGTGTGTGTGTGTGTGTGTAGCTACCCGGCTGTTTCCTTCCATTGTTCCAGCTCAGACCTTCATGAAGCTTTGGGCCACACTTACTTATACCGGCACACACTGTTACTATGGCAACCCTGAGCACAGTACACATACTGTTACACAGACTGTTAGTATGGTAACCTGCAGTGTAGTATAGTATGCACACTGTTACTATGGTAACCTGCAGTATAGCTGAAAAACAGCCAGAAACTCACAGTGCCTTCAAAAAAATCCAACCGAGGTGCGTAGACCAAAAAAGTTTCCCAAAAAGTACTCGACACTTACTGTTACTATGGCAACCTGCAGCATAGTACCCACTCACACAGTTACTATAGTAGCCTGCAGCATAGTACACACACTTTTACTATGGCAACCTATAGTATAGTTCAGACAGTTTCTATAGTACACACTGTTACTATGGTAACCAACAGCATAGCACACACACTGTTACTATGGTAACCTAGAGTATAGTTCAGACACTGTTATTATAAAACACACACGGTTACTATGGTAACTAGCAGCATAGCACACACTGTTACTATGGTAACCTAGAGTATAATCCAGACACTGTTACTATAGTACACCCACACTGTTACTATGGTAACCTAGAGTATAGTTCAGACATTGTTACTATAGTACACCCACATTGTTACTATGGTAACCTAGAGTATAGTTCAGACACTGTTATTATAGATCACACACGGTTACTATGATAACCAGCAGCATAGCACACACACTGTTACTGTAGTAACCTAGAGTATGGTTCAGACAATGTTACTATAGTACACCCACACTGTTACTATGGTAACCTAGAGTATAGTACAGACACTGTTACTATAGTACATACACGGTTACTATAGTAACTTGCAGCATAGTACCCACCCACACTGTTACTATAGTAACCCACAGCATGGCACACACAGTATTGCTATGGTAACCATCAGAATAGCCCACCACACACACTGGGATCCTGATGCTCATGTGCATAAAAACCCCACATGAAGAAGACTGAACTATTTTTTCCTGAAGGAAATATCTTCAACAGAATAGTGTTGAACTGAAGTCATGGCATAGTGTTGAAATTGCAATGTGATGTTAGTTGTGATGTTGGTGAGCTGCTGTGTGTTTGTGTTGGCATGAGTGTGTGTGACGTGTGTGTGTGTATTACTGTAAGCAGCACATCTAACGGGATTCTCTGTGACGCATCTGTCACCTGCGCTGCTGGCCGCGCTCCACGTCTGTCCCGCACGTGAGTGACTCTCAGTCCACGACCCACAACACACTGCACACACAATAAATATGAAAGTGCACACCGCAGTAAACAGAGAGTGTCAGAGTATTTGTGCTCATTCTCCAGTGAGTATCCCTCTGTGGAGCTCAGGAGATTGTGTATTTGCACTTGCTGTTATAACAGCAATATTTCATACGGTGGACAGAAGCACAGAGCAGGTGAACACTGGCAGCTTCTGTTACATAAAGAGCCACACAAAGGCCTCTGTTCAAACGGGGCTATTTTTAACAAATCTCTGCTGGATTGCTTCAATTTGAGATCCACACATGGATTAGCCTCATTCACCAGCAGCTGAGAGAGAAAATTATATAAAAGCCGATCACTGAAACGCTGTTCAACTGGACCAGAGACCCTGAAACCCGCTGCCGTCAGATCTGATGACCGATTATAGTCCGAATCATGTCATGCGTGAATATATTCATCAAACAGAGCTCCATTCTTGAAATATGAGTATGTTGAATATTGTGTTTCAGTCTATATATTATACACTGTTTTTGTTTTAATCAAATGATCAAGTAAGAGAGTATGAAAGATTATGGACAGTAAATGGTTTTAAGTAAGAATGAAGAGTGAAATTCCTTACAAGACATTTAATAAGACACAACTAGATCTATTTCAGAAATATCGCCATGTGCTAGTTTGTATTTTGAAACTAAATCTGTATAAACGGGATTAGATTTCAACTGGAGCAGGTCTGTATCTCTCTCTCTCTCATTCTCTCTCTCTCTCAAACACACACACACACACACACAAAGGGAGAGAGAGATTGTATGTGTAGTTTGACATTTTTTCCTTTAGATGGCGCCCTTGTCCTAAAATATCCACAATAGTTTAGTAAAATCATATCTGTTTGTAGGATTTATTTTCTGTAGTGTGAAAATATTCTCTTACTGACTGATAATAAATTTTCATGTTATTGTAAATGTATATATACTGTGTAATGTATAAATGCAAGTGCATTAACTGATTTACTTTATTATATATTATATGAAGAGTTCAGATGCAAAAGCCTCTAAATCCATCTGACGTTTTTCATTAAAATGAGCATTCCTTTCTGGCTACTTTGTATAGGTTTCTATGTAATTAGATAGTGATTGGGCTGAGGCTGGAATCTAGCGAGTTTGAAATAAAAGTAGTTGATGAACATATAATATGTGTCAGGAGCATTCACTCACTATTATTATCTTATTTTTGACCGAGATGGCTTTTAGCTGGTTTTGCATCTGAACTCTTTATATGTATATAAATGAGGCTTTGTCTGTCTTGTACATCTGTTTTGAACAATAATATCCAACTGCAGACCCGCAGCAGCACCAGTTTCAGAACCCCAGCCACAGAACCGGAAGTGAGGGGTGGAGCTTACGTTCTTATCAGAGCAGCGCCACCCACGGTTATGGAGCGTAATTTGCTTTTATTTCACAAGAAACATTATACTTTATTTGTGCATCTTACGATACATTTAAAAAATATTTTGTTTAATATTATTGTATAAAGGTGTTCTTTCATTGCATTACACAAGTTATTTTCTGTTCATGATATTAAAAATAATGCTTGAAACTTAAGGCATTTTATATTAAATATGCTTTAATCACAACATGACAAATAAACATTTACTCCAAAGCAAAGAACATGCATCATGCATTTCTCTACAAGAAAATTAAAACATTTCAATAAAACTTTACACACTCACACAAACAGCAGCATAATTTTAAAAGAAACAAACTAAAACTATACAACAATTACAGTTTACCCAATTAACAATTCACTATTATGCCCAATTAGTCATGACAATCATGTATAAATTAAAATCAAAAATTACAAAATGAACAATTCACACAATTCGCACATTTTGTCATGACAATCTTGCATTAATTCAAATTAAAATGTATCAACTGAACAGTTCACTCTTAGGCCCATTTTGTCAGGACATTCTTGCAGAAATAACTCCATGTCATCCCTGAAAACAAAATTAAATTATTAAATATAAACTATTTGTTTATATTTATGAATAATTAGCATCTTTAAAACTTCACCGCAATGCCCATTTGCAACACGCGATCCACAAATTAATCAAAACATCCGCAGAAAAAGTTCTACACCTTAAAAATGACAACAAATTGAAGATTCCATAGGATAATAAAGCCAATCACAAAATAAGTATAAACACTTAACCTAATAAATACGATAATTATTCACCATATGACAGCAAAAACATTAGCGACTGCTCACCATCATCTCCGCCATGCTTATCTCGTTAATAGCTCCGCCCCTTACATCCGGTTCTGTGGCTGGGGTTCTGAAACTGGTGCTGCTGCGGGTCTGCAGTTGGATATACCTCGTTTTGAAGTGTATATGTGGTAGTAATAGAGATGAAGCACTAGGTGGCGCTGTTGCTCCAGTAAAACTACATCGGTATGAAGTCATGAAAGTGGAGCACAGAAAACAGCACAGAAAATGATTTCAGATCAGACGTCTGAAAGAAATAACCCGTGTTGCACTGCAGTCTGATACGTGATTTAAAACGACATCGAATTGTTCTTTTAGTGTACAGACACTATATTCCGAATCATTTGTAAACATTTTACTCTTCATGACTCCAGTGAGTCTGAACATAAATCATTCATTAATGTGTAAATGTGTTGAGGCGCTCCTAATGAGGAGGTGAGTGAGAGTGATTGATTGATGAGTGTCTGATCCACGGTTTGTGTTGAGATAAATGAGCAGGACTGAGCCGCAGTGATCTGAACACCATCAGTAACAATAACCGTCCTGTGCTGATCATCTCAACACTAATTAAAGACAGGAGAAGCTTCTGATGATGATCAGAGGATCAGCGATGACGCCTCTGTCACATTCGTGTTCTGCTTCAGGGTGAACACTGAAAAAAACACACTCTGTGACAGACTACAGCAGTGCATAACAATAAAACAACAGACGCTGTTTCACACAGTCACACTGTGCACATCAACACACAGCACTGCTCTCTAGAACACACCAGTATCAGACACTGTTTACTTTATTATCTGTTTCTCAATCAGTGTCAACTGATTACTACAACTGAACAAAATATACTTCACCATAGCTTAGCTGTTCTGAGGGGTTGCTAGGGTGTTGCCAGGGAGTTCTGGCTTGTTGCTAGGAAGTCCTGTGGTGCTACCAGGGAGTTCTGAGTTGTTGCTAGGGAATTCTGGAATATTGCTAGGATTTTGCCAGGAATTTCCGGGTTGTTGCTAGGCCCTTCTGGGTTGTTGCTAGGGTGCTGCTATTAAGTTCTAGGTCGTTGTTAGGCTGTTCATTCCTGTAGCTCCAGTAGCAGAGAGTTGGAGGGGTGGCAAGGTGTTCCAAGGAGTTGCTAAGGAGTTCTGGGGGGTTGCTAGGGTGTTGCCAGAGAGTTCTGCCTTGTTGCTAGGGACTTCTGGGTTGTTACTAGGGTGTTCATTTCTGCACCTCAAACAGTAGAGTTCAGAAGGTGAGGTATAGTGTGCTGTGAAGTTGCTAGGGTGTTGCCGGTGAGTTCTGGCTTGTTGCTAGGGTGTTGTCACGTATGAGATCTGGGTTGCTGTTAGGGTGTTCTTGAGTCTGGGTTGCTGCCAGGAGGTTCTGGGGTTGTTGCTAGGGCAGGAAGTCTGTCTTGTTGCTAGGGTACAAGCAGGAAGTTCTGGGATGTTTTTAGGGTGCTAAGCACCCTGTGTGTTACAGCAGAGGTTGCCAGGAGTTCTGGCCTTGCTGTTAGAGTGCTCTCAGTGAGCTCTGGGTTGCTACAGGAGAATTCTGGGCTACAGGGTGTTGCCAGGAAGTTCTGTCTTGTTGCTAGGTGTTGCCAGGAAGTTCTGGACAAGTTTTTAGGGTGTTGCCAAGGAATTCTGTGCTGCTAGAGGTTGCCATAGGGAGTTCTGGCTTGTTGTTAGAGTGTTTCAGTGAGCTCTGCTGCTTGCCATGAGTTCTGCTGTTGCTAGGGTGTTTCAGTGAATTCTGGGTTGTTGCCAGGAGGTTCTGGTTGTTGCCAGGGTGTTGCCAGGAAGTTCTGGGTTGCTGTTAGGGGTGTTTTAGAGTCCCCTGAGTTGCCAGGAGGTTCTGTGTTGCTGCCAGGAGGTTCTGTCTTGTTGCTAGGGTGCTGCTGCAGGAAGTTCTGGGATGCTACATAGGTGTCGCCAAGGAATTCTGTGTTGTTGCTAGAGGCCAGGAGTTCTGGCTTGTTGCCAGAGTGTTTCTAGTGAGCTCTGGGTTGTTGCCAGGAGGTTCTGGGCTGTTGCTAGGGTTGCCATGAGTTCTGGCTGTTGTTAGAGTGTTTCTAGTGAGCTCTGGGTTGTTGCCCAGGAGGTTCTAGGTTGTTGCTAGGGTGTTGCCAAGGAGTTCTGGGTTGTTGTTAGGGTGTTTCTAGTGAACTATGGGTTGTTGCCTCAAAGTCTCTTTGAATAAAAGCATCTGCTTAACTGCAAATGTGAATTGTGTTCAGAGTGATCCTTTAGGTCTTAGTAGACATGACTAACCATGCAGACATGATCACAGGTGAGAGCTGTTTGCTAAAATCTAATTTCATAAAGTCTAACGAGCATTATGAGATTATGGATTAGGCATCTTGTGTTTGTGTGTTGTGTTGATGCAGCGTGTTTTATTCATGAGAGTTTACCACCGCTGGGTCTGACTGCACAGCAAAAACAAAGAAACGAAAATCCAAACGTGCTCAGAGTTGCGTGAAGTCTGATAGACAGAAACCGAGAGCATCTCCGAGGAGCTCAGGACGGCTGCGAGAGGAGCTTTAAAACTTACCACTCATCTTTAACTATTCATATTCCCTTCAGTCTGACGGCTGAGCTGACCTGACAGAGAGCTCGAGTCAAAACAAAATCCAGTTCGGTTGTTGTGGCGTTCCAGTCCAGTCTTTGTGTTCTGCTCTGAAAACACTTGAGTGAAATGAAGAAAGGAAAAGAGAAAGATCAGTGTGATTAAAGCAGAATCTCAGGCCGAGATTATGACTGAGGAAGCTTTTAGTGTAGTCTATGATATGCAATACTTCAGTGCAGACATAACTCAATTTACTATCAGCACGAGTACAATACAAGCACGTGCATAATTGTGATCGATGCGGCTCTAATCGATATGTAATGGATTGTCTGGAGGGTGCTTAAGCAGATGGATTTAAGACACGCTGACATGCTGAAGGTCTCGATGGGACGTTTTGATGAAGTGCCCGTTTGGACCCTCACGGGCCAGTTCAGCTGCAGAACCAATCGATACGGAGCAAAGCAACTGTTAGAGACGCAGGTGACGGCATGATTTGCACCGTTATGGACGCAGAAGCAGCAGCGCCTGCAGGAACGTCACACGCGGCACCGTTCATGTGTGTTTCTAGTTTCAGCATCAGGCTGAGATTTTACACCTGCAAGCAGACAAACCACGGCGTGTGACTGTATCAGAGATGATGCTGCAAACATGAAAACATCTCTTGCCAGGCTAGTTGCAATATTTCTGTTCATAAGAAGCAGTGTGTTTGAAATATGCATCTCATAATCACAGTCATTTCTTCACTAATGTCTCCTCCACCCGTCTCTCTCCCTCTCCCTGCGGGGAAACCGCCTGTCTGTGACACACATTATACAGCAGAAGAGAAGGAGACGGAAGAGGATGATGATGATGATGATGCTTATCAAATATGCACAGATTGAAGAGAGCTGCACTCAGTCACCATCTTGAGAAGACATGCAACACACAAACACACACACACACACACACACGCTGACCTAGTTTTTAGGGATATGTGGCGAGACCAGGAGAATATCAAATGCTGTTTTTCCGCCTGCATCCGTTTTATTTGGATACACACTGGTCTCACACTTGCTTTATATAAACAGACTGTTGATGTACTGCAAAATGATGTTCAGTAAAGCTTTATCAGCGCCCATGAAATCAATTCAAGAGGGCAGATGTTGCCCTTAATGGAGAAGTTCATTTCTGTCACCGTACAGTTATCATAGCTTCCTATTCCTGGCTTTTTCTTCTTCTTCTTTAGCATTGTTTTTGTTCCATTGTGTTTTAAAAGGTGAAAACTTTAATTTCTTTCACTGACTTGGAAAGTTCTTCTTTTACTCTTTTATAAAATTTCTTCTTCTTTTTTTTTTTAACAGGAACCAGCACTGTTTTTGTTCCATTTCCCCCCCATCATTTCTATCGAGTTGCGTATTAAATCTTTTAATTAAATGGCAATGTGTTAGAAGGGAGGCCCCTCATATTTAAAATGTAACATTTTGAAAGAATAATTATTTATCTTTTTTACAAAAATTTCCCAGCCAAAGCACTTATAAAGTGTTTTTTTTTTTCTTTTTTTGTGTGACCTCTAGTGAAACTGTCCTTCCTTTTTAGTGGTTTGATTCTGGATTGATTTTTTATACATTTATAAACCGTAATTTGCTTTTGTAATGTTATTTAAGGATGTGTTGTTTGATGTATTATTGTTGCTTGCTGAATTTCACATTCATTGTAGTAAATTCTGTCAGCAAAAGCCATTATTTAGTGTCTTGGAAAAATAAATATAGCAATACATTCAAGCTATTTCATCTTTAAAGAACTTTATAAACCTATGCTACCTTTTTAAATTATTTAGCTGTTTTATCATCTGTATTTTATAACCAGTGTTTTCTCTCTTACCTACACTACCAGTCAAAAGTTTTTGAACAGTAAGATTTGTAAAGTTTTTTAAAGACGTCTCTTCTGCTCAACAAGCCTGCATTTATTTGATTCAAAATACAGCAAAAACCAACAAATTTTGAAATATTTTGAATATATTTTAAAATGTAAATTTTCCCTGTGATTTCAAAGGTTTTTAGCATCATTACCCCAGTCTTTAGTGAATAGTGCAGTTTATAATGTTACAAAAGCTTTTTATCTCCGATAAATGATGATCTTGGGATCTTTCTATTCGTTAAATAATCCTGAAAAAATGTACTCAACTGTTTTAAATATTGATAATAATAATAATAAAATCTTTTTCTTGAGCAGCAAATCATCATATTAGAATGATTTCTGTAGGATCATGTGACACTGAAGACTGGAGTAATGATGCTGAAAATTCAGCTGCGCATCACAAAAATAAATTACATTTTAACAGATATTCACATAGAAAACAGATATTAAAATAGTCAAAATATTTCACAATATTACTGCTTTTACTGTATTTTAGATTAAATAAATGCAGGCTTGGTGAGCAGAAGAGACTGTTCAAAAACTTTTAACTGGTAGTGTATATATTAGGTCTGTACATATACTTTTGTTCTTAATTTTATGCTATGATACCATTAAAATAAATAATTAGCAAAACAAATAAAAAGTTGCAAGCTTTAGTGAAAACTGAAATAGAATCACAGAAATTTTGCTTTTTCAAGTTAAAAAATGATTTGGTTGCCAAAATGATTTGGAATATGGTTGCCATATTAATGTTTTTTAGTGTCGTTTGCTTATTTATTCATTTATTACTACTTTATTTTAAATGGTATTAATTTTATTTTATTTATTGTTTTAGCCTCTGTCGATGCTTTTCAGTGTTTTCCTGAAGGTTGTTTGTAAAAACAATCAGACAAACCAACAACATGGTACATGTCCAAAAACAAGGTTTTACCATAGTACTTTTGTCAGTGTGGTAATATTGGGTACTTGTTATAGGTCGACATAGGTCATCATCGCCGTTACAATAATAATATAATAAGTGTAATAATGCCGTTCAGACAGCAGCAGACAGACATGTGAAGAAGATGAGAGTAATTTCCTGTAGGATGTGAGCGCGTTAGCGCTGTCTGGCCCCGCCCGGGAGGAGTGACTTCAGACCGGAGCTCGAGCTCTCCAGCGTCCTTCACTTCACGCGCCACACATCAGCGCACTTTCCCGCGATTCACGTTTGGAATATAACGGCGTTCGGCGCGCGGTAAGTAGCACGTACACGTCACCGCCGATTCTGCCGCTGGAACTCGTTTCCCCGCGCGAACTGTTGGAGAGAAAACAGCGCGGGTTTGTCGCCTCATCGGCGGCTGTCGGAGTCAGACACGGGAGGGGAGGAAGGGAGGTCGTTCCAGCCGCCTCCTCTCGCTCCTCAGCAACTTTGTGAACGAACGCTTGTGTCCGTTGAACGGCTCGGTTTGCTCGCGTTCTTTCTACTGCGGCATTTCCACGCGCTGCGGCTTCGGCTGTGCTTCTGTACGAGTGTTTTGCCGAGTTGTTACTCGCAGTCGGGGTGATGTTGTCCGTCTGAATGAGTATCGATCGGCGATAAATCAATACATCGATGCGGGTGACTGTGCGGAATGCGGGACCGTTATGTGTCGTCGATGCGGCGCGCGCCGCTCGTTTGAATCGGAACGTCGAACTGTAACATAATGAGCTTTTGTTGTTAATAATATTAACGTGGTTTTGTTTCTGGTGTTTGATGTTGCATTTGTACATCAGTCAAGTTCGTTATTTAAACGGTTTGACAACTATCAGAACTCGATATTTTCACCACATCCTGTGTTTAGTTTCCATGTAAAACATCTGTGGAATGTAAACAAAGTTAAAAGTAGAGTCTCTGTGGTGGTTCCATGTTACAGTGGTGTCAGGTGGTAATACCGTGGTGTTTTGGTATAATGATATTTACATTGTACTTCAAAGAATACATTGGTTTTACCAGGGTAAATGACCCAAAACTGTGTTTTTTTTCCATTATACCTTGTTTTTTTTTAATGGCGTAAGAGACTCTTGATGTTCTTCAGCTCAGCTGAAATCGCTCCTGATTTAATATTTCTCAGAGAAAACCTCTTTGGCATCCGCACAAATCAGCGTTAGAATAAAGCGTGTTTATGGTTTGCTTGAGCTGCAGTTCTTTTTCCTCTGAATGCACCGGTTCAGATAGTGGCTTCAGATCTTTAACGGGTTGTTTTGTGTTTTTGGCTTCTTCAGAATCGACTGCTGTAAACACGCCTGTCAGACAGATAACCTCGCTCAAGAATGTTTCTTATTTCAGATGGAGATGTCTGCTCAGGATTATAGGCGCTGTCCTTTAAACAGCAAGGCTTCAGTGGCATTTCAGCTTCTGCTTTGATCAGGTGCATTAGTGAGAGTCTTTGCGACCTTTGAAGGCTTTATGAAGTGTTCAGGTACGTGTGTGTGCGATTGGAGACGGTCCACACCCTTCAGCTGCTGGAGGAAGAGTTCTGTTCTGCCTGTCTGATCCGCTTGACAATGTTCCGTCATGCGCGTCTACCTGCGGCGCTGTCCTGCATGCGTGCACACACACTGACAGCCATCAGACAGACGCAGTTTATCTCCTCTGCTGCAGACCGTGCCCCATTTTACAGTCAGCATGAAATGTAAATTCACTCTGTTTTCTTCATGCATTGATCTTATTGTGGACAATTCATCAGTGCATATTTCTCATTTTAACTTTTTTTTTCTCATTTCACTGACGTCTGCCAGTCATTTGTCCGCTTAAACCCCTCTTTTACAGCTTACATTAAGATCCGCCTCCAGTATTGAGAGCCACGCCCACATTTCAACATCCAATCAACAACTGACGGACAGAAACGAGTCCTCACCCTATTTTTTTTTTCTGATAACCTGTTGCACTCAGATGTACAAAAGATTTGTTGCTAGTGCCGTTTCATTGCGACTTTAAAGGCACAGTATGTAAGTTTTTGCCGCTTAAGGGCGCGCATTCAAAACAAACAAAGAAACAAAGGCGTAGTTTGATGACACCGTGATTAAGTGTGGAATAATGGGAGTTGTTGTGTGTTATAAGTTCTGTTATAATACTATTCTACATGTTCGTCACCGGTCTGATAAAATGCATAAATATTAAAGCGTCTTTGGGGTTTCCATGTTTTTTACAAAATAAAACCAAAGGGAAATCAAGGAAAATCAAGGGTGTATTACATCATTGGCAGGCGACGCAATGACACGGTCCATTACGCTAGTTAAAATTGCTTATTTCTCTGGATTCAACATTCTTTCGAAACATTGATCTTATTGGGAACAATTCACCAATGCATATTTTTCAATTTTAATTGGTTGTAATTTTATTTCTGTTAAATGACGACAGATTCTCTCTGGTGAGGTTTGCCAGTCAAACTCCGCCTCTTTCACTGTCACTTAGTAAAATGCTCTGTTCATGAGCACCACCAGGTTGTGGTTTTATGCAACAGCAGTGTTGCTGAACAAAGGTGTGAATCCTATAGGTCAGCTAGTTTTCTTTGCAGCGTGCTGAAAAGTGATTGAATCACCTCTTTGTAAAAGTCTGTTGCATTGACAGGATGCATATGTTCGTGTCAGTCTGAACAGATGCATTAACAGCCGTTCGTTCAAATTAAAATCGTGGTGTGAACAGGCCTTTAGTTGGTTTCTCGCTGTTATTAGCTGTAAACATGCGAAAGTATCGAGACTGTTATATCCCACGATGATCCTCTGATGTTGTTGATTTGAGAGCGTGTGTGTGTGTTTTGATGTGGTGTTAGCGTGTGTGTTTGTGCTGTTGAATAATTCCAGCAGCAGAAATGAGATTGTTACTCATGTAATATTAACAGGGTGGGTAAAGCAGACGTGGTCTTTATGAATTAATATGCTCCGCACACACTGATTGACATCAAAAGCTGTTTTCTGAGCGGTGCGGCGTCTCTGGATTTTCACAAACACCTGCGGCTGCATAATCCACACGCTGTGTTATCACACATCGAGTTGAACGGTGACCCCGGTTTACAGCATGAGTTTAATCTGGGTACAGACCTGTTTACAGCGTGCTTTACAGCTTACCGTGGGTGGATGAGATTAAAACACACTGTGTGTGTGTGTGTGTGTGTGTCAGTGCATGAGTGTGTCTGCTGCTGCTTTACAGATGCAGCGCTGCAGCAAAGTTTTTTGCAATGCAACACCGATTTTAGGCTTATTTTGTTATTTTTGTGATAATTGCTAGTTGCATTTGGAATAAACTACCTCAACTTTACTCTGAGGAGCAAATGGCCCACAAATCTCTCTTTTCGCTGAGCCATGACAGTTTTCCACGCAAACGCTGCCCACATAAGCACAAGGGCTTTTCAGTTTCACGTGTCAAAAGGATGTCAGAACGCTGTTAATCGTGACCAAAGTCTGATGTAGGACGTGGTTGATGTTGCACGGTATACCTGACTTTTACCCATCAGGCTGTGTGAGTGTTTGTGTGTTTACATACATTTCTGCCCCATGTGAGAGCTATTAATGAGACCCTCAGCCAATGAGATACAGCCTTACATCCTGCACAGGAAGTGACCTCACGGGCCGGGCCGGTAACTGTGTGTGTGAGGAAGTCGCTGGTGCCGAAGTGACTTTGTAGAAGACTTTTCCTTGCATTGTTGTTGGGTGAACACGAGCCAAAACACACAAGCGCTCCAGAGATTGCATGCATGTCTCAGTTTCAGCAATTGCATGAAATATTCAACATCAGCTTTGACTCTAATGCAGACGAACCAAGCATCATATTGACTTTATAGTCTAGTCACAAATGTATGTGAGACACGTGCAGATGCTGCAGCTATAATCATTCTAAACATTTTTACTACCGCGCTCATATTGCAGTAGAGGACGAATGTCATTAGTTACGTAATTCTGATAAGGACACATGAGTCAGGTCTGATGAGGTTTAAGGTTCATCATTTTTTTTTCACGCTGGTATTTCACAAACTCAGATAGTGCAACAGGTTGCTTTATGCCATAAATCCTCCACAAATGTGGTAAACTGGTATGAAAGTGTCTCGCGTTGATGTTGGGGAAACGTGAATCTTACAGTAAATGAGTTTACATGCACTTAATGGCTTATATGTAATCTGACTGAAGCAGTAATGTCTTTTTAAAGCTTTAGTGCATTGAAATCAAAGTAAAGACTAACACATCTAGATGATTTGATTGTCTTCATCCTGCATGTCTACATGTCAATCAGACAACAGTCGGCCTCAGTGTTGTGCTTCTCGTTTCAAAGACAGAAGTGATGTGGATTAACCCTTTGTTTGTTGTGTATAGATGTAGTCAGGTCACATTTAATTGGCGTTTCATTAAATAACTTTCTGATTTGCACATTTATAGTTTTTGTTGTGTGTCTGTGGAAATGTCAACATGCAAATCCATTCTAGTTTCTCAAATCATTTTATGTTCTTAAACAAGCTCGCGCTCATCTGCATACACTTTTTGAGAGCCACTCCCACATTTGAACATCCAATCAACAAGTGGTGCACAGAATCAAGCCCCGCCCAACATTTTTCTTTTTGTTACACTCTTGTCACAAACATCTGTTGCTACTTCAGGTTTATTGTTACATTAATAAGGCATTAAAGCAGCATGTGATTGGTTGTTGATTTACTGTAACATTCTGTCTTTGCAAGTTTTGTTAACCCTCAAAATGACACGTGCGAGCCGTTGCTTCGTGCAGGGTTAAAACTGTTAACAGTGTGAAGATCCTGATGATGAGATTGTGAGATTATTTTGCTGTAATGGTGAAGGTGTAAATCCCAAGTGTAGCTTTGGTTTCTGTAGTTCCATTATCAGTCTGGAGGTTCACGTCTGCTTTTCTTCAGACGCGTGGCATGCTCAGTAACATCTGCGCAGCTTCTCTCTGCTGCCGGATTGTTTGTTTGCCCCATGGGTTAAGCTGAATGGGGTTTGGTGTCAGATATTTTGAGAACTTTGTTCTTGCAGCCTTTACTTGTACCTTCCTGTACCAGGCGGCTCCGCCGGAGGAGTGTGTGTGTGTGTGTGTTTGACAGTCAGCAGAGCTGTTTGCACAGCAGTAGTGGATGTGTGTGTGGTTCTGCATGATGTTTGCGGCTGCTGCAGACTGGCATCATTACTCATAGAAAGGAGATTGCGCTTGCATGCATCAGTATTTTTATTCATTTATGGCCTTTTGAAGTTTTTGTACACTTCAGTCCCAAAACCGGTTTGTTCTCCTGCTGCGTCGAGACGTCCGTCCAGTGTGAAATATTAATGAAAGCGCAATCATTACTCTAAAAGCACGAGCTTTAAAAGCAGCCCAAAAAAAGAGCGATTAGTTCCCAGCATCCTGCGCTTGAGGAGCAGACGAGAGACCGACTGCTCTCGCTCGTGTTCTTTAATTAGCTCTAAATCTAGAGAGAATCGCCTGCATGTCTTCCATTTAATTTGACATTTAGAAGAGCAGTGCAGGAGATAACAGTGGGTTACGGCGAGGTGGGGCTGGAGGTCTGCCGCACGTGTCTGACGCTGACATAATCGTCGTAAAGCTTCAACTGATGGCCTCCGATGAGTTGGCAGGAAATGTGAATTGACCAGCAATAAGGAAACGCTGGAGCGTGACAGAGACGCCTGTGGAGATGTGTTGATGAGCTCGTGAAATCCCCCAATTCTTTGTTTTCCTTTTGAGTTTCATCTTCTGGATTCCATTTTATGGTTTAGTTCAATGTAAATAATTAAACAGAATGTCTAATCAATTGACTTAACAATTTAATAATTTATTACAATTGTAACAATATTATTGGCCTATGAAATGTGTTATTTATTTAATTCTGCATTCTGGATTCTGTTTTGTATGATTTTTATATTATTATTATTTTTATTTTTATTTTTTTTTACACAGTCCCTGAAATTTAACACAGGGTTGGGCTGTTGCTAAGGTGCTGCTAGGGAGTTCAAGGTTGTTGCTAGGGAGTTTAGAGTTGCTGCTAAGGTTTGATTCCCAGGAAGGGAAGGTTACTTTAAGTGCAACATAAGTTGCTTTTGATAAATCAAATGAATGCATAAAACTTATGATCAAAGAGTTGAAAAAATCTGTAAAAATGTGGTCAGGCTACATGTAAACAATTCCTGTAATTTATTGGAATAGTGCTGTACAACAGGTTTACTGTTAAGATTAAAACATGAACAAACATTGTGTGATATTAATAAAAACAAACTGTAGTATTATAATTATTAACATGCAGACTTCATTTTTTTTGCACTTTAATATTCACAGACAGTATTCATAATTTCAATTCTGTGAATTCTGTGTTGTACTGTGTTTTTGGCAATGCAGAAATCATAGGGCCCTATGAGTGTGCCAGTCGTGGCCATCAGTCATTGAAAGGTGTGTTTATGTTTATGTTGTGAGCTTGTGTTTGTATTTAGTGTTTTATTTCTGTTCTGTAATTGATTCAAACACTCAGTCAGAGTCTGTGCCGCTGTGTTGTACGTGGCAGACGGCCGTGTCGCAGCACAAACAATAGTCAGTCTGTGGAGGGTTTGGCGTGGCCACATCTCGAAAATAAAAGCACAATCTTTTTTCCCAAATGAGCGGCTGCAGTGATGTCAGAGCTCAGTGTGTGTGATGTGCAGCTGCGGTCACAACGGCCTGAAATAGACAAAACAAACACACAAGCCTTTCCCGTTCCACAGAGCTTTTCCATGCAGCGCCGCTGGACTCGAGTCTGTTGTGAACGACTGAGAGATTCATTTGCTTTAATGCAGGAACGCCACTGGTGTGACCCGGAGCACCGGTCGCTTTCCTCTCGGTTGTGGTTTCGTTTTGGTTTTTGTACGGTTTGCTAACTAAGGCCTTTTGAAATTCTGTTTTCCATTTGAGTTTTTCTACATTCTGTTTTAATCATTTATTGCAGGGTTTCCCAAAAATGAGAGGATAATAATTAAATAAAAATTAAGTTAAATCAAATGTATCATAAAAAAAAAAAACACTTAAAAATGAAACAAATATTTTATTGAAAATTACATTTTCAAACTTGTAACAATTCACTATAACGGGGGGAAAAATGCAGCCCAATATTTTACAGAATAGGAATTTTCCATTTCATGTCACTGTCATCAACAGAAGCAAATGATACAAATCTGAATAAATGAACAAAATCTGTGCAGCGTCATTAGTTTGCATGACATTTGTGCGGTTATGCTTTTGTTTTTGGTTCAGTGAGTACCTGAGACAGATGTGATGACTGATATTTTAACTGCTAGCATTGATCTAACTGTCTGTATGTATTATTCATAAAGGCTCTTACTACAGTCTGACAGGCGTGAATCTATAAGCGGCAGCTGTGTGTTTCTGCAGGATCGTTATAGATGATTAGAATGATTGGTTATGGCTGTTTCACCTGTCACAGGTAATCGTGTCTCACCTCTAACCTGACGAGATAAAGCGTCACACCACTGACCTCTTCTCCTGCTGCAGAGCTGCTCTTTCTCTCACTTCCTGTGTGTGTCTTTCTATAGCTGGCCTGGTTTTGGCTGATAACTGGGGAGACACTGACCCAGAAACAGCCTGAGCTAACACTGACAATCACACACACACACACACACACACACACACATACACACACGCTCTCTCTCTGATGTCCTTGAAGGTTGATGTATTCAGGCTGGATTTCTTGTCCTAGTTGTCGAGGACTTAAAGCTGAAACTGTCATTACATGCAGAAATCTTTAATTCTTTACAAATACTCGTGCATCAGACTGACTCCAGAATAACAGAATCAGCAGAAACATATGCAGATTAATCAGTGATTTCTTCCAAATGTGTGCATGAATTTGGGACACACACTCTCTGTCTGCTTATATGGTCATTTATATTCTCCAATCAGTGTTTCATGTTTGTTTATTGAAGTGCTCTGTTATAAAGCAGGATATATGATCGTTATCACAGAGTAAACTGGTTTATGGTGGTTTTCTGACCCTGATCACTCTAAGTTTATTTTATGATGTGTTGACTGCACATTTTCCCTCACACACCAAATATGTCATGTGTGTGTGTGTGTGTGTGTGTGTGTGTGTGTGTGTGTGGTTCAGGGTCACGTGTGAGGAGGTCAGAGGTCAAAACTAAGTTTAAATCCTGACTGGTTTTGTTCAGCTGGCGTCCCGCAGGAATCTGACGCGCTCGGCACAAGACAAAAATAAGTGAAACTAAATACTGAACATCCAAGAATGACTTTCATACCGCAAAATCAGTTTTTGTTATATTTATTTCCAGTGTTATTTATTTGTGATGAGAGAGACTGAACATATTTTGTCACACCTGCTATTGAGGAAATATATATTAAAATTAGAAAAAAATTAAAATTGTATTTTTTACCAACTGTGAAACTGTATGTGTATTTCATAAAAAAACAGAGCTTCATTTTAGAGGAAACCACAGGTAAACTTCTCTTTTGAAGCGCTTCTCTTTTGCTGCCAACAGATTCATAAATGCTTCTCATTACAAACTAGGGAAGATGTTTGGATGTTTTTGCATTTTCAGATGCACGTTATAAACTCACAGAGGCTCATGTTGTGCAGCATTTACTGCGGACTGAAACAATCCCTTCGCTTCAGATGACATATTTATATAATCACCAGCAGTCTTTGCAATTTGATACTTGGACTAAACCATATCACATTCTCTGGCATTATTAGAATTAATAAGGTTTTTGCCCAGCGCTGTTCTTTTACTCATTTGGCTCTTGGATGTTAATTTTAGGTCCTGTTTGTGCTGTTGTAGTGTTCGGCACACGTGGGCTGGGCGGTGTAGTAAATTCAGTAGTAGTAAAGGCACATTGTTGAGATGAGACCATTTACATCAGTACGTTGTACTTTGTCGCTAATGCATTTAAAAAATAACATCATGATGACGTTGCATCCTTCCTGGATTAAAGAGATTTGGCCTCATGTCAGATGCGTGGGTTGTTTAATATGACTTACAGTACATAATAGAGTAGTATTCTCATCTGTGAATGTTTGCATAAAGCCTCGTTCTCACGGTCTTTGTTAAACTTTTGATAGACGCACAAATGATGGTGTGCAATAAAACGTGATTGCAATGATTCAGGCTAAAATTATTTGTGGTATGTTTCATGCTTTGCCTGTAACGCAAGTACCTGTAGTTTTACGAGAGCGTTAATGAAGGCTTGAAATGAGCCCACTTTGTGGAAAATAGAGGTGTGGAGGATATAGTGTATTTCCATTCAGCCTAAAGTGACAAAGATGTAATTTTTGGTGTGTATTGTGTCATCACAGTCTAACAGGTGTGGGGATATGCTGGCGTGTGGCGTTTGACATGCACGTCTTTTCATTAGCGCGTTGAAGGAGTCTCTGCTCTCTGCTCTTCTCCAGTTTCCCTCAGGAGTTCCTGACTGACAGCGGCTCGACCCGGTCAGCATGTAACATTTCTTTATTAACTCCTTCCATGTGACGTGTGTGTGTGTGTGTGTGTGTGTGTGTGTGTACCAGGTAATGTAATTACTTCTCTTGTTATTAGATCAGCGGGCGCTGGCGGCTCTTGTGCGCGTCTCTAATGTTGTTAAGTGCTGAAAACAGCTTGAAAGGATCCGCTGCCTCTAAACTGATCATGGCTGTTGACACATCACACACTAACAGCGGAGTTAACCTGCGCTAACCCAACACCGCTGACATTCACTGGCGTCTGACACACGTCTGATGGATGATGCTGATGAGATATGAAGCGCTTGTGATATCCCATCATTCTGTGCGTTTGCTGATTAGAGTTAGTGGACGTCATCTGGTTTGGGTTCATGAATGAGATGATTTACTAATCTGATCTGAATCATCTGTGCTGATGAAATACACTGGTGGGTGTTGATTAGATTCGACACAACCTGCGCAGTCACTCTCAGATATGAAATTCATATGAAATATTAAAAGTTCCATGGAGGTCAGTGCAAGTTAGCAAGGCCCTATGAAATTCCCCCCTTTTTTTATTTTATTAACTTTTTTTTTGGTTTATATTTTTTAACCTTTTTTATTGTCTTTTTTTGTATTTAAAAGTTAGCATTTTAAGTAAAATTATTATATAGTATATTGTATAATATATAATCTTTGCTTTATTATTTTTTTTTATTCTGTTTAAAATTTGTGTTCTGTTTTAATGGTTTAATAATAATAACAATATTTTTTTTTTAAATGTTTAGCTTTTAAAACTTTTTTTTAGATTTAAACAAAAAATGTGTAATGCTTTTTTGGAGAGCTTTCTGGTGTCTTCCTCTGGCCTTTTTTTGTGCAGTAGTAATTTGCATATAAAATGCTCTCAAAAGGCATATAAATTATGAATATTGCTCAGAATTCATTTTTCCAAACAGACCCCATCATCCAAGTAGAAAATGTAAATGTTTAGTGCAGTGAAGAAAACAGCAGAATGCAGTGAATAATCCCATAATCAAGAGCTGGTCTTCTCTTTCATTTCGGATGTTCTCCGTCTCAGATGAGCTCTGCTGAGTCAAGCTCTTCTTCACTGTTGGTTTAGTTCAGCGTCTGTATCTTTCTTCGTCTCTGGTAGATGCTGGTGATTGCTGATGTTCATGAGCGTGTCTGACCGTGCGATTATTGAATATGATGGCATGAGAACCGTTTTCCTCGTTCAGTTCACGTGTTTCTCAATGTAATGTAATGATCTTAAAGTTGAGGTGGGGCATATCGAGGTTTAAATAGCTAGTTGCCTTTATTTACCATCTCTGTGATTTTTCACTTGCTGTAGTTAGTCAGTAGTGGTGTTTGTAATTAAGGGGCGGGGCATTCTGAACTGGCAGGATTGCATTGGATTGCATTTGCATATGATGTCGTGTTGTTGATAGTTTGGTCATTTTGTGACACTAAAGACCTAAGGTTTATTCAGGTACAGTAAGTGTCAGCTGATCAGCTGATGTCATGAGGTCACAGGGTCAAACAAGGCCACTGCTATTGGTGTTTGATTCTCTGCTTTGTTTGTGCAGGATGTTTTTGTCCTGGTTGAAACTGACTGCATGTTCTTAGCTGCGGTTTGTGTGACCCAGCAGCACAGAGAGTGTGTGTGTGTGTGTGTGTCTTTGATGCTGTTGTCCTCTCAGCACACCTGCACTCTCACTGATGACACACACACACACACACACGCACACACACACACAAAGTTTCTGTTGCAGTCTCTCGTAGGAGTTTGATATTTATAGGAGTTTGACAGGTAATGATGTCTCAATATTTTCTGGGATTTTGTTTCATAACGATAATTAGACAGTATTTATCTGAGTGTGTTTTCATCGTGGTGCTTTGACAGGTTTAGGCCTGTCGTGAACGGCTGACTCACAGATTTTCATATTCATCATATTCTCTACAGCAGTGATATAAATTAATTTTTCCAATAAAGGCAGGCTATGTGATTTAGTTCAAAAACATTTTTTGTTACGCTGCTTGAAAGTCTCTTCACATCCTGATAGCAGTCACTATGTTTAAATGGTTTAAATGTATTTATATATATTTGTTCGTTTATAATGTGCATCCAATTTTATTCTGCCTGTCAACATGTGTATTTGCATGTCTCCACACACCCTGTTCACACAGATATGATGCATCAACAGCACATTAGAGCGAGTGAGAATGGAAAGTATTATTACTGTAATGTTATGTGCTTTGTACTGTGATGTTCCTCAGTGGTGAGTGAGATGTGAGGTAATGTGACAGCGCTGCATTCGTCTTTCATCACTGTTTCACTGGTTAGCCTCTGCTCGGCCTGTGTTCGATCGTGTTTTGAGGAGGCGTGGCTTTGGAGACTGATTATGCAGGGAGGGTGGGATCTTATGCTTTTAAAACTAGCTTGCGACTGCTAGACTCTCCCAAATCACCCACCCTAGCTTTAAAGGAGAAGTCCACTTCCAAAACAAAGATTCACAGATAATGTACTCACCCTCTTGTCATCCAAGATGTTCATGTCTTTCTTTCTTCAGTGGTAAAAAAATTATGTTTTTTGAGGGAAACATTTCAGGATTTTTCTCCATATAATGGACTGATGTGGTGCCCTGATTCTGAACTTCCAAAATGTAGTTTAAATGCGGCTTCAAACGATCACAAATGTGGTCGTGAACGATCCCAGCCGAGGAAGAAGGGTCTTATCTAGCGAAACCATCAGTTATTTTCATTAAAAAAATGCAATTTAAATACTTTTAATCTCAAACGTTCGTCTTGTCTTTCTCTCCCTGAACTCTGTGTATTCTGACTCAAGACAGTTAGTGTATGTCGAAAAACTCCAATCGTATTTTCTCCCTCAACTTCAAAAATCATTTCAGAATCATCCTACATCGCTGCAGAAGAACAGACACAGTGTTTACAAAGTGAACATGCAAAGAAGATTAAACACCCTTAACAAAAAAGGTAAAACAGTGATATAGGACGATTTTGAAGTTGAGGGAGAACATGAGATGGGAGTTTTTCCACAAACACTAACTGACATGAACCAGAACAAAAAAGCGTTTGACATTAAAAAGTATATAAATTGTATTATTTTTATGAAAATCACCGATCGTTTCGTTAGATAAGACCCTTCTTCCTCGGCTGGGATCATTTAAAACCACATTTGTGATCGTGGAGAAAAATCCTGAAGTGTAATTTCTTTACAGCTGAAGAAAGAAAGACATGAACATCTTGGATGACAAGGTGGTGAGTACATTATATGTGAATCTTTGTTTTGGAAGTGAACTTCTCCTTTAAGAAGCAATTGGTTGATTTTCAGGGGCATTTTTACCTTTTATGTGGGTAAATTATTTTTAAGATTATTAAATGTATGTAAAAACATTTACATCAAAACAGCTTACATTTAATCAACATTAACTATTTTAAAATAACATTTTTAATATTGAAATATGAAATATTGAAAAATACTTTTAAATATGAGAGTAAACCACTAGTAGTCCTTGTCTTAATGAGTGAATCATTGAATCATTCATTTAAACTACAAAAATAAGTAACGGGTATATTTGTAGCAATAGCCAAAAATATATTGTATGAGCCAAAATTATATTTTTCTTTTATGCCACAAATTATTCAGATATTAAGTAAAGATCATGTTCCATGAAGATGTTTTGTAAATGTCCTACCATAAATATATGAAAACTTAATTTTTGGTTAGTAATATGCATTGCTAAGAACTTCATTTGGACAACTTTAAAGGTGATTTTCTCAATATTTAAATTTTTTTGCACCCCTAAATTCCAGATTTTTAAATATTGTCAGACAAATGTTGTCAATGGAAAGCAGATGATGTATAAATCTCAATTTCAAGGTCAATCGATCCTTATAACTGGTTTTGCGGTTCAGGATCATAAATGCCTAGTTCAAAACAGCTGATTCATTCAGAAATGAAGCAAATGAGTTTTTATAAATGGTTGTTGAATCATTCATTCAAATGATTTGTTCAAAAACACTGATTCATTTCACAATGAACTGCTCAGAGATGCTTTTGCTCTGGCTTTGCACTAAATTTCTTTGGCATTAAAACTGTGCTAGTTCACTCTTAAAAATAGTTTTTTTTTGAATAGGAAAAATAATTTTTGTTTCCTCAAAGACACTTTTAGTGATCAGTTCTTAAATGAACCATTTGTGCTTATTGCAAAGGATATTTTAATGATCTAAAGACCACCATAGTGAACCTTTATGTTTTGACTGCACATCACACAGTCAGTGCGTGGACTCTCTGGTCTGACTGAGTTGAGTTTTTGCGAATCATACTCTAATATCAGCTCGCACACATTCAAAACAACAATCATAGTAGATTCGTATCACACAGCTTTAGTCTTATGTTTGCTCTGTGATTTTTATTGTGGTCTCTAGAGAGTGTGCCAGCCCGAAATTTAACACAGATGAACATCAACACACTGACCCATCAGTGATGTCACATCAGTAAAGAGTTTATATGAAGAGTGAAAGCGTCTGCTGAATGAATCTGTTAGATAATGAGGGTCTCTCTTGTGTCCGGAGCGTCACCTGTGTGTGACGGGTTCAGATGTCTGCGAGGGGAAGTTGCGTGTGTGTCGTGGGCTCGGAGTGGAAAGCGCGGCCCTCGCACACGCGTGATTCACCTGCTGTCTCCTCTGGAGGATGAGCGTGTTTGAGATCAGTCTCTGCGATAAGCACAGGAAATGGTGAGGCTTGTTTGCGTGTGTGTCGATGGCGTCCGGTGGTGACAGGATGTGACAGTTGTGTGTGTGTGTGTTTGTGTGTGTGTTGCAGTTTTGCCCACTTCACCAGTGGAAAATTGCTCAGCGGCAGAGATGAGTCTGGTGTCTTCATCTCCTCACTAATGTGTAAAGCCCACGTTCCTCAGAAGGTCTCCGCCTGCGGCCTGATAAATGACTGTGGTAAATCCCCACACGTACGACAGAAAGACGCGCGCTATATTGGGCTCTGCTGGTGCGTTTATATAGAGCAATCTCAACATCCCCCATACGAACAGCTCCATGCGTTGAGTGCATTGCAGGATGTTGTGGGAAGGTGTTTGTTTTGTCATGTTCCAGACATTATATAAAGGGTACAATGGGGCTAAAGGCACCCCCTAAGGAAAAATGTGCTTTTCAAGTGTCTGATTGCAGAAAAATATATATACGTTTGTACTGAACATTTAGGAGCAACATATTTTGTGTGAAAGTAAATCATACAAGTTGTTCATTTTGTTTAAAAATCTTATAAATGTATGAGGTGGCAAGGGAGGCCTTTTACCCCACACACACAATGTCTAAGTTAATACTTGTTCAAAAGTTTATACTATTTTCTGCTTATTTTGATAAATAAAAGAATTGATTTTTGTTCAATAAATATACTGTCATTAAAATGTATAAGATAAAACATACTTTAAAATACAGAAACAAAATCATTTTAAAATGCAAAGATTCTGAAAGCATTGAAGGAGATCCCATGGTAACTGAACATCGTAGTATAGTAGTAACAACAAATTATATTTCATTATTAATAGCGTGTTTTTAAATATGATGGTTTCATTCTAAACATGGTGATTTATCTCTAAGATGGACACCCTACATAATATATGATATTTACCATCTGAATTAACCATGTCAACAAATGGAAAAGTCAGCCTTTGATTAATTATCATGTTAATTATTCTGCCTTTTAGTTGCAACAGCAGTGGCACTTTTTACACCAAATACCATACTTTTACAAATTCTTTTGTTATTTAAAGACTGCTGCTTTAAGAAGACCTTTGTCTCAAGATATATTCAACAAGTTTAGTGATTCTCATTTGCTACTTAAATGTACAACATTGTTAAACACATCAAATATTAAATCAAGTAAGCACAGAATTGACTTTGCGCTGCTGTCCGCGATCGCGTCAAGCATCAGCCAAATTTGTACGTGTGTCTTGAAAAGTGAATGTTTTGAAAAGGGGAGCCTTTAGTCCCATTGTACCCTATATATGATGAAAGTCACCACAAATATATATATATATATATATATATATGTGTGTGTATATAAAATCATTTTATATATACATTGTCTCTTCTGCTCAACAAGGTTGTTTAATCAAAAATACTGTAAAAATTTGGAAATATTATTAATATTATTAAATATTAAAGTGTAATTGATTTCTGTGATGCGCAGCTGAATTTTCAGCATCATTACTCCAGTCTTCAGTGTCACATGATCCTTCAGAAATCATTCTAATATACTGATTTGCTGCTTTCTGATTATTATCAATGTTGAAAACAGTTGTGCTGCACAATATTTTTGTGGAAACAGTCATACAAAAATAACTTCGGGATTCACAGATGAATAGAAAGTTCAGAAGAAAAGCATTTATTTGAATGTTTTTACCTTGGATCAATTTAATGTGTCCTTGATGGACTAAAGTATTCATTTCTTTCAAAAAGTGTTATTTATATATTTATAAATAATATATTTTATTGCATTACTAATGATTTTAGTATATTTAATTAAAAATCATGCGTCCTTTTAACACAGATTCATGTTTTAATTTAGACGTGGCATTTATTAGAGCAGAAGTAAATTTTAATCTTAATTCACCTGTTGTTTTCACCATGCAGATAAGTTTGGATAAATATTAATATTTATATCACATATGAGGAAACATCAGAAAACAAGAACATTTTTGATTGTGATGTGCTTGTGCTCTCCAAACATGAAGCCGACGGCAGCAGAATAGCAGAGGAAATCATATTTGTGATAAAATAATGGCTGGTAAACTTTATACTGCAGCCACCTAGTGGCATTATATTACAAACTCTGCACCGTTATTGGTTTTATGCTGCGATTTATCACAGTTTCACACATTAAACCCAGCGGATCTTGTTTTATAAGCTGCTTTGTTTTGCATCAAATCATTTGGCTGATCTGAGTGTTTGTTCTTGTCAGGATCAGATCATAATTCTCAATCTGTGTCGTCCTCCAGGTTCAGGATGAAGGGTGGAGGTTTGGCAGGGAGCTGCAGCCCCTGCTAGATTCACCGTCTCTCCTTCATCACCACCACCACCATCATCATCATCATCAGCGCGCTCCAGCTTCCTCCCCGCTCTGGCCGCCTGCAGCCCATCATGGCCAATCACCTGGAGCTGCTGACGGAGCTGCAGCAGCTGGATAAGGTGCCCAGTCTGGAACGCCTCAGGGCCGCGCAGAAGCGCCGCACGCAGCAGCTCAAGCGATGGGCCGTCTACGAGAAGGAAATGCAGAACAAGAAGCGCAAGGCCGACAAGCGCCGCGGCCACGGGAACCTGCTGGAGAACCGCAAGAGGGTTTCGTTTTCGGCGAGCGTCGCCCTGCTCGAGGCCTCGGCGAGGAACGATCCGGATGAAGGTGAGAACGAGTTGCTTTATCCGTGTTTAGTTGGATGTCGAAGCTTCTTAGGTTGAGGAGAATCTATAGTCTTTCTACCAACTGGCCTACTGGGGTGTCAAAATCCTATTGGGTAAACTGACAGTGGGCGGAGTCACACAGACCAAAACAAATCGCCATCATTTACCATAGATTTACTGTAGTAGCACTAACTGCACAGTGGCATTGTGTCAGAAATGTGTGTATATTTGTCAAACTTTATTATATTATTAATGCAGATGTGTATTAAATGTATTGAAGGAGGAGTAATGGAATATAATTACAGTATTGTTGTGATTTAAGCTATAGTGTACATGCGTTTATAAATGTATTTAGACTACTGTTTTTCATACAAATACCTAGAAACCTTATTACATTTTTACCATGGTATTGAGGTGTATAATATGTTATTATCATGATCTATGGATGATACTATAAAAGAGCAATAGTTAATTAAAAACTCAAACAGTGAGAATAATTACATTTCACCATATAAAAATGAGGTTGCTACAATTTTTACTGATTTTGATAATGAACATAAATCTACATCTGCATCCGAACTCAAGATACTATCAAATGTGTATTTCTAGAAGACAAAAAATGTAAAATCATTACTAATATTATCAGGCAACACAAACCTGTTTCTTGATTTGAAACAATATTACACATTAAAAGATGCAGAACTAAGAAATATTTTTTTTCTATTAAGACATTATTTATTTTGTTAAAGATAAATGACTGGAAAAAGTTTAAAGAATTATAAAAACATGTCCTGACTATAAAGAATAGTTTACAGCAACAATTAACCATTTGGTTTTTCACATTGTAGCAAAAATCTGCTTTGAACTTGAAAGAAATAAAAATGTGACATTTATTGTGATTATCGATATCGACTGATATGAAAAAAAATATTGTGATGAATTTTTTGGTCATATCGCCCAGCCCTAATTTCGACACTGAACACACGTCAATGTAGCTGCAGCATTGTTTTTCAGAGAAACAAATATATGTGAGTTTAATATGCTTCCTTAATATCTGCAAACATATTATGGTACATTCATGCTACAGTCAGAGCAGCACCTTGTGACCAAATGCATTGGCTTTTGCAACTTTTTAATCCACAAACCACTGCATTGCTTCTGCAGAATAATTAATGGAACAGAGAGCGTCTGAACGACGGGTGACCTTATAAATGTGTTTATGCATCTGCCAGCGGTGTCGTGTGAAATCTGCTTTCCCACGTCATTTAACAAGGCGTTAAAAACAGCTCTGTCGCCTTGATTGCTGTGTAAAAATGGAAACCGATCCGAGCGTCGCTGGCCGCCAGAACGCCGAAATTGCTGTGTGGTGGAGAGCGAGTTCTTCAGCGGCGCTCTGAGTGTGAGATAATGGGCTGAAAGCAGCGGAAAATGACAGCGGCGGTCAAATGTGCGTCTGCCGTCGTTCTGAAAGCCTGGGAAAGACGCTCTGCAGCCGAATGATGAAAACGGCCTGCAGATCTCAGAGAAGATGCAGAGAAATGCGCTGCGACGGCAGTTCAGGCTGGATTTGCTCGCGCTTTAATCCGGCAGATTATCGCTGCGGCGTAATCTCGGCCTGGACGATTACGCTCTTCTTGATGGAGCTATTTTTGCCCAGACTAACCCGTTCAGCGACGTATTGATTAAGAGTTTTGGATTCGTTATGACAGATGGCAGATCTTCATACGCCGGCTTTAGTTGAACATTTAGTCTGTTTAGCTGGAGCTCACACTAGTTTGCTGGATAAAGCAAAGCTGCTAATACGATTGAGGTTTTCAGAGGATGTTCAGTAGTTTCCGTTTCTGCTCGTGTAAGAGAAGCCGTTTGTGGGTTGTTTTGATGGTTGATGTATTTTTATAATTCTGAGTCATTCCTTCAAACTTTCCCTCAAAATTTCATGTTACTGTGTTTCACACATCAGTGTAATTCAGTAATGAGGAGATAAAATCAGGCTCGTTAGGCTGTTGTCATCTCATATTTACTAATCACATTAAGCGCAGGTAAAGTGGGTCACGACCTCAGAGATACCGTGGTAAATGAGCAGCTGCTGATGGATGCGTAACAGATCAGCTGTCAGACTGACAACAGCACGAGAATAATGATGACGACGAGTTTTTGGTTTTGTGTGAAGACGTGTGAAGTTCTGCATCCTGTTTTCTGCTGTCTATAAGATTCAAAACGTGACTCTGTCAGTGTAAAAACACCTAGAGATGATTCAACGAAGAGAGAACAGACCAATCAGGATTAATTATGCAAATAAACGCAAGATTGAAAACCATTCACAGTTCAGTATGCAAATACTGCTGTTACATCATCACAGCTGTCCATCATTCTGTCTGTGAAAAATGTAAATAAAGGTGCATTTGTTTCGGCACGTGACCTGATATTTTTGAGTATCATTCAATCAATTTTTTATTTTATATTTTTTGTTTTAGTTATTTTAGTCATTTTGTTTTTCTCATTTTTATTTAATTTTTTTTTAAATATCTAGATAGTTTATATACATTTAAATGTAAGTTTTAGTTATTTTATTTTTATTGTTATTTTTTAGATATTTTAAGCTAAATTTAGTTATTATATAGTTAAATTATAATGACAAATTTTGAGAACTAGCTGAAATAAGAAACACGTTTTTTAATATTTTATTTTATTTCAGTTAATTGCTTATTTTATTATTTTTTTAAAACAGTAGTTGTAGTAAACTGTAATAGCTCACTCACGGCAGCAGTCTGAGGGAAATCTTGAGATGTTTCCAAACAAATGTGTAATAAGTCAAAGTGATACTGTTCCAGCAACATTATTATTGATCTGTTAATCAGCATAATTAAACCTGAACTATTGACCGGGAGCTGCTGAATGTGTGTGTGTGTGTGTGTGTGTGTGTGTGTGTGTGCACCTGGTATTCATCATATGGGGACCAAATGTCCCCACAAGGATAGTAATACCAGTAAATTTTGACCTTGTGGGGACATTTGTGAGGTCCCCATGAGGAAACAGGCTTATAAATCATGCAGAATGAGTTTTTTTGAGAAAGTAAAAGTGTGCACAGTCTCCTGTGAGGGCTAGGTTTAGGTGTAGGGTAGGTGTAGGGTGATAGAAAATACGGTTTGTACAGTATAAAAACCATTACGCCTATGGAATGTCCCCATAAAACATGTAAACCCAACATGTGTGTGTGTGTGTGTGTGTGTGTGTGTGTGTGTGTGTGTGTGTGTGTGTGTGTGTGTGTGTGTGTGTGTGATCCTGTCTCATCTACAGCTGTAATTCTTTGGTGTTTGATGATGAGCTGATCCGGTGCTGAGTTCAGTTCAGTTTGTTTGCATCGTGGATAAATAGGAGGGTGTGTGTCGTCTTATGAAACATTCCTCACTGAGATCAGACGTAGCTTTATTTTTGTAGCCATGAGAAAGAAATGAAACAAACACACTCACCCTGGAGCACAGCAGTGTTTCTCCAACATATCATTTACTGTCTGTCTGTCTGTGTGTGTGTGTGTGTGTGTGTGTGTGTGTGTGTGTGTGTGTGTGTGTGTGTGTGTGTGTGTGTGTGCACCTGGTATTTATCACATTATGGGGACCAAATGTCCCCACAAGGATAGTAATACCAGTAAATGTTGACCTTGTGGGGACATTTGTGAGGTCCCCATGAGGAAACAGGCTTATAAATCATGCAGAATGAGTTTTTTTGAGAAAGTAAAAGTGTGCACAGTCTCCTGTGAGGGCTAGGTTTAGGTGTAGGGTGATAGAAAATACGGTTTGTACAGTATAAAAACCATTACGCCTATGGAATGTCCCCATAAAACATGTAAACACAACGTGTGTGTGTGTGTGTGTGTGTATGAGAGGCTGTTCTTCAGGATGTTGTTCTGTGTCAGTGTCGGTGTAAATCTGCTGCTTTGTCTGATCCACAGCTCTGTCCATCACAGATAATGTCAAACTACATCAGCTGATGTCTACCCGTGTTGGGAATGTTACTTTGAAAAGTAATTAGTTATAGTTACTAGTTTCTTCTCACAAATAGTAACTGAGTTAGTAACAGAGTTACATCATTATAAAAGTAACTAATTACCAGGGAAAGTAACTACTGTGTTGCTTTTTAAAAAAAAAAACAAAAAAACAAAAAATTTAATATATTAAATAACTTGGATGACCCCAATATTAAATATGTTAAATGAATGAAATTTTAATGAAATTAATTACATTTTTAGTTTACTCACCAGACTAATATTAAATATCTGATATAATATTATAATTATAATTAGCATTCAACTTTAGCCATTAGAACTTTAGTAATTAGAATAAGCATGTATGAATGCATGTTTGTCATGTTGACTGAACTTAGGACTGGTGCTTATATTGTTTGTAATTTAGTGTTTCTATGAACGTCTTGTTACTACCACGAATTCTACTATTAATAACAATATTAAACACACTAATGTTTAATGAGCTGCTGGGTTCATGAATATTAATCACGTTGTCTGCGTTCACTCGAACTGATTTGCTGTAATCAAAACTGGGACGATAATAGGTGAGCGCCAGCCAATGAGATTGCTGTTTGCACGTTAGTTCCGCCTACTACCGGAAAAACCAGCAGTTCTTAAAAGCTGAAGTATTCCAAAGGAGCTCCGTTGTTTTGAGAGGAAAATACAACAAAGAATATCGTTTACATGTAGCGCGTCAATTCTGCATGGTATAAGACTCTGTCGCTCTGTATCTTTCTTTGTGTGTGTGAGACAAAGTGACGGCGAGTCGTGTGCCTTCACACTAGAGTTTACAGCTCGTCAAATACAGGTACACTGCACATCCATTCAGATGAACTAAAAAAATTAAATTATAATAATATTATAATAAATCATAGTAACGCCGTATTTTATTGGCAGTAATGGTAACGGCGTTGTAACGTAGGAAACAATAATTCGTTTGATTACTCGATACTGAAAAAATAATGCCGTTAGTAACGCCGTTTATTTATAACGCCGTTATTCCCATCACTAATGTCTACTAGCACTAGTTCTCCCATAAAAACCTCATATCTTTCTGAACCTGTGTGGTAAAACTAAAGCTTGATTCCACAGATTCTTTCTAGATTCTGATTTAAGGGTTTTAATAAATTGAAATAATAAAAAAGCGTGTCTAATAAATTAAATCAATAAAACTTGAATTTATTAAAATTGTAACAAAAAAAATAATAATATCAGAGATTCTGTGTTGTCTGTTTAAATTTTTCTAAATTATGTGTTTTTAAATTTTTTTATCATGTCAAAGCGGTGGTAATATAATGCATGAACATTTAATTAATTTAATTCATCTTATAAAATAGTCAAATGAAGTTCCAAAGTGCTGCACAAGAGAGGTTTACTGTTCAAAATAAAACATGCAAGAAAATTTGCGATATTCCCTAAAACATAAATAGTTTTAATAAACATGTGGATTTCAGATGTACAGTGCAGCACTTTAATATTCACACACATGAGTACATACTGCCTTTTTATTAAGTGTACAGTCCTGCTTTTCATTTATTCATCCGAGACGATTGACGTTCAGCATTATGCTGTCAATTCTGTTTTATCGGCTGGATTCAGTGAATCTGTCCATATTATCTGTGTCAGTGAAATCATAAAACCCATCTTCTGTAAGTTCCAGTCTATTTTCCCCTTTAATCTGTCATCGAGTGACAGTAAGTGTCTGAAACGGCTCCTAGATTGTGCTGCTGCTCCTGATTGCATTTCTTCAGCTGCAGACACACGAGATCCAGTGGGAATCACTGCTAATGGACGCTGTTTATATCTCTATTGATGTGCATTTATATTTGTAGTAGAATACATTTCGGGTGGCATGCTGGGAATCAGTGTTTGCTCCAGATTTAGTTCATGTCACGCTTGGTCGATCATCGCGGTTCACTTTGCTCGTCTGTCGCTTGATTGCAGCTGATTTTAGTCTGTTTATAAGAATCAAGCAGCTTTAGTTTTCTTTTGTCCTTGCATGTTCTGGTGCAAGATTTTGCGGCATTATTATTATTTTGCGTCAGACATTTCTGTTTGAACTTTTTAACAATGAATCATCCACAACTAATGAAGCTTTCTAATAAGTTTGAGCATGATGAATATTATTGGCTCTCTAACTTGGATAAAAGTGTTTTCTAAATGCAAAAATGCAACTGCAATCAAAATAATGTTGTTATATAGTTAATTTATGAGATTTGTAATGAGAAGCGTTTGGAAACCTGTTGCCAACAAAATAGAAGTTTTAAAGGCTTTTTGTGTTTTCACAAGAATATAAAAGCTTGATGTTTCTGCATTTGTAAACAAAGAAATTAGGGCATTAGTATTATGATTTTACAGTTGCAATGCAATTTTTAACATAAAATTTGCAATCATGTGTTTTTTTTTTCTTCTCCCAAATTGTTCAGCCCTAATGTGTGGCACAAACTGCTGACAGCAATGCATTACATGCACACATGTCTTGTTTTATTGGCAGATGACGTTGTTCGTCTGAAGGATGTTGTTGAACATCCTTTCACAGTTCATGTCATAGACGCTGATCAGTTATTGTTTTAAATGACTAGTGAGTTCTGGGTAAACAGGTTGACCAGAAATAGATGGATGGAGAAAGAGGAAGCTGAGCTCATTTTAACTCTACACTCGCATCTGTGGTTTATTGAGTCGACAAACTCGCGCACACACACACACACACAGCCAGTGAATGAAGAACTGCAGTCATACTGCTATTGAATAAACATGTTGTTAAATAACTCTCAGATGGTTTTTCAAAGAAAATCAGTCATCAACCACAAAATGCTGCTTTTCTTTTCCTGTTTTTTTTTTTGGTTTCCTGTGAATCGTAACTCACAGGTGCAAACGACAGTGAGCCAGTCGACTCTGTCGGAGCGCTGTGTGTTCAAACCGGTTCGGGTCTGATCCGGATCAGAGCAGCGGTCCGATGGATCCGTCTCCATCTGTCTGGAGCTCCACGGATCAGCTTCCTCCCACCCGCAGTATGACTTTACTAGCAAACGCGCTGGCGGTGAGAGCCGCTGACAGACGGTCTGTTCTCACACACACACATGTGTGTGAACGAGCCGCTAACACACAGGAAGTGCTGACGTCTCCAGTTCTCCGTCAATAAATCGTGCTTCTTTATGTTTGTTGTGAAAGAGTTTTTGCGTTTGGCAAAAATATAACTTTTTATATTGAAGGGCACCTATTATGCCCCTTTTTACAAGATGTAATATTGGTCTTGGGTGTCCCTAGAATGTGCCTGTGAAGTTTCAGCTCAAAATACCACACAGATCATTTATTATAACATCTGGAAAATGTCCTTTTTGGGGTGTCTAAAAAAGAGCTGTTTTGGTGTGTATCACTAAATGAAGACATGGCATTCACAAAGCTGTCTGAAGTTAAATTATTTGCGCAGACACGAATGTATTTAGGTAGACTTAGAGGCGCATTACGTTCAAAAATAAAAGTAATCCACTGCATCCTCCGTGACCGAGATGTTGGGAGAGAATGAAAACTCTTATGTTTAGTCTTACATCCAAACACAGAGCACCGGGATTGCTTACGAGAGATTGTTGATGTTACCAGCTGCTCAAGCATGGAGAAAATGGAACCAAAGACGACTCGCTGAGGGTGGAAACTATAGCAATGCAGGCCTGTCAGTCAGCAGCAGTGGGCGGGGCCTAAACAGTGTGATGTCACATTGTTTAGAGAATCAGAGCAGCGTGCCTAGTGGGACTGATTTGGTTTAATGTAGGTGCATTTTTATCATTGTAGCGTGGTTGTGTTCACACACTACCAACACACAGTTATGTCCACACACCAGTGTTGGGGGTAACACAAGTTATGTAATCAGATTACTTTTTTCCAAGTAACTAGTAAAGTAATGGATTACTTTTAAATGTACAAGTTACTTTTACTAATAAGTAACGCCAGTTACTTTGTTTTCCTATTTATTGACTGACAAGTCTCCTGTCCCCATGTTGAGAGAAATCGGGAGTAAATGCAGAGGCGTTAAAAGCGCTGTGTAAACATGATGTTACTGTAGCTCTAGACTAAATTAAAACATGCAATTACACATTCAAACAAATAAAAAAAAACAACGAAACAAAAACACCCAACAGATTCACGTATTCAAAATGAATAAAAACTGAAATACAAATTTAGAATCTGACGCAAACCTGCAATAATTAAACATTCTTCTGTACATACATACACTTATTTTTGCTTCAGCCTGAGGCTTATTCATTTAAATTTTTGGTTGTAAAGGGTTTTTACATTTGCTAAAAGTAGAACTTTTTATATTAAAACAAGAAGCAAGTAATTCATTACTTGATGATACGAAAGTAATGCAATTAGTTACTATATGTAAAGAAGTAACACAATAGTGTAATGCCCTACTTTTAGAAGTAACTTTCCCCAACACTCTGTGTGTGTGTGTGTGTGTGTGTGCGCTCATTAAGTGCTCGTCAGGTCAGTGCTCATTCACTCTATGTCAGTGTCTTTGTATCAGAACTCCACATTAACATTCTTTGGCAGTCTAGAGCACTCCACGAAACGCTGCTGCCGCTGCCGTCACTTTAACTGTGCATGCAGAGAAGACGTGAAGATATTCAGTTCATGAATAATTAACTACATTTAGAGATGTTCTTCTGATAATGTGAGTGATGATAACCTGTGTAAAAGTCACCGCCATGATGCTAGACTGTATCGAGTGGTTGGTGGAAATCATCATATACAGAGAGTTCCTGTTAACCTGAGGGTGCAGCCTGTGTGTGTGTGTGTGTGTTTGTACATTTCAGCAGGTAATAAGATCTGACAAGATTTCAGAGAGCACTTTACTCTATCTTGATGATTATATGGCCATTCCTTCAGTCTGGTAATTGTAGCTGATCCGAGTGTGTGTGTGTGTGTGTGTGTGTGTGTGTGTTTACATCAGATGAGCTTGTAGTTTAGTAAGCGAAAACCACTCGCTGCCTGTTCAGCAGTACTGTATACACCCATACATCCTCATGCCAGCCTGCTCTGGGTGTGTGTGTGCGTGTGCGTGAGTGAGTGTGAGTGATTGTGTGTGTCTCTTTCTGTGTGTGTGTGTGTGTGTGTGTGCGTGTGAGTGATTGTGTGTGCCTCTTTCTGTGTGTGTTTGTGTGAGAGATCAGGGATGTGGATTAAATGTTTTTCATTCTTCAGTAATGGGTCGTTTGGGCTCCACCAGAGATCACATGATAACCACTCATTATGATGGCAGCAGTGATTCCCATGTGAACGTGGTTTGTGCACCAGGACCATCATGCATCACTTCAGTGCACTACAGTACTTTGAGATCATGGCATCCATATGTACTGTATATATCAAAGACTTGATTCTGCTGAAAATTGAAAAAAAAAAAGGTTTATATTGTTCTATAATATTATATATTTAAAAAAATAGATTTTTTGTGATTTATATTATATATTAAAAAGTTTTATATTGTTTTATTAATATTTTATATATATTTAAAAAAATATTAATATTCTATATTTAAAAATGGTTTATATTTTCTATAATATTATAGATTAATTTTTTTTTTTTTTTTTAATTATTTGACGGACAAGAGACTAGAGTCTAAAAACAGAATTAGCTATAGAGCTTAATTTCATCTGCTGTCTCTGGGCAGGAGAGAATCAAAACAAATTCTAAAATAGAAGCTACAGTCCAAATTTCTACAAAATTCCCTATAAATACTACTACAAAAAGTTATAAAAATTTACAACTCACCAAAGTTATGTAGCCATTTAAGATACAGAAATACTCATCTTTAACCATATTTTCAGTTGTAACTTGAACTGTGCTGAAGTGGAACACTGCCTAATATTAATCGGTAAATTATTCCAGTGATTGACAGTTCTTACAACCAAAATCAGTAACTCTTGCTGCACAATCAGCTCCAGTTTGTCTTATATTTTCAGCACAAGAGAAACCAAATGCTTTCAAGAGCGAAGGTGCGAGAACAATTTTGTACATTAAACAACAACTGTAGAACACAAAATTGTCAAAAGCAAAAAAAAAAGTACTTATTGATATTTAAACGATGATGATGTCTGTTGGGTTTCTTGTCAAATACTTATAAATACTTTATTTTACTTTATAGTAATCTGATTACTTATAAATATAAAGGTCTAAGAGTAGATTTTCCTTCTTGTGACCAAGAAGTAATTCAATAAGAAAAAGGAGAAAAGATCAATGAATTCAAAAGGATTTTTGAAGCTGCTATTAAAAGTTGAGGTGTCGCTGCTCAGATTGTTTTTCAAACATGTTTTTCAAATGTTAAATGAGAATCTAAGATGACTCCAAGATATTTAGAATCTGGGACAATTTGTGATTTTTTTTTTTCATCATGAACTAATATATATCCGGTTCGACCTCCTCCTTTTTCATTTTAAAATGCGTACAGGCACTTTTCAGAAAAAGTTTATATTGTTCAATTAATCTATATTTTCTATAATATTATATATAAAAAAAAATCAAATGAAATACTTCATTTGATTTGATTATTTTTGCTTTTGGACAGTAAAACTAAAGATAAGATTACTCTCAGATGAAAAACTCTCTCAGTATGGAGCAGGTTGTGTTAAAACTAGTATGATAACTCAGATAATTCTGAATCTGCGTCGTTAAAGAATGGATGAGTTGCGTTATTTACACTCATCTGTGATCTGAGCTCAGCTTGTGTTTTTTGTGTTTCTTCATGTTTCCTGATGAAGCTGATGCTGCAGTCGCAGCCGCTTCTTCTGCGATTCCTCAGAACGCTGTCTCTCATCACCGCTGCTTTTATTTCGTCAATATTTCATTAGCGCTTTCATCGGATAAATATTTGATAGAGGCAGGCGTTGTGAATATAGGACACACAGTAGTAGTCTGATGGTCACTCTGTAGTGCACTAGGTCTTCATGTGTGCTGTCGTTCATCAGCGATGTGATGAGCTCTGCTGCTCACAGGACAGATTCGTCTCTCTCTTGTCCGTCTGAAGATCCCAGCATGCTCATAAAGAGTGTGAGGGGGTAAAGTGAACACTTTACAGCTCTAACACGCTTCATGAATGTTGAATGAAGCTCCAGAAACACAGGGACGGGTCTGTGACGGAGGAAAGGAGAATGTTTATTCCTCTAATCCGTTTATTTACTGACACGGACAGTTTGCAGAGGCGTTTCACGCTGTAAAGCAGATGTTTGAGAGATGACTTGAGTGGGTAGTTAGTACGAGTAGTTAGAAGAGGCTCTCCAGAAACTTGTTTAGACTCATGCGGATGTTGTTTACACTGATGTTTGTTAAAGTGCTTCTGTTGATTCCTTGCATTCTGCAAGAAACCATTTCCAGCGCTCGTTTGTAAACGTTCATAAATCAAGATGCATTTACTGGAGATGCACAATGACTGAACATAAAATATGTTCAAGCTTAAAACAAGAACAAACATTTGCCAGTGGAGTCATAAAAATCAACTTGTTTTTCTTTTGAGTTACGTTTATTTTTCGGAGCCCATTGGCAGATACTTGCTTGTTTTAAACTCATTCATTTTCACTTGCTCACTTCTTATCTTCTGTCATTGAGCATTTCCTGTGTGTTTTGGTTTCCGAATGTTTGGATATCTGTGCTGGAAATACTGAGGAAGAGCAGCGCATTTGCACGGAATTAGAGACTTTTTGAATTAAAATGTGTTGACATCAGTGTTGCACGACATACTGACACTTAAAGTATCACGATACCCTGCTTTTAAAAACAGTACGATTCTGCATTCTACTAGTAGCGCTACTTTAAGAATGCATTTTAATAAGAGCCGTATTTCTGCGTGTCTGTGTTAGTGAATGACGCAGACGCTGTTTGGTTTATGACACACTGCCTCTGCCGCCTCAATATATGAACACATGAACAGAATTGACTTCTTAGAGTCACTTCATGAACATTTTACTGTTTCTTTTGCGGAAAACTATCGTCATATAATGAAGACCCTACAGGTCTTCACAGCAACCCGTCAAAATAAAAGTTTGGTATTAATTGACAGTCAGAAATAACAATGTTTAAGTAATATTAACCAGAAAAAATATTTACCAGAAAATTGTAAATACACAACACAGTATTTCTGGGGAAAAAAGTAATAAATAGCCTATAGTAAATTAATTCTTTATCAAATCTAATAATCCTTTATAAATTCATTAGACATGCTTTTGATTATTAAAATGTAATGTAACGATTAAAATAGAATCCAGAATGTTAATGGAAATTAATGGAGCTTCACAAACAAAACTGAATTTGAGAAAAATAATATGTATTTCATAGGGCCTTAAAAACATGTCATTTTCGTTAAACTTTTAATGAATTGCTGTTAAATTCTGCAAGTTTCATGATTTCAATTAATTAGACATGCTTTCTGATAAATGCACATATATACTTTTTAATGTAACCATTATAATAGAGTCTAGAAGAATTTAAATGGAATTTATGAAAAATTAAAATTTCAGATTTCCCTCTTTATTTCATTTGTGTCTTTGTTTTATTGTAGTTGTCCTTTAGTTTGTTACTTGCATTATTACTAACAAAGATGAAATAACAAAAAATGACTGTCATGGTTTAAATTGTTGTTGTGAAATATATCATGAAATAAGATTTGGCTTTATCCTTTAAGTTAACTTACCGATATAGCAAAGATCTCTACACGCCTGTAGACTCGCTAGTTATTCACCATAATCCTGTGTAGTGGCACTGCCATGTGATTATTATTATTTTATTGTTATAATTTTTTTTGAAAGGACGAAGATCAGATATGATAGACAGTTAGTGTAAGTTCTTCTGTCACTAGTTAGTCATTTTTACACATATTGGTTAAACTTTCAAACCGGTTTCTGTGATCAGCCTGTTGTGTTTTACAGACATTTTGGTGCATTTCTGTGCTGATGAGCAGCCGTGAGCATTTCTGTGTTTCTCTGATGTAGTGAATCTTCTGGATTCAGGCCGGCGCCGGAGCTTTCATCTCAGCGTGAAGCGTCTCGCTCTCATTACGTGAACCGTCAGTGACTCACAGCTTTATTAAACCTCTGAATATTACTAATTAACCGAGGCGATTTAGAAGCGGCTGCTCGGATGCTGCCAGATATCCTCTCTGATCGTTATTGATCCATTAATTCATATCAGACGCTGCCGTGATGAGCTGTAATCTGAATATCTGGCGTCGGCATCATTATCGTCGTCTCACAGAGTCATTATCGTCTCCGTTACTGACGGATCATCTGATTATGACAACGCTGAACAAACATCGGCCTGTTTTACTGCACGTTATCAAACTGATGGCTGATTAATAATGTGCTCCGATTGATATGCTGTTTAACATATTCCTTTTATTTAAAACATCAAAAATTCAAAATAAGAAAATTTAATTAGTTTGGAATAGAGCTGTTGAATTATTAAACCAAACAGAGAGTATTAAAATAAAGGAACAAATGAAAATAAAATAAAAGTGTTTGTTTCATGTAGGCAGCGGCAGTATTTTTTTTAAAATTAAAAATACAATAAATGCAAAACACAACAACTTTTTCAATTTAAAAATTTAAAACACTGAACTAAAACTAAACAAACTAAAACAAATGAATAAAACCTATATGTGACCCTGGACCACCAAACCAGTCATAAGGGTCTTTTTTTTTTTAAAAAATTGAGATTTATACATCATTTGAAAGCTGAACAAATAAGCTTTCCATTGATGTATGGGACAATATTACAAATGTTTGAAAATCTGAAATCTGGGGCTGCAAAAAAATATAAATATTGAGAAAATCACCTTTAGAGTTGTTCTTATTACTAATCAGAAAGCAAGTTTTAATATATTTATGATAGGAAATGTACAAAATAGCTTTATGGAACATGATTTTTACTTAATATCCTAATGATTTTTGGTATAAAAGAAAAATCAATAATTTTGACCCATACAATGTATTGTTGGCTATTGCTGCAAATGTACCCGTGATTGTTTTTTGTGGTCCAGGGTCACATATGGGCTTTTTAAAAACTGATAAAATGACAAAAAAAGCTAAAAGTATAAAAATAAAAAATAAAATAAAAAATTTCTAAAATTGTGTGTGTGTGTGTATGTGTGTGTGTATATATATATATATATATATATATATATATATTTAAAAATGATTTTCATTTTATATTTTTATGATTTATTTTATTGTTAGCTTTTCATTTGGCTAACTCTCAAACTTTAGTTTGGGAAACTCTGATTTAGATTAGATACAGTAAAATCATCCATTTTTCTTTTATGCCAAAAATCATTAGGATATTAAGTAAAGACCATGTTCCATGAAGATATTTAGTAAATTTTCTACTGTAAATATATCAAAACTTAATTTTTGATTAGTAATATGCATTGCTAAGAACTTCATTTGGTCAACTTTAAAGGTGATTTTTCTCAATATTTGGATTTTTTGATTCTCACCTTTCAGATTTACAAATAGTTGTATCTCAGACAAATATTGTCTATTATAACAAACATACATCAGTGAAAAGCTCATTTATTTATTAAATCTTAATTTCAAAATTTACCTTACAACTGTTTTTTTTTTTTTTCTGGTCCAGGGTCACAAATATATAAAATTATATATATAAAAAATGTATTATGATAAATCATTTATTTTATTAACTTATTTTCATTTTACATTTTTAGGATTTAGCTTTTCATCAGCTCTGATGTAGATTAGATACAGTACATTTTTGTGTTATTGCATATCCATTAAAAAGTGCAAATAAACAGTGAAAGGTGTGGTTATTTTGTTCAGTGATGAAAATTATATCAGCTTGTGCTAACAGATTATTGACTCTGCGAGTGTTTGCTGGTCCTGCAGAGATTACTGTAATTATCTGTGTCTGTTGATGAGGAAGGAACAGAGTCTGTGTGACGCTGAAAATGAAGCGCGGCAGTGATGAGCGTGTGTGCGATTCGTGCGTGAATGTGCAAGTCATCTCTCCCCTCATTAAAGCCCACTAGAGGTCCTGACACGAACCCACACGCGGGCGTCCTGAAATCTGCCCGTTCAGAGCGCTGACCCTCATCCTCATCCTCATCCTCATGAGCGGCGCTGATAAGATGAGGGCGGCGGCGCGGCTCTGCACTTCCTGTCTGTGTGTTTATTGGAGTGGGTTTTATCTTTCTGGAAGCGTCCGCGTCTGCGTCTCCTCCCTGCGCAGGAATGCAGCCGCCGCACCAAGAGGATCTTTCTCCTCGTCTTCTGTGGGAGGAGAATGAACGCCACTCTGTGTGTGACTGTAAACACGGCACGCAAACAACAACGAACTACAAGTCTGACTCTAATGAAGTGTTTTACACAGCTCAATCTAATGTGTGTTTTGTTATACAGCTCATTTCAGCGCATCTTCATTTCCTCTGCTGTGAGAAATGAGACGCATGAACTGATAGCGTCTGATATGAAGAACCGTCTCTCTTCCTCAGTCTCTCTCTCTGTCCTTGTTTCTTGTTCAATCAGCTTCTCTTGTCTGTTGGTGTCAAATATAGCCGTCCATTAATAGTAAGTGTGTGTGTGTGTGTGTGTGTGTGTTTGAGAGGCAGATTAAAGGGGCCCAACTCTAGAACACAGAGAAAAGACCAGAGTGCACTTCAGGAGGCGTTCCACACACACACACACACACACACACACACACACTTGTGTGAGCCTGTGTGTGTTTAAGGTGCTTTCAGCATGTTATCTTAATGTGATTAGCACAGGGTTATTATTGTTAACTAACACAACCCATAAAAAAGATAATTTTTGTTGCTTAAAATAAAATAAATATTAACTAAATAAAATACAATTAAAAATAAAAAGCCTATTTATTTTGGCTGGTTGAAAAGACAGTATTACTCATTTCCATTTTGTTTAATTTGGTGCATTTAGTTTAATTTAGTACTTAACTAAAACTAAATAAACTAAAATAAAATTAGAACAATAAATAATAATAAAAATAAATATAAATAAATCAATAAATAAATGTATGAATGAAACTACATGGACTTATATGGTTTAAAATAATAATAATATTTAATAATAATAATAATAAAAATGACAAAAACAACAAAATTACCAAAAGATTAACCAAAATTACAGAAAAAAACATGGAATATAAAAATGAAGCAAAAATGTAAAAGACAATCTAATTTAAAATATGAACAAAAACTATAATAATATCTCAATGATTCTAAAAAAAAACACTAGATTAGACGCTTTCATGGTGTAAATTAAAAATGATTTATTATTTAGTTATATAAGCAGTTTGTCCTCATTTGTAAGATGCTTTACATAAAAGTGTCTGCTAAATGACTAACGGTTAGTCATTTAGCAGACACTTTTATGTAAAGCATCTTACAAATGAGGACAATGGAAGCAATCCAAAGAATCAGCAGTCTTAAAGGGTTTTTTTTAAAGAATAGAATTAAAATAGAGAGTGCTAGAGTTAGAGGGTCAAATAAAAAAAATTACATTTGAAATATTTAAGTTTTTAATATATTTTTATATAATGAAAACAAATATGACTGATAAATATAGAGCATGCTGGCAATGTGATGTTCATTCTGAGAATGTTCAGATGTTTCTGTTTGTCTGCCGAAACTGCATCAGCTCATTTAATAATCAGGTGGGGTTTGAGTGCTAAAGTCAATGTTTAATTGCATTCTGACACATTTAACTCTCATTACACATTCTCATCATCATATCCTTCTGTTTGTGCGTCAAGCACTTCATAATTAGCTCTTGTTAGCCATTATGTTTGTGTTTGAGGGGTTGAGAGTTCAAAGGTCAAGGGCTGATAACATGAAGTACTTCAGCATTTGTACTGCATCGTTCAGAGCTTCTCAACTTTCATTTCATCAATAGTCCAGTTAATCACTCAAACACATTTCCCAATTATTTTGAAACGAGAAAATGAACTGACTTTGAACTCTAAAATAAAAAATGAAAGTAAAATTGGAACCTAGACAAGAACCTACCTAGACATCACACGGACACACCTGTGATGTTTAGTGAGTTTGTGTAGGTAGTGAGCTCACTAGGGTTTATGACGCAGACGGTGTGTCAGTTCTGCACTGTGATTAATGTGAATATTAATCTGAAGGGACGTGAATGAATATCCTCATGTGTCTGTGTGTCTCCTCACAGTGCGATATCTACTGAAGAACAACTTGAGTCCTGATCTGTGTAATGAAGACGGACTGACGGCTCTACACCAGGTGAACACACACACACACACACACACACACACACACACACTATCAGTGAATGAACCGGTCATTTCTGATCAGCTCCAGCCTGTTTATTACTCATCTACTTCACAATGAAGAGATGGACACATGCTTTCATCTCTTATACACAATAGTGTTCATTATAACCTGTGCTGATTTTGTAGAGTCTAGTTTTAGTTGACTAAGAGTCTGGGAATTTTAGTCTAGTTTCAGTCAATTAAAGTTTACTCACGTTTTAGTTACGCTGCATAAAGATTAAACTGATAACGACAATTACATCTTTAAAGTGTTGCTGCCAAAATAACAGTCCGTTTAAAATGTTATGTGCTTTTATTCTTTTTTGTTCTTAAAGTTGATAAAGCTCTAAAAGTTGTTTTGTTATATTAATATGCGGTGTTGGGGAAAGTTACTTTTAAAACTGATGTATTACAATGTTGCGTTACTCCCTAAAAAAAGTATCTTAGTGCGTTACTTAGTTACTTTTTTATTTGAAGATCAAAAAAGTAGTGCTTGAGAAGTCCTTGAAAGTCCTGTACTTGTATTTTACAGTATGTGTATGAATCCTGGTGGTGTCGTCTCATGTTTGTCATGGATAGTAGGTCGTCAGTGGGTGTTTTCATGAATCCGTGTTCATTGTGCTGCAGCAGTACTGCGGTTGAATGCAGCGCACGTCTCATGAGGAATTAGTTCCAGCTGCCCTATCATAGTCTTTATTATTTCTGTAAATGTGTTTACCGTAGATGAGTGTGTTTGTTTCCACTGCTGCAGTGTTCACTGTAGTCCATCTGTCTGTGTGTCTGTCCGTTCATCCGTCCATGTGTCCGTCTGTGTGTCTGTGGGTGTTCAGCGGTGGTGAAAGACTCTCTTTGTGTCGTTCTGCTCCCTTTTTCACTGCGTTTCTCTCCCAGAATGCCTCACACTCTTTCTCCAGGCTGGATGGTCAGGATTAAACGACAGACAAACAGACCGCGGCGTGTGTGTTTGTCGTATCTTCACTGGATTAATGCTAGTAAACAAATCCTCTCTCAGATCTGTCACAGTGTTGCATAACTCTTTGATCTGAAGGTATTTCTGATTACAATAAAAGCTTGAAAACAAACAAACATCATCAGGACAAACAGCAGCGCTCCATCTGATCTCCTGCAAACGTCTCTCTTCTCTTAGAGGATTTGGAGGAACACCGGTCGATGTGTTTTAATGTGTATGTCTGGATGTTTGTACCATCTGAGGACGTTATTAGTGGTGTTTAATAAGTCAGGCATCACTATTACTAGTGCTAATAGTTATCAGAACAAACCCTTCACACAAAGTATTAAACATTTGCACATAAAACATCTATAGATCAGAATATCACAGAGGTATGAGGGTCCACTAAGAAACCCCTCAGAGAACACCTTAGAAATGGCCAGGCATGCAAAAAACACCCAGAACATGCAGTTTCTAACACATTACTAGATCTTCTGTGAACTGATTGTACTGGTGTCAGTCTGTTGACAACATATGAACCTACATCCTGAATCCTACTGGAAAATTCCATCCCCACCCAACACACACACACACACACGCACACACACGTCTGAACTGGAGTTGGAAAATCAGATTGTTTTGCAGCTTTTGTTTTTGAATTTCTCATGTTGTTATGAATTTCTTTACAAAATGGACATTTAATGAAATGTTTGAGTGTGAAATGAGGGAGCAGCAGCATCTCACTAGTGTTTACAAGCAGCAAATGAAGTTTTGACTACTAGATGAAATTCTCTCTTTCTGTCTGTCTGTGTCAGTGCTGCATTGATAACTATGAGGACATGGTGCGGATCCTGTTGGCTCACGGTGCGACTGTCAACGCTCAGGACAATGAGCTCTGGACGCCACTTCATGCCGCAGCGACGTGTGGACACACAGGCCTCGTCAAGATCCTCATCCAGCAGTGAGTCTGTGTGTGTGTGTGTGTGTGTGAGAGAGAGAGTCTGCTTCATATTTTTGTGTGATACATTTTATTTTTCAGGTTTCACAGATGAATGAAACCCGTTCGAAAGAACAGCATTTATTTTAAATAAATCCTTTGTAACATTATAAACATCTTCACTGTCACTTTTGATCAGTTACATCCTTGATAAATAAAAGTCTTAATTTTAACAACAAAAAATTACAGATAATGTATTCACCCCCTTGTCATCTAAGATGTTCATGTCTTTCTTTCTTCAGTCATAAAGAAATTGTTTTTTGAGGAAAACATTTCAGTATTTTTCTCCATATAATGGACTGATATGGTGCCCCGAGTTTGAACTTCCAAAATGCAGTTTACATGCAGCTTCAAAAGGCTCTAAATGATCCCAGCTGAGAAAGCGAAACATCTAGCAAAATGATTTCTCATTTCCTCCAACTTTCAAATCGTCCTACACAGTGATGGGAATAACGGCGTTAGAAATAAACGGCGTTACTAACGGAGTTATTTTTTTCAGTAACGAGTAATCAAACGAATTACTGTTTCCCCCGTTATAACGCCGTTACCGACGATGAAATGCGGCGTTACTATTATTTATTATATTGTCACGGGTGAAGAATCACACGACAAGGAAAGCTGAGTGAATAGCCCCGGAGGGTGGATTTATTGACAAAGAAATACTTTAAAAGGTGAAGGGGTATCGTGGCGTGAGGCTGGTGCGGCTTGTCTGTGTCGTGCTCTCCGTGCAATCGAAAGTGGGTGGCCGGGAGGTGCTCCAGTGGGGGCAGATCGGTCACTCGCTGCTCTCTGGGAAAAAGAAAAACACAGGTTAGAGCCGTCTCGTACCAGCTTGAGACCAAGTCCATTTGGCTGAGCGGAGCGCCGGCTTATAAAGCCGGCTGTTGATTGGGAAGCAGCGGTGGCCGATCTGTGATAATGAGAGCGTGCAGGTGTGAACCGTTTGTTGCCAGGGCGACGCTGATGAGTCCTCAGACACTCGTCACATTCCCCCCCCCTAAGCGTCGTTCTGGTCCTGGGAACGAAAGAAGACAGTAGGGGTGAAATTAGGGGTGGGTGGGGAATGACCCCTGACAGACCTGCATAAGCTGTCCAAATCCGAGAGAGCCCATCCGCATTGGCGTTGGTGGCCCCGGCACGATGACGAACTTCAAAGTGGAAGTCCTGGAGCGCGAGGAACCAGCGAGTCACCCTGGCGTTGGTGTCTTTAGCCCGGGCCATCCATTGTAAGGGAGCGTGGTCGGTCACCAGGGTGAACTTGCGGCCCAAGAGGTAATATCGCAGCTCCAGGACTGCCCACTTGATGGCCAGGGCTTCCTTCTCGACAGTGGCGTAGTTTCTCTCGGCGGGGGACAGCTTCCTGCTGATATAAATGATCGGATGCTCCTCACCTTCCTGGACTTGTGACAGGACCGCTCCTAATCCTGTGTCGGAGGCATCCGTCTGCAGCAGGAAGGGGCAGCTGAAGTCTGGGGCTCTGAGCACCGGTGAGGAGGTAAGAGCGGCCTTGAGGCTGGCGAAGGCCTCCTCCGTGGCTGCGGTCCAGCGTGTCTTCTCGGGCTGCCCCTTCCTGGTCAGATCTGTCAGGGGGGCGGCTAAGGAGGAGAAGTTAGGGATAAAGCAGCGATAATAGCCCGCCAACCCCAAAAAGGCTCGTACCTGGGTCTTGGTTTCCGGTTTGGGAGCAGTGAGGATGGCCTCGACCTTCTTCTCTTGGGGTCGAATTAAACCCCGGCCGACTTGAAAACCCAGGTACTTGGCTTCTGACAGCGCTAGGTGACATTTCCGGGGGTTGGCGGTTAGTCCAGCCCGCCGGAGTTCTGAAAGCACCCTCCGCAGACGATCTAGATGGTCCTCCCATGCCTCGGAATGCACCACCACGTCGTCCAGGTAAGCGGCCGCGTAATTTTGGTGCGGCCGCAAAAGGATGTCCATCATTCGCTGGAACGTCGCGGGGGCGCCGTGGAGGCCGAAGGGAAGAGACCGGTATTGCCAGTGCCCACTAGGAGTGGTGAAGGCCGTCTTCTCTTTTGCCGTTTGAGTGAGGGGCACCTGCCAATATCCCTTTGTGAGGTTTAATGTGGATATATACCGGGCTCTTCCCAGGCGATCTAGAAGTTCATCCACCCGAGGCATGGGGTATCCGTCGAACTGTGAAACTTCATTTAGGCGGCGGAAGTCGTTGCAGAAGCGGAGGGTGCCGTCCGGCTTCGGGACCATCACGATGGGGCTGGACCATGGGCTGCGTGATGGCTCGATTACCCCTAACTTCAGCATTTCTTGAACTTCCTCCTCAATGGCCTGCCGACGAGCCTCCGGGACTCGGTAGGGCCGTTGCCTGACGATCACTCCAGGGGGCGTCCTGATGTCATGCTGGATGACGTTGGTCTGCCCGGGCCGGGAGGAGAACACATCCGGGTACTGACCGACCAGGTGTTGCAGCTCAGTCTTCTGGGCAGCCGACAGGTGTGGGTTAATGTCGACAACCACGGGATCGGTGAGACTAAGCGCAGCGAGCTGGTCTCTGGTCCCCACCCACTTCTTCAACAAATTGATATGGTACAGTTGTTCACTCCGTCTTCTACCTGGCTGTCGGAGGCGGTACGTAACCGGGCCGACTTTCTCCGTGATGGTGTACGGTCCTTTCCAAGAGGCGAGGAACTTACATGCCGACGTGGGGACCAGAACCATGACGCGATCTCCCGGTTGGAACTCCCGTGGCTGGGCTGCCCTGTTGAAATGACGTTGCTGGGCTTGTTGTGCCTTGCTGAGGTGTTCCCGGACTAACGGCATGATCCGATCGATCCGTTCCCTCATTTGTTTCACGTGTTCTATGACGGTGCGGTGGGGGGCAGGCTGCTGCTCCCAAGCTTCTCGGGCCACGTCCAGGAGGCCCCGAGGTTGACGGCCAAAGAGAAGCTCAAAGGGGGTGAAGCCAGTTGAGGCTTGTGGAACTTCCCTGATGCCGAACAGTACATACGGGACCATAAGGTCCCAGTCCCGCTTATCCTCCGCCGCTACCCTCCGGAGCATCTGCTTCAAGGTTTGGTTGAATCGTTCCACAAGCCCGTCCGTCTGTGGGTGGTAGACTGTGGTCTTCAACTGCTTCACCCGCAGCAGCCTGCAAAGATCAGCCATTAGCCGGGACATAAACGGTGTTCCCTGGTCGGTCAGGATTTCTGATGGTATCCCAACGCGGCTAGCCAGCAGAAACAGCTCCTGGGCGATGGCTTTCGCTGTGGCTTTCCTCAGGGGGACTGCTTCTGGGTAGCGGGTGGCGTAGTCCACGATGACCAGGATGTGTTCGTGTCCTCGGGCAGACTTTGGCAACGGCCCCACGAGATCTAGTCCGATGCGCTCGAAGGGCACCTCAATGATGGGCAGCGGGATAAGAGGGCTGGGGGGAGGAGTCCTGGGTGCCGTAATCTGGCAGGTCGGGCATGCTTGACAGAAAGCCTTGACATCCGCGTCAAGGCCAGGCCAGTGGAAGCGGTCCCGGATCCGCTGTGCGGTATTCGCGGCCCCTAGGTGACCTGCCATCGGGTGTGAGTGGGCGAGCTCCAGGACGGTTTCAGTTTTATTCCGTGGGACGACTAAAAGCTCCTTTTCCTCCCCCCTTCGCTGTGCAACACAGTACAGCAGGCCGTTACGGACAATAAAGTGCGGGAGAGGATGGGGCCGTGGGAGGACGTCTTCATCATCCACAATCCGAATTTGTGTCCAACAGTGTTTTAGACGGTTGTCCTCCCGTTGTGCTTTGGCAAATGAGCCCCCTCGTGCAGCCTGTTGAAAGACATCAAAAAACAGATTAGGATCGCCTTAAGAGGTTTCCCGTTGAGGAAGACGTCTGCTTCCGGGGCCGCCGGCGGAGGACCTTGATGTACAATACAGCCCGCCAGCCATGTTCGTGGCGGTGCGGAGGCGTCAGCGGTGGGCATCGGTTCGTCCGGCGGCGAGGGGACCGTGGGCCTGCTGACTGTGCGCGGGGTGCCCTCCGGCGCGCGTCGCTCCTGGACCACCCTCCGGGGAAACGGCGGCGCTCTATCCCCAGCTTCCCGGTGTCGAACCGCGTCCGCCAGCTCGATCGTTTCCACTAGTCCGAGGATGGTGGTGGGATTCTTCATCCCCACAGCTTGCTGATGGTATCGCGGGAGGGCACGTAGGAAACGATCGATCACCACCCGTTCCACTACCTGAGCGGCGGTAGGCTCTCCTTCCATTAGCCAGTGTTGGGCGAGACGAGCGAGGTCGGCTGCTTGGGCACGGGCTGGCACGCGGGCTTTATATTCCCACTCATGGAACTGTTGTGCCGCGCAGATGGATGATAAGCCCAGTCGGGCTAGGATTTCACGTTTCAACTCTGTATAATTTTCAGCCGCCGCCGGAGAAAGAGAGAAATACGCCCGCTGGGCTTCGCCGGTTAACAACGGTGCCAGCGCCGGTGCCCACTCCTCGACAGCCCAACCCTCGCGAGTGGCAGTCATCTCAAACATTTGGAGGAAAGCCTCCACATCGTCATGCGCTGTCATCTTTGGTAACAGACGTGTGGCTTGCGCTCGTGGGTCAGGTAGCGGAATTTGCTGGGCAGCGCGGAACTGGACGGCGGCTAAATCCTCTTCTGTTCTGCCCTGCCGGGTGGCGAGATGTTCAAAAAAAAAAATATATATATATATTATTTTCGTGGGGTGTTGTGCAAACGCTTGTCGGTGATTCTTCACGTATCTGCCCGCATTCTCCACCAAATTGTCACGGGTGAAGAATCACACGACAAGGAAAGCTGAGTGAATAGCCCCGGAGGGTGGATTTATTGACAAAGAAATACTTTAAAAGGTGAAGGGGTATCGTGGCGTGAGGCTGGTGCGGCTTGTCTGTATCGTGCTCTCCGTGCAATCGAAAGTGGGTGGCCGGGAGGTGCTCCAGTGGGGGCAGATCGGTCACTCGCTGCTCTCTGGGAAAAAGAAAAACACAGGTTAGAGCCGTCTCGTACCAGCTTGAGACCAAGTCCATTTGGCTGAGCGGAGCGCCGGCTTATAAAGCCGGCTGTTGATTGGGAAGCAGCGGTGGCCGATCTGTGATAATGAGAGCGTGCAGGTGTGAACCGTTTGTTGCCAGGGCGACGCTGATGAGTCCTCAGACACTCGTCACAATATAGAGAAAGATACAGAGCGAGAGAGTCTTTTGTATCATGCAGAACTGACGCGCTATATGTAAACAACATTCTTTTTTGTATTTTCCTGTCAAAATAACGGAGGTCCTTCGGAATTCTCCAGCTTCTAAGAACTGCCGGTTTCTCCGGTTGTAGGCGGAACTAATGCGCAAACGGCAATCTCATTGGCTGGCGCTCACCAATGATCGTCCCTGTTTTGATTTCAGCAAATCAGTTCGAGTGAACGCAGACAACGTAATTAATATTCATGAGCCCAGCAGACCATTAATCTTTAGTGCATTTTATATTGTTGTTAGTAGTAGAATTCGTAGTAGTTTTATCAGTATTATTTTCCCCCCCTTTTTTATAGATACACTAAATGACAAACAATATCTTAAGCACCACCACCAGTCCTAAGATCAGTCAACATGACAAATGCATTCGTACATGGTTATTCTAGTAGTTCTAATTACTAAAGTTTAATGCTAAATTATTATAATATAATATTATACTGCTTGACAGCAAAAGTGTACTTTCAGATATTTAAAAAAAAAAAAAAAACTAGCAACAACAACAAAAAATGTACTAGCCAATGGCTATTCAATTGCCAAGCTGTCCATAGAAGATTGATAATATTTACAATATTTTATTTTTTAATTTGATAGGTGTCTGTCACATCAACATTAAAATACATTATAGTAGATTAGTGTACAATGTTTTATAATAATAACTGATTCTATTTAGTGTCCATTTCATTCATTTAACATACTTAATATTGGGGACATCCAAGTTACTTGACATATCTGAGCATTTTTCTAAAAAAAAGTAACACAACAGTTACTTTCCCTAGTAATTAGTTACTTTTATAATCATGTAACTCAGTTACTAACTCAGTTACTATTTGTGAGAAGTAACTAGTAACTCTAACTAATTACTCTTTTACAATAACATGCCCAGCACTGGTCCTACATCGCATCTACATGTTTTACCTTTTTTTGTAAAGGGCGTTTGACCTTCTTTACGTGTTCACTTTGTAAACACCGGGTTGGTACTTCTGCAGCAATGTAGAGTGATTTTAAAATCAGAGGAGAAAAAAATGTTTCCCTCAAAAAACATAATTTCTTTATGACTGAAGAAAGAAAGACATGAACATCTTGGATGACAAGGGGGTGAGTACATTATCTGTAAATGTTTGTTCTAGAAGTGAACTAATCCTTTAATGCAGAAACTGTTCTGGTGTGATCTGTGATGATCTGGTCTCTCCGCAGCGGCGCTGATCTCTTAGCAGTGAATTCAGACGGTAACATGCCCTATGACCTCTGTGAGGACGACCCCACGCTCGACATCATCGAGACCGCCATGGCCAACCGAGGTGAACTTCAGATCCTCCAATCACTGCCTGTGCTGATGTCATCAGACGTTTGATTTATTTTATGAGTTTGTTTCAGAAGATTAAGACTCAGGATGAGATCTGAGTGTTTCAAGTAGCAGATCTCGTTACTGAATGACGAGATTTGGAAAGATTGGATTTTTCCGTTCTGGTTCTTACTGCGATTATGACGTAAAACACTGAACAGAACAGAAACAGCATTATTAAAATTCATCACCCAACAGTCAAACAGTGAGTTTTTAATAACTGATTAAAAGTAGTTTACCGAAAGATCTAGATGAATTCATCCTGAGCTCCATTAGAATCATTTATACTCATTTTTTCACAGTGTTTTGTGTGACTGTCGGTGTCTGACGGCCTCAGCCAATCACACTCTGAATCAGATCAACTCTTGCCACTCTCTGTTTGATTGACAGCTGTATTGACCAATCATTGTGTGCATGACAGGAATCACACAGGAGATGATCAATGAGACGAGAGCAGCGGTGGAGAGGAAGATGCTGGGAGATATTCAGAACCTCCTGCAGGACGGAGCCGACATCAACCAACACGACTCCCAGGGGGCCACACTGGTATACACACACACACACACACACACACACACACACACACATGTTGTGTTTACATGTTTTATGGGGACATTCCATAGGCGTAATGGTTTTTATACTGTACAAACCGTATTTTCTATCGCCCTACACTCTACACCTAAACCTAGCCCTCACAGGAGACTGTGCACACTTTTACTTTCTCAAAAAAACTCATTCTGCATGATTTATAAGCCTGTTTCCTCATGGGGACCTCACAAATGTCCCCACAAGGTCAAAATTTACTGGTATTACTATCCTTGTGTGGACATTTGGTCCCATAACGTGATAAATACCAGGCACACACACACACACACACACACACACACACACACAGATATTCTATTTGAACATTCAATTTTATTAAATGCTCATTTCAGCATTTAAAATACTTGCATTGCTGATTTCTATTTCATAAAGGCATTTTTTTAATTAAAGTGCATTAAGTTAATTATGTTAATGCATTAACTAAATGTGACCCTGGAGCGCAAAACCAGTCGTAAGTATCACAAGTATATTTGTAGCAATAGCCAAAAATACATTGTATGGCTCAAAATGATCAATTTTTTTTTAATGCCAAAAATCATTAGGATATTTCATGTTCCATGAAGATATTTTGAACATTTCCTACCGTAATTTTTTATTAGTAATATGCATTGCTAAGAACTTCATTTGGACAAAATCTTTCAGATTCCAGATATTTAAATAGTTGTATCTCAGCCAAATTTTGTCCCATACGTCAATGGAAAGCTTATTTATTAATCTCAGTTTTGAAAAATGTACCCTTATGACTGGTTTTGTGTTCCAGGGTCACAAATGTGATCTATTTGTTGTTTTAGAGTTGAAATAATTTGTATCAGTTTCTCCTGTGAATCTAATAAAGTCAGGTTTATTTATATTGATCTTTTCACAGTACACATTGTTTTCAAAGCAGTTTTACAGACAATCAGGATGTTAGTGTTTCTAATATCTGAACATCTTCATGGCTGATAGTGGCATTCATCAGATCAGAAGTGGTTGTGATACAGTAGCTGCAGGTGTTGAAGTGAGTGTTGGAGTTGTTAGTGTTTTTGGAGAGGTTGATTATGTACAGTCATTAACCAGGCTCTGACTAACTGAAGAACTAGATTGTTATTTACAGCAGTGGTCTTCTGTTGTCTGTGATCGGGGTTAATGCAGCACGGCTCTGCCGTCTGTTTACACGCTCTCCTTTCATCATTCAGATACCAGACGCTTTTACCGGAGCATTGTGTCAGCGTCACGTAATGCATCCGCCGACACGCTGAGTGTGTTCAGAGCCTCTCAGACGGAGTGTTCATGTATTTATGATGCTGAATGAAAGCAAATGAGATGAACTGGAGTATTCAGAATGAACATCACAACATGCTGAGCTGATGTTTTCATCAGACACGTCCCGCTCCTGTTTGCTCCAGTCTAGTGATCGGCCTCATGGGAGCCGGATCCGCCCATACTAATGTGTTTTAGTGCCGGTCCTGATGGATGATAACATTTCCATCTGCAGTAGTTGTGTTGCACATGCAAATCTAATTCTTACTCTTATGTAAATACTACTGTATGAGTTCTCATTCGGGTCATGTTATGTTTATGTGTGTGTGTGTGTGTGTGTGTTTTCAGCTGCACATCACAGCGGCGAACGGTTACGCACAGGCTGCAGAGATGCTGTTAGAGGGCGGAGCCAGAACGGACATGAGGGATTCTGACGGGTGGACGCCGTTACACGCCGCAGCATGCTGGGGACAGGTACACACACACACACACACACACACACCGTACACTCAACACACATACACAAATACAGTAAAATAAACAGTAATACTATGAAATATTATTACAATGAAAAGCAGTTATTTTAAGAGTTTAGTAGAAGAGTAAAGAGAGGCTTCTTTCTAAAACATAATAAATATCTTATGTATTCTAAACTTTTGACCAGTAGTTTATGTATGTGATGGCTGATAACCATTAATTGGCTTTTAAATATTATAATTATAAATGATACTTAATGTTTTAGAAATTATTATAATTGTTATAATCATCACTATTATTTTAAATCTACTTTTTGTCTTAACTATTTTGTCATAACTATTGATTTTAGTTTTCATTTTTTAGACTACAAGTATAGATTTATAATAATAGTGATGATTATAACAATTTATGATTATAACAAAGATGATTATACCAATTATAAACATCTTATAAACATCACAACATTGTAATGTTCTGTATGAAAGATGAATATTAATTTTGAAATGTACAGATGGGAGTAGAGCGCCTGTGAAGTTTAACTCCTCAAGTGTTCTTGAAAGTTAAATCTTTACTGTAATCCGCCAAGTTAATGATCATGTACATCACAGCAGATTGAGCGAGCAGTGCATTTATTACATTTACATGTTCATTTAACCAAACCACTTACAAATGACACTGTAAAAAATGATCAAAATGTAATAATTCATCAGTAATGAGCATTCACTGGTTATTTTAGAATTATTTATATATGATCAAACTTATTTTTGTTATATTTTCAGATTTAATTTTCATTTTAGATTAGAACTTTTTTATTAGTTAGTAATTTTAGTGCTTCAACTTAAATTTATTTCAGTTAGTTGGCAAGGCAGCATCTTTAATTTATATTTTATTTCAGCTATATTTCAACTAACAAAACTATATTTCAGTCACAATTATAACCCTGGCGTCCACAGTTAAATGGATAAATGGTGATGGATGTGTCCGACTCATCACTCTATAATAATGCTAATGAATTCTAATAATAACACTAATGAATGATAAAAACGATGAATCTTCTCCTGCAGGTCCATGTGGCCGAGCTGCTGGTTTCTCACGGTGCCAATCTCAACGCCAAAACGTACATGGAGGAGACGCCCATAGGTACAAACCCAAACCCATCAGAATGAACCTGATCAGACTCTATTAATGACTGAACCTGATCCCGCTCATCACAGCACAGAGTTTACGCACGGACAGAGTGTTTTTGAGTAAAATAGATCTTTATAATGCAGAAAACAATCAGCGAGATGAATGCCAGAAAACATGACAGTAATCATTTGTTTTTATTATTCATCTGCTTTTCTTCCCGTGTTTTAAGTCTCTCAGCGGCGTTTTGTTGTGAAGTGAATGTTGTGGTTTATCTGGAGACTCCTGCTCGTCTGTGAAGGTTTATGCTCATCATAAAATGAATATTCTCCTCTAAGACCGTTTTTATTGCTGTCGGTAGTCGTCTGTCTCAGTATATGACACTAGTTAGTTACTGTAACCAGCACTGATCTGGACACACACGAGACTCAGGAAAACGGCAGTGAAACACTCATCTGTGTGACTGACCGTCAGAATCAGGTGTTTGAGAGAGATGTGAGATATGTCCCTCATAAACGCCAGACTGGACTGACAATCCAATATCCCATGATTCATAGCACCTATTCCTTTTTTTTAATAGGACAACTTCATGAATAAATCTCAGTAGACAGTAAAAGCCCAGGAGCTTTAATCATGTATGTGTGTGTGTGTTCAGATCTGTGTGAGGATGAGGAGTTCAGGAATCATCTGCTGGAGTTGAAGCACAAACACGACATCATCATGAAATCACAGCTGAAGCACAAGACGTCTCTGTGCCGCCGAACCAGCAGCGCCGGCAGCCGCGGGTACATCTCACACACACACATTCTTGCATTTGTGGTTTACGGGGACTCTCCATAGGCGTAATGGTTTTTATACTGTACAAACCGTATTTTCTATCGCCCTACACCTAAACCTAGCCCTCACAGGAGACTGTGCACACTTTTTGAATTTCATAAAACACTGTTTAGTATGTTTTTTTTAAGCCTTTTGTTTTACGGGGACACAGGAAGTGTCCTCATAAACCATGTTTACGTTGTAGTACCCATGTCATTATACACATTTGTGTCCTCATAAACCATATATACCAGAACACACACACACGTACATTTCAATATGTATACATGCTGACACCTGCTGGCCATTGATGAACACTGCACATGCTGATTCCTCAGTGAACTGGTGACATGGCATAGACTCCTATTGTTTTATATACGGTTCTACTCATAAATATAATCTGACAGAACACATACTGCAGTTTTACAATAAGCACATCCCTAAAAGGAGGTTTTGTCAGGTTTAGTTCACTTCTGGAAACAAATTTCCTACAAATATGGTTACATAGGCATAAACACACACACATACTGACACCTGCTGGCTGTTCACAAACACTGCACAGATTCACACACACACACACACACTGCTGGAGCTTCACAGACACATCAACAAACAAGAACTGCTCCATTTCCATTGAATGAAGTCGTCAGGTTTATTAGCCAGTCTTAAACTGGTCTGTTTTGTGGTGATTACATCACAATTTCACGTGTGTGTTCTCTTTGTGTGTGTGTTTGCAGGAAAGTGGTGCGGAGGGCCAGTCTGTCCGACAGACACAATCTCTGCAGGAAGGAGTATCAGACCGAAGCCATCGTATGGAGAGGAGGACGAGAGGAAGAGGAGCGAGAGCGAGAGTCCGACCAGGAAAACAGCCATTCGGTGAGTAAAAACTTTACTGCACTCAGAAACCAAACACAGAGCTCCTTCAGTGAGTCCACAAGATACTGCATCCTATTCATATGATGATGATGATGATGACGTTAATAATAATTATTTATTAGTATTATTATTAGCAACAGTAATTTTTTTCATGTTCAGCCCATTTAAAAAAAACACTAAAATTATATATTTTTTACTTTTACTTTAATTTTAAAATCCTAGAATTTTAGCAAAAGTAATATTTTGTTAAACTTTTTAAACTTTCAAACAACATATTAGAACAGCCCATTAAAAGCCCTGGATTCTTTCATTCCAAGTATTTTTTTTAGGCAAGGCAAGTTTTTTTATATAGCACATTTCATACACAGAGGTAATTCAAAGTGCTTTACATAAAAGGAAGTAGAATAATCATAAAAACAATAATAAAAACAATAATCACAAAAAAGGAAGTAGAACAATCATAAAAACAATGATCACAACAATAAAACAAAAAATGTAAAATGTAAAAACTGATTGATATAATGATTTTAAAATAAGTTTAAGACAGTTTAAAAACAGAAAATGATTATACATAATGCAATCAAAAACCCAGTCAACTTGATTTTTATATTATTATCTTAAATCTGTTATTATTAGTAGTAGTAGTAATAATAAACACTAATAATGATTATTTTTTTTAAATATAAGCATATTAGCAACAGTAATAGTAAATGTTTTTTCTGTATTTTTTTTAAACACATAAACCTTTGAATTTTATTCATATTTTCACAATGTGAAATTTCCTTTAGTTTTTTTTAAATTGCATTTTATTACACAGCAAACTGCAATGTAGTTTACGGTAGTTTTTAACATGCTCTTCATTCCAGTTCAGAGACACATATCATAACCAACATGTTCTGGAGCACATAGTACATAGTTCAGCCAAAAATGATCATTGAGTCATCATTTACTCACCCTTGTGTCATTTCAAAAACAAAAGACTGCTTTATCTTCTAAACACAAGTGAAGAAGTTTTAAAGTAATCTGGGAGGTTTCTCTCCTGTTACCGAAAGTCCAGGTGATCACAACATAAAAGATCCAAAAAGTTCATAAATGTCTCTTAAATGTATCACTATGAATCGAGCAGTTTAATCCAAGTCAGTGTGGTGCGGAAATCACTCTATCAGAAGAAGCAGTGTACAGATTCACTGTAGATTTGAGTATTAGACAGGAACTTCAGTTGTGTTTTGTGTTGATGTTTTGACTTCCTGTTTGCAGACGCAGCCTAACGATGCTCCTCGATCACCCGGGATCTTGAAGGACGGCAGGCGACAGAACGGCACCATCTCCGGCGCTCCAGCGCCGACCACTTCTAACGGTGACCCTGTGACCCCTGACCACCGTGACCCTGACCCCTCACCCTCCGCCGAGGAGCCCAAGTCCAAAGATCGCCCACAGACGCTGTCCGAACTCAAGAAGCAGCGCGCCGCCGCCAAACTCCTCACCCAGCCCGTCCTCAACGGCCACCTGGGAAACGGCTCCACCAAAGGCAGTCCCGAAGATCCGCGCATGCCGCTCGTCTCGTCCAACGGCAGCGCGGTCTACTTCACGCCGGCCAGCGGAGACCCGCCCCTGCTGAGGTTCAAGCAGCCAATAGAAGACGAGGATCCCAAGACTCACAGCTGCTGCTGCATCTCTTAAATTCCGAGCGTCTGATTGGTCGAAGCCCGTTAGTGCTTTTATTTCTCATTCCGATCCTGGAAGTTTGAAGAGGCGTTTAGGAGAGTCCGATGACCCCTCTCTGAACCCTGCGCAGGAACAGGAACTTCTCAATGGAGGAAGGAAGGCTTCCAGGTTAAATGTTTGACTTGTGCTTCTCTTTTTCACTTCCAGCCGCCGACCGAACAACAGTGACGATTCATTCCACCTGTATAATGTGCGATTGTGCAGATGTTCACGTTCGTGGTGTTGTACAGACAGACAGACGTGTTCCTGTGGGCGGCCGGCGCTCTCCTGTACAGTATTTATTTGTATATGTGCATAGAGTCACTCTTCTATAAGATTATTTATTGTATTCCAGAGAGATGAAGTGACGGATGCAGCACAAACCAGTTCGGGACGCGTCAGTATTTTTCTACGACAGTGTTATGAGGACCAGATGAAGTATTCGAGCGCATCTCACGCCCAACTCACATTTCACACTCAAATCACAACAACTGCATAGCCTGTGATATTTTGTTGCATTGTGGAGTACTTTAACTCCAAAAGCTGCAGAACGACTGTAACTTCATTTAAATCAGCAGCACAATAAATACTAACATGATGCAAAAATGCTAAATAATTGAAATAACTTATCAGCTTAAATATATCGTTACTTTTTCAATTTTACAGACATTCCTAGTGAGATTATGTGAAACACTTACTCTTCTGAAAATATCACAGTGCAAAAAAAAAAAAAAATCCCCAAGTTCATTTGATGTGAAATATGACTTAGACGTGTTTATATGAAGGAAGCATTGACCGAACCCTTCGCATGCTCCCTGTGAAGGCTTTATTTATTTCGTTGGATCTGCTCGATTGTGACGCTCTGCTCTCGAGTGCCAAAGTCTTCCAGAATGATGGACGTCAGAAACGGCCAATGAGGTTCCAGTGCCACTCCCGTAGCCCCGCCCACTCCTCAACACTCGCTGCATTCACGCGTCAGAGGCGGGAAGGAATGTAAATAATGCTTGGAATGCCTTTCCTTCAGATGATGGAAATGGTGGCGCAGAAATGTGAGCTGGTGTTCACGAAGGGCACGAACAAATCCAGACGCGCGCACACAGCCATCAGTCGTAGCGTACGCTCGTACACTCGTGCAGTATTCTGTAGCCTGTGATTCTGAAACTGAAATAGAAATATGAGTTCACATGTGAGGAGTTCTGCTTCCATTTCTACTGAGGAACATGAAGGGAAAAGAGCATCACAACTACTGATTTTATAATTACTGGAATATACTGATCACTGTATTAACATATTTTCAATAAATTGTATATTTTGATCAGTTTCTAAACCGTCTGTGTCATCAGTGCTCAGTGAAGCGTGTCTGATCAATCAAACGCTGCACAGATCTCTGGGATTGTTGGCGAATTGTGGCGACCGCAGGCTGATGTTTAAGGAAGTGATTATTGAGTCATCAGCGTGTCTGTAATCCGCTGGCAAATGATCAGCTGCAGTGAGTCAGCAGTCATCCACCAACGAGGAACAAAACAGAGAAACACGTGCTCGCTGTAAATACTGATTCACTCTGTTTTCATCAGCTGCTCTGTGATCCTGCTTTTGTACTCCACATTTATTTCATATTCAATTAACATTTTTAATTTATAATAAACTCCTGCAAAATGACGTGACTTACAGAATAAAACTTACTTTAATATACATTAAAATAGAATTTATTCTTGTAATCAAAGCTGAATTTTTCAGCATCAGTGTCACATGATCCTTCAGAAATCATTCTAATATGCTGATTTGCTGCTCAACAAACATTTCTGATTATTAGCGATGTTGAAAACAGTTGTGCTGCACAATATTTGTGTGAAACGTGCGAGACGTGACTAGAAAGTTCAAAAGAACAGCACTTATCTGATACAGAAATCTTTTGTAACATGTCTTTACTAATATTACCTTTAAGGCCTGATCAAACCATACAATTATCCATGTTGAAAACAGTTGTGCTGCTCAATTTTTGTCTGGGAACTCTGATACATTTTATTTTTCAGGATTCACAGATGAATGGAACGTTCAAAAGAACAACATTTATTTGAAATAGAAATCGTTTGGAACAATACACTGTACGCTACTGTTCAAAAGTTTGGGGTTAGCAATATTTTTGTTCTTTTTTTAAAGAAATTAATACTTTAATTCAGCAAGGATCTGTTAAATTCTAACCAAAAAGATTTCTGTTTGAATAAATGCTGCTCTTTTTAACTTTTCACTGATAAAAACTTTTGAACGCATTATATATGCTTTTTTTCTTCTGATAATATTCTGGTTTGCTCTTTGTTCTTTTACAACCTGGGTGTTTCTGTAAATGTAGGCGATGCAGTTTAATCACAGGCTTAAACTCTCAGTGAAAGTCAGAGGGTGGAGAAAAATAACGCTCTGCTTTTCTTTTTGGTTTTTAATGAACTGCTTGTCTTGTAGATTCAAACAGCAGAGGAAAATGACTCTCAGCAGGAAACATTAGTTACTAAACAGATAAACAAAGGCACAGCGGGAGTGAATGGCATTGAGGAGGAGGACGTTACACACACTTTCTCTCACTGTGTGATTCTCTGTGGGGTTTTGGCTCTCAGATAATGAATAAAGTGCCTGGCCTTCATAAAGCTCCTCTATCTCACGAAGCAGCTCTGAGTGGAGGGTGTGACTCCATCCGGCCGTTTCCATCCTTGATTCTTGTCTTTTGTTGGACCTCGATGGTGGAGTAATCTTTTGAACTCCACCCGAGCAGACGAGTCCCTCACAAAGTTCAAGAAACGCCTCAAATGTTGAAATACATTCATTCGGCAGGTCTGAGCTCTTGTTTAGTCTTTGGGTAAAAGCTTCTGCAAACAGCTCATAAATCACAATGAATCATCATGAACTAATATGTCAGCATAAACGGTTGAGAGCGTTTTGAATAAATCAAATCAAACAATGTAAAGATGCAGATTCATGATCTAGTTCATTTTGAGAATATATTAATACATTAACGCCTAAATGATCTTATAATCTTTAAATGACACCAATGTCATTGTGAAATATGATGATCTGATGGGATTTATTGCTCAACGAGTGTATGAGTTGAATTGCATAACAGAGTTTTATATTTACGCTTGTGCAACACATTCATAATAATGCAGGAAGGATTCTGAGCTCATTGCTTTTTATTAAAACAAGCATTGTGAATGCAGTTATTATCTGACAGCAGTGATCTGTCAAACACACGCCAGAGATGAACCCAGATCATTGTGTGGTTTGATCAGGCCTTACAAAAAGTGTTACAAAAGATTTCTGTCAAATAAGTGCTGTTCTTTTGAACTTTCTAGTCACGTTTCACACAAAGATTGTGCAGCACAACTGTTTTCAGCATTGCTAATAATCAGAAATGTTTCCTGAGCAGCATATTAGAATGATTTCTGAAGGATCATGTGACACTGAAGACTGGAGTAATGATGCTGAAAAATTCAGCTGCGCATCACAGAAAACAATTGTAGTTTTACAGATATTTACATGGAAAACAGCTATTTTAAATTCTAATAATATTTCAGATTTTTTTCTGTATTTTCGATTAAATAAACGCAGCCTTGCTGAGCAGAAGACTTCTTTCAAAACCATTAAAAAAATCTTTCTCACCCCAAACTTCTGCAGAGTACTGACAGATAATTCTTTTTACTGCAGCCTGCATTTATTGCAGGAAGGCAATTTAAATAATTAGGCATTTTTTTTTTAAATAAAATACTTTTGAAGAAGGAAATACAAACACATCCAGACACACGATGGTGATTTAAAACATCTTCATCTTTTGAAACGGGAACAAACGTCAAAATATCTCGTAGTGAAACAAGATACTTGGACGCTTTAGTTCCTCCAGTGACGAAACACAGCGATCACCGAAACAAAGGCAGCTGTGTCATTTTAACGCTGAATATCATCCGTGCACGCGCGGATCCGATCAGGTGCGTCTCGGGTTGTTTTTCATGGCGGTTTTCCAGCTTCCCCTTTTAAAAGCACGTGTGAATTCCAGAGCAGCAGCTGCACCAGTGACTCAGTCTGTCCTGCACTAAACAGCCTCAGTCAGCGGGTGAAATGTCAGAGATGTGCACAGTTTATTTAAATAAGGGAGAAAAGTTTCACCACATCCGGTGAAGCTGAATTACACACAGCCACTGTGAATGTGAGAGTGGCGCTTCTCCCTGCAGCTTTACTGATGTTGGCGTGTTACATTTCATTCCCGGGCAGTTTGCCCGCACGATTAACATGTCAAGACAAGGCTTGTTTTACATCCGGATGGGGAGAGCAAAGGACAGTTAGAGACGTGCGGCATCAGCGCTCACATTACATTGTGTAAACCTCCTCAGTGTGTGATTAAACGACACTTTCAGTGAGTTAGTGCACCTGCTGATGTGCGGCTCTTATTTGAATGTTTCATCCAGTGAACGGAGGGAGGCGGGTCTTCACGGATGATCACCGATCAGCTGAGGCGGGCTCGTCACACGCTCACGCTCGTATCATATTTAGCGTTATTCCCGTTTATGTCGGAGCGATGTTTCACTGTCGGAGGAGCGTTTCTGCAGCGTCTTTATTCCTGCAGCGTCTCAACTTCACCGGACCGCTGCAAGAACTCAACGCGAGCCGCTCATTCCGTAACTCCCGCGCGGCGTGCTGCAGCCGTGTTTACCGACGATTAACTGCAAGCAAACCTGTCCTATCTCGTTCCTGTTTACACGAGACTCCGTTCGGATCGCCGCCGGATCTCGTTACACACGCGCGAATGGCGGCGGCGTTTGCTTTGAACGCTGCAGCGCCGCGGCGGGAATACAGCGACTCGAGGAACCGCGATAGAAACGTGCTCAAACTCAGTGAACTTGAATCGTTCCCGACCGTTCGTTCTTCGGCTCCTGTCACGATCCAAACGAGACAATCGTCCACGACGCCCGAGAAGACGCGAGACGAAAGCGCCGCTAATATTCAAACGGTACGTCAAACATAAGGAGTTACAATGAAACTGTTTCTGTTTAAAACTGTTACTTTGTTGCGTGCTATTATTTACAATAGCGAGTTCTGGTGTTCTTGAACGTGCTGTGTTGTCTTTGTTCCGCTCTGAGCGTTTAACCTTGTGAGAGTAGTTTAGGTCGTGTTTTTCGCTTTTATCGATCGGGTTTGATGTTCAGGTTTCTTCTCAATGTTTATATTGTTATTTTACTTCCTCTGTCTGGATACAGAAACTCTTTCTTGAGGTTACTACAAACTCTCTGTTCTTCTGAACGCAGTTCACTGTGGTGCACTGGCTCTGGTGCAGATGCAAATGCTGTTATACCATTCGTGGTAATGCTGTGGTATTTTAATCAGGGTTATAATCGTGTTTGCATTGACTGGTTTGTTTAGTTTTAGCTCAGCAGCTGATGTAGTTAGTCATCTTTCACTTTCACTGTAATGTCAGGCTAGAATGCAGATCATTCCTGATGATGCTGCTCTTCTGGTTTGGTTTCTCTGTGTGTTTATGTGAGTGTGTGTTATAGTGTGTGTTTGTTTACTTGTTTAACTAGTGAGTTCCAGATGCCCTCACTTCTATTGTGAAATACTTTGTCTACCCACTAGTGAGGCATTTGCCAGGTTGTCACTAGTTTAAATGTATAAATCAGCCAAAAGCTGTTGTTGATGTGAATCTAGTGTTCTGCACATGTCTGTGTTACAGAAAACATCATTCACCTGATAGAAAATCAATGGAACGTGTGTGTGTGGTTAGTAAAGCATTAGTTTAATAACACTAGTCTTTAGTGGGGTTATGTTTGTTGGGGTCAGCGGGAGCATTTGGCGTTTCTCCACAGATTTTGTTGGATCAGTCAGTGTTTGTTTCCTGGTCAAAGGTCACACGCAGCCTTCACCCAACATCTGCTTCCTTCCTTTGGCTTTTAGCTTTGTAAGTTCCTAAGTTCATTTTCAGTGTACTGTTTATTGCTAATTAGTAATGGCACAAATCACAAAAAATTTCAAGACACGGTTGCAAACTTCATAGAAAAGAGTCTGTTTGACTTTAACTTGATTTATTGAGGCTGTGAGTTTGTGAAGGTTAATCACATCAGTGCTGAAAAACAAACATTTCTTAATGAGTTGTAAAATACTTTGCCTTGATTGTGTGTGTATATACAATATTACAAAAACAAACAGCAAAAAAGTAGTATTAAAATAAGGTGCTAAATAATTGATAAAATATATACCAAATGTAATTTTTTTTTTTTATTTATTTATTTTTTCTCTTGACTGTAGCTGGCAGCCTGGCACAAACACATCTTAACAGTTGATGAATGGCTGAATTATTAATTTTGTAATTTTATCTGAATATATATATATATATATATTTTATTATTATTATTTTATTTTATAATAAATTAAAAAATTAAAAAAAAAAGTAAACATTTAGGGTAAGATGGGTCACCCAGAATTGGCAGAGTGGCATGCTGTTAATGTGTCATTATTTTTATAATTTAATACTTGTTGTAACTGATTAGGTTATGATTCAGTGTTTCCATGGATTAAATGCATCTTTGCTTGCATTAAAACATACAATTGAGTGAAGTGCTGATATAATGACATCTCTTCATTTAAAATACAGGCAATTAAATATTCAAAAATTTTGTATGTGTACATAAGAATAATTTGACCTCACATAGTCAAAATCTGATTTTAAATATAGCGATGAATGTAGTATTTTATGTACACGCACTGTAATAATGTAGACGTGTAGTACAGTAGCATAAATTTCTGTGAAGCGTGTGATTTATCATGACAGCTGTAACGTCTGTGTGTGTAGATTGTGAAGTTTTGTGTCTCAAACACTCTTATCTTACACAACACACCATTGTGTCTGTTTGAACACTGGCACGTTGCCCCACACACACACACACACACACACACACGACTGGCGTCTCTGTGGCGATGAAAGCCTGTGTTCTTTGTGTTGTTGGAGGTTGAATTGGGTCACGTTTGTCACACGAGGACCAACACAAACACACTGATTTGTCGTGTAAACAGACGCTTCTCATTGGTTTCTCCAGTGTTTGGTTTCTGCTCAGCGTTTCTTCTGACCATAGAACTGTATAAATTTAGACGTTGATGCTGCACAGACAGATTTCAGTGTTTGCTAAAGCACAGACAGTCGAATCTACTTCTACTGGACGATTAGAGCTAAACTGAGCTCTGCTGTTTATTTCTGAATCTTCGCTCACAGCAGCTCTTCAGTCATTGGCTCCCGCGGGAGTCACTCGAGAGATTCTGCATTCTGATTGGTTGTGGTCTGTCAAGCTCCTCCCAGTGAGGCCATTTGGCAGCTTTCACAGGCCTGATTTAGGACATCCTGGTCTCTCTGTCAGAGGCTCGTGGGCCGAATCTTGTATGTCTGATGTATGAAGTCTTTCTTCTGTTTGCGTGTCTCAGCAGGATCAGGTGTCGTCCGTGTCTGGCGCTGAAGGTCAGAGGTCAGATGAGAAGCCCAGTAAGACGCAGCAGCTCAGGAAGGTGTTTAAGGAGTACGGGGCCGTCGGCGTCTCCTTCCACATCGGAATCTCACTCATTTCTCTGGGAATGTTCTACCTCGCCGTCTCCAGGTAAGATTTATAGTCCTGATTTGACCAAACTACAGTCACATCTGCAAAATTAAACGTATATCTGCTGTTTCATTCCATTTTTTTGTTTTCATTTTACTATCTAGAATAATATATAGAAATAATATGAAGAGTTCAGATGCAAAAGCCTCTAAATCCATCTGACGTTTTTCTTTAAAATGAGCATTTGTTTCTGGCTACTTTGTATAGGTTTCTGTGTAAGTACTGGTACTTCTGATTGGGCTGAGGCTGGAATTTAGCGAGTTTGAAGTAAAAATAGTTGATGAATGTATAATATGTGTCAGGAGCATTCACTCACTATCATTATCTCATTTTTGACCGAGCTAAAATGGCTTTTAGCTGGTTTTGCATCTGAACTCTTCATATATTATATATAGATTTGTATCCAGGTCATTCATGAGTTCAAGAAAACATTAGGCTTGATTTCACCAAACTACAGTCAAATATATATTGAAATTTATTATTTACTATTGAAAAATTAAATTTAAAAAGATGTATCCTGGCCAGATTCTTCTTTCTTTTTTTCTTTCTTTCTTTCTTTTTTTTTTTTTTTAACCAATTATGTTTATAATTAAATATACTGTATGTTTATGCCAATTTCATTTGGATTTTCCAACAGAATGTACAACTATTTTTTTGAAAAAATAATTATAAAAATGAAGAAAAAAGATATATACTGTACTAATGTACCAAAAATCACTGAAGAATCTGAGAAATTATTGCAATGATTATTATTAATGTGACTTTATTTTAGTATCATTGCTGTTTTATTCATATGTTTTTTTATATTTTATGTTTTCAAATGTTTTTTAAAAAAGTTTTTTTATTTTATTAATTTTGTATTAATTTTATATATTTTATTTTTTAGTTTCAGATATTTCAGGATATCACGTTGAATAAAAAAGTGGAAAAAAAAAAAAAAAAAAAAAAAAAGTTGGCATGGCAATATTTATTTTATATCACTTAACATTTATTTCAAGTTTGAATGTTTCATCCAGTGATTTTTACATGACATTTTTAAGACAGACTGTTTAAGTTTTCCTGCTTCCAGATTTTATACTTAATTAATATCTAAAAATTTCCTGTTTAATTAACATCTTTATATAATAGATATTCATAACAGTTTTTTATTTTGTAACACACTGACTCTTATTTATTGCACACTTGCATCACTTTTTTTCAGTCCAGGTTTTATCTTAACCAGCATTATTATCAATGGACATTAAGTATTCTGTATTTTGAATGTTTGTTTTTACGTATATTTTTATGTATATATATATATCTATATTACACTGCTTTTACTGAGGTAGAATCACTAATGTGGTTCATTGCATTTACATTCATTCATTCATTCATTCATTCATTTATTCATTTATTTAGCAGATGCTTTTATCTTAAGTGATTTATGAGTACATGATTGATTGTTTCTGTTCTTGCGTGTGTGTTTCAGTGGGTTGGACATGGCAGCTCTGCTGTGTAAGCTGGGCTTCAGTGAGTCTGTGGTTCAGTCCAGGATGGCGGCGGGCACCAGCACGTTTGTTTTAGCGTACGCCGTCCACAAGCTCTTCGCTCCGGTGCGGATCAGCATCACGCTGGTGTCCGTGCCGCTGATCGTCAGACACCTCAGGAAGACGGGACTCTTCAGAGCCGGCCCGTCCGGCCCGTGAGCTCCGACGACGCGTTCATAAGCTTCTCCAAAGCGCTTCATTCATACTCGACTACGACACTAATTTACTGCGGTGTGCAATGTGAACGTGATGCTTTGGGTGGAATGGTGTAGAGACGAATCGAGTGCCTCTCGCGACACGACTGCTGATTCGAGTCATTTTCTGATCAGGACTTTCATGAATGTTCTTCAGTTTTAAGCTCTACAGTCCTTATGTGATGTTTGATGACATTTCTTGATTTTATCAGCTGTGATTTTTCTAAGTTTATTAGTTGATGAAGGACTGTGATGTGTTGGTTTGTCTTATTGTAAGACAGTTGAATTAATTTAGTTCACACTAATGTTAATCACCTCTATCAAACAGGCTTTTTAGGAGATTTCAGGACTTTTGTGACTGTTAATTATATTGAAACTTTCATTGTATAATATTATTGGAAATCTTAATATTGTAAAGACAATGTTATATTTGGCTGTTTAATTATATAATAAAATATATGCCTTATAAGGACGGACTGGTTTTGTTTCTTTTTTTTTTCCTTCTTTCCTTTTTTCTTATGTAAGTAAGTATCACGGGTCTATTTGTAGCAGCAGCCAACGATACATTGTATGGGTCAAAATTATCGATTTTTCTTTAATGCCAAAACTCGTTAGGATATTAAGAAAAGATTGTGTTCCATGAAGGTATTTCTCCTACCATAATTATATCAAAACATTTTATTAGTAATATGCATTGCTAAGAACTTCATTTGGACAACTTTAGAGGTGATTTTTGCAATTTTTTTTTCCCCCACCCTCAGATTCCAGATTTTCAAATAGTTGTATCTTGATGGAATATTGTCCTGTCATAACAAACCATGTATCAGTGGGAAGATTATTTATTCAGATGATGTATAAATCATGGTTTCAAAAAAATGGACTCTTGGATGACTGGTTTAGGGTCAAGGGTCACAAATGTTTGATGACTCTGCTGGTCTTCAGTTTGCACAGAAACCAAAAACAACAGCGCACTTCATTTTTTCAACACCACAATTTATTTGCATGCAATTTTGATAATCATGTGACTTCATGCAGAGAAAGTACATTTTATGCCGTCTCAAGACTTTTCACATTTAAAAGCTTGTTTTTTGTTTCTTTTTATGCGGGTTAAAAAAACCCAGAAAATATTTCTCAGGAAAAAAAGAAAAAAATTGAGATGGTATGTAAGATAATCACAATGATGTGATGCAAGACCTTTTTTTCCTTTTAGGTTTATTACACGTTTTGCACGTTTACAGCTTGAGACAGTAAACAGCAACTTTGTGTGGCACACTTACTCCTATTAAAAAAAAGAAAAATACAAGTATATAAAATAGTAGTGACGATAAAAAACATGATTAGAAATAGAATAGTCACTTCAACAAAGCACATCTCAGGACAGCATTAAAAGAGTAACTGTTCTGACAGGAGAATTAAGTTTTCCTTTTTTTTTTTTTTAGATGTAAAACAAGACTTCACTAAATGGGTTCCATGTTTTTTTTTTGAAACTCAAATGTTTTCACAAACTCACAAAAATAAATAAAAAGACACATTTAGAGGCATTTTTTATTCACTCATAAATTCTGAAAAAAGATCTGAGGAATATTCATATTTACTTTTTATTTTCTTCTAACGTTTTATCAAGAAATGTCCTGAATCGACATTACCGATTTATACAAACCAGATTATCATATCACGAATGTGTCCATTATGACTTTCCTTGTGTTACTGCTTGAAAAATAAAGCACAGCAAAAAAGAACCCAGAACATGTTTTTGCAAAAGTTTCTATATTTATTCATGAGATCAGTGGTGTTTCTGGAAATGCCTCACATTGAGAAACCAAAATATAGAGTCTGTGCCAAAGATTTCATTATATCAGCAGCGCCCTCTAGTGCTCAGAAATCAGATGGACATCACTAAAACTCATGTTCCACACCATACCAAAAAACTTCAAGGGATAGTTCACCCAAAATGAAAAGCTGTCGCTTTAGTTTTCTTTTTTAGTTAAATTTAGTTAAAAAAAAAATATATATATATAATTTATATAAAATTCTGTTTAACTAAAAACATAGTTGATATACTCAGAGAGAAACCTGAGGAACTTTAACGTTCCACCTCGACGTGTACAAACACCAGCTAACACATATTTACCACTGTAATGACGCGTCACATACGTTCATGAATCGCAGTACCTTCAGTCGCCAGCAGGTGTCAGTGTTTGATCATCATATTCTGTTCCGATCACAATATTAATATTCCTCCATGTGTGATTAATCAACAATGAGCGTTTAGCACAGAAAGAGATATTTATTATGTCAACAAACACTAAACATTATCGCAGTAATTTAATGAGTCCTAGTAAAATTAAGATTATCTTTATATTTACAATATTAATCTTGCTGCTCTGATTATTTAATTGCATTCTTTATATGGCAGTTCAAACATCTCATTTCTTGCATGTGCTGATGCCAGTGTATGCATTTCAGAACATGTCCATTACTGAGTGTGTTTAATATACAGTCTGCAGAGACAGAGTGAAGCATCTGTCTGTGAGTGAGCACCTGTGTGTGTGTGTGTGTGTGTGTGTGGACAGAAGGCCGTCCTGTGAGGCTCATTACGGAGCAGCGGGCCGGCCGCATGTCTGTCCCCTGCATGGCCCTCATGGCTATGTACAAATTGGTGACAGTGATCGGCCGTCGCAGCGCTGCTCGCCCGGACGCTGTCAGAAAGCGCTTTCAAACCCTACAGACGCCAGCGAGGCCTCCTGGGAGCCGCTGTCTGAGGAGCCCAAATGTGCCAATATGGAGGCAGTTCTGGAGAGTTTCATACAGCAGAATCTCCTGCAGACGGTCAGTGTGTCAGCGCATCAACCCCAACTCCAGCAGCCCATCCACCGACGGACCAGGAGACGTCAGATCCGCCACACGTCTGAACGTTTAGAAACAGAACCCTCATCACCCACAACAACACCGGAAAACACAAAACTAGCAGGGCTGTGAGCATTAAACAAGATGCCAGGACTTTTTTTAGCCAATGCATTTACATGAACGTTCCAGTTCTTCGCGTTTTACTGGAAAACAGGATTTTAAACCCTGAAAATATGTTTTCTAATTTGGTGTTTCTGGACAAAAATGACAACCTTTTAAAATCACTGGTAAATCTGATTTAAAAAGTATTAGAAGGGAAAAACAAAAGCGAGGAGACTCCAATGAGGCCTACGATCAATCAGCTCCAAAAGAAACAAAACCTGTGCTAACTGAAAGAAAACAAGTTTGAAAAAGAATCTCTGAAAAGTATCTTTTGAAGATTTGAACCCAGTATTTGGTGATTATAAAACATCACACGAGATTTAGAAGCAGTTTTTAAAAGGCTGGTCATTTTTGACCAGAAACACCACAAGTGCAACAAGATGCAAAAGTTTTTGCAATTTTTATTTTGTTATTTTTACCTGATATAATATTTCAGCATGTATTTTAGAAAAGAAAATAGTAAGTAATACATAAAAATGTTTTTACCAGGATATTTTCATTTGCGTCTGAATTTTCAAGAGTATTTTTTACACAATTTATACTGGATACAATATTTCAGCATTCATTTTTAGCTTGGCACAACTAATAAAATGTAGATTAATTATTAAAGTGCCTATGGAGATATTATTATATTTTATTATTTTCCAGCTCTAGAACTCAGACTTTTAAATTGAGGTTATTTCTATGTCGAGATTTTTGCAGACTGTGGGAGTTCTATGAGATTTCTAATTCAGACAAGAATAAATGGCTCTTTTGTGATATTTCAACCTAATTCAGACATTTTTACATGATGGAAGTGTAGGAAATTAAACATTATCTATTTGATTTGTTTACTTAAAATGAAGATCTGAAAATTGAGAACATTGCAAAAAAAAAAAAAAAATTGTAATAAATGTCTAAACATTGTTAAATCAAGACTTTTTTTTTACTGAAGATGCAAAATGACTTTTTGTTTTCAAAAAAACAAAATGAAGTGAGTTTATGATCAACAACAAGATCAAACATCTGCCAATGGACTCAGAAAAATCTACTTCATTCAAAAGCAAACGAGTTCTCATTTCTCACTGACAGATTTATTCTTGTTTTAATCATAAACTCACTTCATTTTGATACATTTTTCAGAAAATAAGACTTGAAATCTGAAATCATTGTTCTTCCAGAGAATGAAAAATTATTGAGATTTTTACTGGAAAGCAAAACAGAAACACAAAATAAGAGGAAAATCATTTTTTGAGTTTTGGTTAGAAATAAATCAATAGCACTAAAGTCACACGATGGTCTGAAAGGACAGGATCGTTAGTGGACGAGCTGCTGATCACATTCCTGCTGATTTTATAAACATGATCAAAAGAATCACTTCAAACAGCAATCACTCGTTCTCATCCGTCCAGCTTTCCTTCGGTTTCTCACATTATCTCTCCACATCTCTCTCTCTGCACTTCTGTCATCTGTGCATCATGGCTGAGGTGTGTGTGTGTGTGTGTGTGTTATAAATGCAAACACACACACACCTGATTTTAAATGTGCCACTCTCACAGGACGAGTTATTTATTTTTCCACAAAGTCTTTTGGGATGCGTTTCTGTGCCGATTTGACTGTGAATATTGAATCAGGCAATTATTGGGAGTTTCAGTGCTGGAGATACGAGGTGTTCCAGTGCTGACAGAGGAATAAAGCGAAGGCAGAAGAAAGGCGCAGTCCTGTCAGTGTTTTCTGACAGCTCGGGGTTTGTGTGTTTCTGCCTTTAACTCACCGACGCTGGTCTCGGGCTGCGTTTCATTCGACATCCGGCCACACCAACATCACTGACCGCAGATCAGCTCCACACACTCAGAGCAGATTACAATCCAAACTACGACAAACATCAGTTCACTTCACCTTACATTTACTACAAATACAGTCAAATCACCACTGAACTGACTGGAGCTCAATAATCACACTGTTCTTGTTTTCTCTAGAGCTGCTTTACTGATGAGTTTGAATGAATCTCTTTTTTGATGTTGTTTACATCACTGATTTTATGTTTATTACTGTGAATCTGCATTTAAACTAAATATTTTTTATAAATTGCTATATTACATATGGCAATTTTTTTTCTGAGCAAAATATATTTAAATATATGTTAAACAGATGTTGTTGTTAACAGTGATGCCCAATGAAATATACTTGTGAAATAAAAAAAACATATTAGTTTCAATCTTCATATATCAAAATATATGTCTAAATGTATTTCAGGGACAGGAAAATGTATTTCCAGTCAAACAGTAGCCTATATTTCAGCTTTCTTCATGACTTGTTTTATTCATTTTTTATTCTGTTTACACATGTTGTGGACAACAAATAAAGACTTTCTTCAGTTGTGACATATGTGAATATATTATCTTGGAATGAAATACTGAGGGCCAAATGTACTCTCTCTCTCTCTCTGTAACTGGATCAGTAAGATTTTGAATATTTAAAGAAGCATCTTCTTTTCTTTAAGACTGCATTTATTGGATCAAAAATACAGTAAAAATTGTGAAATATTTTTAGAATTAAAAAAAATTGTTTTCTGTGTGAATATACTGCAACATATAAGTTATTCTTGGGATCAAAGCTGAATTTTCAGCATCATTACTCCAGTCTTAATTGTTCCTTCAAGAATATAAATATAATACATGTAAGCTATATATATATATATATATATTCATTTGCAAAAACTGATTTTTCTAACAATTTTCAAAAATCATGTTTTTTCATTGTGCATTCCAATTAATCTCTATCAAATAGCAGTTGGGTTATTTTGATTAAGTAAAAATAAGTAAAACATGCAGCTAAAAAGTAACTAAAAAATGTAAATTTAAAAAAACTGAGATATGTTTTTCATACACACACACACACACACATGTTGTGTTTACATGTTTTATGGGGACATTCCATAGGCGTAATGGTTTTTATACTGTACAAACCCTATTTTCTATCGCCCTACACCTAAACCTAGCCCTCACAGGAGACTGTGCACACTTTTACTTTCTCAAAAAAACTCATTGTGCATGATTTATAAGCCTGTTTCCTTATGGGGACCTCACAAATGTCCCCACAAGGTCAAAATTTACTGGTATTACTATCCTTGTGGGGACATTTGGTCCCCATAACGTGATGAATACCAGGTGCACACACACACACACACACACACTATATATGTATATATATATATATATATATATATATATATATTTATTTGAAAATACATAAAGGAAACATAAGAACTGGATTATAATATAGTTTACATTTATTACATGTATATTCTGAAGGATGATGTCACACTTAAGACTGCAGTAATGATCCTGAAAATTCAGCTTTGATCACAAGAATAAATTATATTTTGAAGTATATTCCCACAGAAAACAGTAATTTTAAATTCTAATAATATTTCACAATTTGTACTGTTTTTACTGTATTTCTGAGCAAATAAATGCAGTTTTAAAGAGAAGAAGATGCTTCTTTAAACATTCAAAATCTTACTGATCCTAAACTTTTGAATGGTAGTATATATTTACACATAATGGTTTACATTTGAGATTTGATACATATATATATATATGAATGTACTTTATACACGCAGATAAAGTTGGACAGATTTACAGTAGTTGTATAATTTGTCAGTTAAATCATTCACAATAAGCAGGAACATATTCTATAACAGATTTATATCAGGATGTGCTGCAGGTGATGGTGAGTGATTGAGGTTAGTTACCATTGTTGGTTTTCCTGCCGAAGTAACGGCGCTGCGGTTCGGCGTTACTCATGCATCCGCTGGTCTGTAGGTGGCGCTCACGAGCCGCCGCTCCTCACGCGTCCACATGCCACCGCGCGCGCTCCTCAAAGCGACTGGAACGCAAACAGACACACAATTTCTTTCAATTAGCAGGAGTCGGGCAGCTCAATAAATTTGAGTTTGTCGTGAGAGACGCGAGGGCGCTGTACTTCGACTCGCTCATAATGAAGAGTAATGTGAGCGCGAGCCGCTCCTCGGCCTGCTAACCAGACGCTCACAGATGACCCTCCGACACACACACCGGCGCTTTCACAATGAACCGGCGGCCCAAGAGTTCACGAGGAGAAGAGAGTAAAGCAGATGAAACGAGATCATCTCAACGACAGAAGGAGAACCGCAACGTCTCACGCCTTCAGCTCTCCTCATAATGATGGAAGATATCGAGCGTTCCTCCTCAAATGAAAGACATCTGTCACGGATCGAGGGTCTTTCCTCTCGAAAGCGGCGTAATATCAATAATATTAACTTCAGCACATAATAAACCTGCGGCTCGGACACAAATCAGCCCACACGCGCTCGCTGATATTTCACTACTGCGAGGAATCGATTTTGCAGTATGGGGGTCTATCAAACGAAAACGTGGACCGGTGAATCTGTGCCATTTGCCTGGGCGACGCATTAAAGATGACGCTGTTGTTTGAGATCTCCAGACCAAAGAAATGGGATTAACTGAAGGTGGAGAAGAAAGGCTTTGGTCTGAAGCCTGAGATGCCCTCAAAACCTCTCATGAGAAGAACAGAAGCAGGAGAACGATGATCTCCCTCAACAGATGATGCTCGGCCTCCTTTCCACTGAAACGGAGCCAAAACTCAACCGGAGGAGCGCTGAAACTCTCAATACGGGCCCATGATTCCACCGACTGATGACCGACTACATGACCCGCACACAGAGAAACACTTCACGTGTTATCATACAAAAGCAAACAAACATGATCTTAAAATCAGATATATACAAGTATACAGAGTTTTATTTCTGCCATTTTTGCCAATATTGTATGGGATGGCAGAGGCTTACTATATATATATATAGCCTAGTGAAAAATAAATATACTAAAATGTATTTAAAATGCATTTTTTCATGCTAAGTATATTACTAAGTATATACTAAGTATATAAATACATTTATACATTATGTACTTAATTAAAATACCCTGCATGTATACTTTTAGTATACTAAACTGGTATAAGTCCGCTGAATTGAAATACGCTGAATTTTATACTTAATGCACCTTAATTGTGCGTAAGTAGTGCTGAAGTTCAACTAAAGATATACTGACGTATATTTGATTGTGCTAAAGTGGAACTACTGATGCACTTTACATAATATCAGTCTGTAAATGCAAAACATTTAAAGATCATACAATACTCATCAATAGTTAATATTCATCAATATTAAAACATAATTTTGGCTTAATATTAAGAAATGTGCATTGTGCACAAGTAGCGCTCCAAATAAATTTTAATTACAATTTTTCTATCAGTAAATCTCAAGCAATATGTCAGTAAATGTGTTAATAGACTTAACTATACTTAGTATAAAATAAATGCATTTTAAATCTGTTACTTTTTCTACTAGGTAGAGAGAGAGATACATACATATATTCAAAGATTTATTATTGCATTTTTGGAAATGGTATAAAAAAGCAGAAACTAACAGAAAACAATCGTATAATAATAAATAATAATAAATATTTGATTTTTTTTAAGTTAAGAATTATTCATTTGCTTGACATTATTAATTCATACAGGACAGAGTTTATTATATATATTGTAAAATAAATTAAATATATGTAAATGTAAAATAATATATATCAAGTACTAAGTATATTATTAATAATATATTAATATAGATATATGCATATATTTATTTATTTTTTATTTTTTGGTGATTGTATAGGATAGCCGAAACGTGATTATATATGTTATAATATTCATTTAATGTAATATTAAAAATTGTAATAACATTTTTATTTTAAGTACTTATTATTAATTAATAGTATTTATAGTTAATTATTTATTATCATGCTCATATTATGTAAATAAATATAAATAACTCTTTTTTGTTTTTAACAATTTTCAAAAATCATGTTTTTTTTCATTGTGCATTCCCAATTAATCTCAATCAAACTGCAGTTGGGTTATTTTGATTAACCAAAAAAAAAAAATAAATAAATAAATAAAAAAATGAAATAGTGCTAACTGACACAATAAAACAATAAAAACATGATATAATAAAAAACATGATTTTTGAAATTATCTGTGTTTGCAAATAAACTCTTCACATGTGTATATATATATATATATATTTGCCATTTTTGCCTATACTATAGAGACAAAGTGGATAGAATGTGTGTGAGAGAGGGACACAGCTATGAACATAATACGATTAGATGGTTTGTTGTATATTGTGTATTTCTCTGTGTGTTTCTGCCTCAGAACAGACCTGAGACTCGGTTTAGTGTCAGGAGCACGAGCCGAGAGCAGTTGAGCAGCAGAACAGGTCATCCGATCAAACCAGAAGAGCTTCATAGAACTACAGCAGAGAGGAAAAGAGAAGAAAGGAGCACAGAAATACTAGCGATCGTTGGTGCGATTGTGCCGTCGGCTGCAGGCTGTCGTTTGGCGTCGGCGCGGCCCGTCACGACTCGAGCCACAAACACACCATCATCACTCACACAACCAGCCGAGAGAGAGAGAGACAAACACACACACACACACACACACACACACAGACAAATAATTCAGTTTGTAATGACTTCTCTGCACAACACCTTCATGTAATTCCATTATGGATTTTGCCATAAAGTGATAAATTCATTATTGGGGTGGACAGTAAAAAGCAGCAATAACATCCTCTAATATGCACATTATTCACGGCGTTACTCCGAGAGCTGATTTCTGCTGCTCTCCTCTTTCATTTATGAAGCTCTTTTTTCGGGGTGAGATGGGAACGGGATGCATTGTTCTAAAAACTGAATTACCAACGGCGTCCCGTCACTTTAGCGCCGCGGCTAATGTGAACTCGCCGCGCTGAGGCTTTTTGCCATCATCCGTTTAAAAGGTTTTTTTTTCTGAAAGACATTGGCTGAGTTTTATGACACTGACACGCGTGTGAGAACCGAGAGCAAACGCTGCAAGATCACGAGCAACTGCCTCACCAATCTGGAATGGAATCAGCCTCGCAGTTTCTAGAGCTTCAAACTCTGAAACTTCTTCAGTGTTAAATACTGTATTTCATTATATTAGATAATAATTACATTTTTTTAAAGAGAAGTTATTTTGAGAAAATAAAGGAGTAGTGCAAAACTCACTGCCAAAAAAGTTGCAGGGTGTTGCTCTGTGGTTGTCAAACTGATGTTATGCTGTTGTCAGGGTGTTTCTATGTGGATGTCAAGGTGATGGTTGGCTGCTGTCAGGGTGTTGCTATGTAACTGTCAAAATGCTGCTATGTGGTTGTCAAGGTTTTGCCATGTGGTTGCTATGCAGTGGTCAGGGTGTTGCTATGTGGTTGTTAAGGTGTTTCTGTGTGGTTGTCAGGGTGTTACTACACAGTAATCAGGGTATTATTATGTGCTTTTCAATGTGTAGCTGTGTTGTTGTTAGGGTGTTGCTGTGTGGTTTTCAATATGCAACTGTGTAGTTATCAAGGTGTTTCTATGCTGTTGTCAATGTTGCTATGCGGATGTCAAGGTGTTGCTATGTAACTGTCAAAATGCTGCTATGCGGTTGTCAGGGTTTTGCCATGTGGTTGTTAAGGTGTTTCTGTGTGGTTGTTATGGTGTTGCTTTGTGGCTGTCAGGATGTTGCTATGCAAATGTCAAGTTGCTGCTATGCAGCTTTTAACGTTTTTTGAGTGGTTGCCAGGGTGTTGCTATGCAGTTGTAAGGTTTTTGCTATGTGACTGTCAGGGTGTTGGTATGCTGCTGTTAGGGTGTTGCTTTGCAACTGTCAAGGTGGTACTATGCAGTTGTCAGGGTGTTGCTACACAGTAATCAGGTTGTTATTATGCGGTTTTCAAGGTGTAGCTGTGTGGTTCAGGATGTTGCTATATGGTTTTCAATATGTTTCTGTACAGTTGTCAAGGTGTTGCTATGCAGTTGTCACAGTGTTACTGTGCTGTTTTTAGGGTGTTGCTACGCAGGTGTCAAGGTGTTGCTGTGCAGTCGGCATGGTGTTGTTGTGCGGTTGTCAGGGTGTTGCTATGCAGGTGTCCAGGTGTTGTTGTTGTGTGGTTGTCAAAGTGTTGCTATATATATTTTTTTTAAGGTGTTGCTGTGCAATTGTCAAGGTGTTGCTATGCAGTTATCAAGGTGTGTTTGGCAGGGTGTTGTGCGGTTATCAAGGTGTGGCTATGTGGGTGTCAAGGTGTTGCTGTGCTGTTATCAGGGTGTTGCTACGCAGTTGTGTCAGAGTGTTGTGATGGAATTGACAAGGTGTTGCTGTGCAGTTTGCAGTGTGTTGCTATGCAGGTGTCAAGGTGTTGTGTGGTTGTCAAAGTGTTGCTATGTTTTTAAGGTGTTGCTATGCAGGTGTCAAGGTGTTGCTGTGCTGTTCTCAGGGTGTTGTTATGTGGGTATCAAGGTGTTATTATGCAGGTGTCAAGGTATTCTAATTCAGTTGTCAAGGTGTTGTTGTGCGGTTGTCAAAGTGTTGCTATGTTTTAAAGTTGCTATGTTGCAAGGTGTTGTTGTGCGGTTGTCAGGGTGTTGCTATGTGGGTGTCAAGGTGTTGTTGTGCGGTTGTCAGGGTGTTGCTATGCAGGTATCAAAGTGTTGCTGTGCTGCTGTCAGAGTGTTCAAATTAAGGAACTGAATGTTGTTTTGTTGTGATTGTACAGTGATACACTATACTACAGCAGTCAGCGATATCTGGTGTCAAGCGTCATTCAGACGTGTCTGGTTGTGTAAGTATTTGACTGTTGAGAGCGTGACTCATGGAACTGTTGCGTGCGGTTGTGTTCCGGTTCAGGACGGTGACTGACAGACTCACACTGATCAGACTCACAGATGGCTTCAGTTCTTCATGTGAGCGTTCACAGCTGCAGACGAGCCGCCCACTGCTTCATGTCCCTGTTCCTCCGTCTGTCTCCTCCAGAGCCTGAATCACAGATAATTCTGAACTTGAGAAAAACATCTTTTTATGCAAATAGATCAGATGTGGTGTTCTGTGAGCTCACGCTGGACTCTCAAACTTTCAGAACATCTCATTTTCTTCTTGCTTACCTTCACAAATGAATCTGTAGAACAAGCTCTCCAACGCACATCACACACACGTTTCTCTGTGTTTCTAACCTGTTCAAACATTTACAGCAGTGTTGTGTGAAGTCTAATGTTCACACACATAGAGCTGCTTTAAGATTGATGGAGGAGATGTTTGAGATCACGAGGTGTGCAACAGGTGCCGTTCAAACACTGACATCCTCAACCACTGATACCTGATGGAAACGTATTGATTTTGCTTTGTTAAAGGTATAGAAGAGAAATTACCACTGGATTTGATTTAGAAATACATTGTTTGGTCTTTCTCAAGAAGGCTTCTCCGGATTTGCCTTCAGAACTGATCAAACCTGAAAGACAAAGAAGTTCAGCGCAATCTGTTTAAAATTGAATCACTGATTGTGTTTGTGTTCATATTATTTTATACAGAAGCCCTGAACTGCAACCCGAAAAAAAAAAAAAAGAATTTCAAGGGTTAGGGAAAAAAATAGTGTCTTAAATCCTTCCTGAAGAATAAGATATTTTTACTCTCTTTCTCCAAATGTTTTTCTCTATAAAATATTTCCTCTCTCCAGTGACTTTTTTTCTCTTCAAAACAAAAAAAATTGAAGAGAGAAAAAAAGTTTTTGGAAAGAGAGAAAAAAGTATTGCGAAGAGGAAAAAATTCAGATGCAAAAAAAAAAATCTCAGGACCTTTGCTTTTTATTTATTTTTTTTCTCCATAATTCTACTTTTTTCAGTTGCAGTGCAGAGTTTCTTTTCCTTCAGAAATTAAAATCAAACTGATAGTTTTTGCACTGTTCTGGAAATACTTCACATTCATTTCAATTTAATAATTTTCATTATAGACGTTTCCTTCTTGCATAAAAAATGTATTTCTTGAATATACTACAAAAATAAAACATTATTGGAGTAGGGTTGACAAGAAAATAATTTCAGTTTAATTTTCTTTATAAAATAAATTGAATTTGAGCTGTAAAGCAGCTTTACAGAAAACAACTGTCATTATTCAGATCAATTCTGTTCAAAGTTGATTCATTTCAGTTCAATAAGTGTTAATGCCACAACGTTCATCAATCATGAAATGCTTCAATTTCATCTGTAAAGCAGCTCTAAAAGGACATCAGACTCAATCACTCATCTGATAGTGTCAGTGCAGTTAAACTGATAATATTACTGGAGTCATAGTTGTCTTTTAAATGATCTAAAGGTCACGTGAAGATATAGATGGTGGATATTTTGAATATCATGACTTATACTTCAGACTGTCCATATAAAGACTGAAATGAAAGCTCACGCTAAATGACGTCCAGTGTGAGATGAGGTAAAGGAAAGTGTTGTCAAAAGTTTTACAGATTCAGCTGACAGGTAAACATCGTCTCACTACACGTGTGTGAATCACATCTCAACAGGTGCTCAGATTCATCAGCCAGAGGCAGACGTGAGAACATGTGAACATGTGAATACAGGTGTGTGTGTGTGTGTTCGACCACCTGCATTCATACGGATCCAAACATCAAAGCAGAAGGAACAGAACTCAAACGTGCTTTTCTTCAGACTGTGTAAAACACAATCAATTCCTCAGAGATGTCATTTCTTGACGTCTTTCAGCTCCTTCATTACCAACATCTTTAACAATAGAAACCCACATGACGAGACGCTCCTGTTCAGTTTGTAATTTAACTGTTTTCAGAAAAGAGGGAAAACTACAGGTGTGATGTGTTAAAGAAATAGCTCAAAGTCAAATACAAATTCTGTCATTTACTCTCCTGTGTGATTTTCTGCTCTCTACACGTTTGCTGATTTACATCAAGAGGTCTGTAATATCTGGAGACATTCATCTATATGACATCACTTCTGAACAGCCTTATTTTAACCAGGTTCATACTTTATAAATATATCAAATTTATTTGTCTGTGTATTAAATTCTTTTCACAAATGAACAGATTCATGCTGATTCAGAGCAGTTTGAATAAATGCACTGTATTAAATGCAATCATAATAAATGTGATTTTTTTTTTGGTGTGCAGAAATAATGCCCGTTTAATTTATCCATTATGATTGTTAGTTATTTTAGCATCATCTTATAGTTTCTGTTAAAATTTTGAATTAAGCATTCATTTTAATTTTAGTCATTTTGTTGTGTGTTTTTGACATTTTAGTTTAGTTGGATTTAGTTGGTTTAGTTTTGGTTGTTTTTAAAGATGTCTGTATAATTTTTGTGTCTGTGTGTGTTTTTTAAGCTTTAGTTTTGGTTCAAGATAAACTAAATTAAACTGAGATAAGGTAGTGAATAGAATAAGATAGTGTTAAAATAAGCTTTAATTAATATTTTAAATTTGATATGCAGTTTAAATAAATACATTTCAAATGTATGCATAAGTGTTATTTTGAGTGCTCATTTGGTGTTTTTGTTGTTGTTCCAGTCACCTAAACTCCAAATATCACATGACTCGGATGAAAGATGCCATGAATGTCTCTGATGACCTGATGACACACGTGGTCTGTATGCGCTGTTAATTCTGTATTCAGCGTGTTGTAGGATCACCTGTAATTAAGAGCGGCGGCGCTGCGGGCTTTAAACCGCAGCTTTCAATGTCATCGGAGTGCTTCGGAGCAGCTGACATCAGATTATGGGTTACGATTCGACTCAAAGCTTTTGACTGTCAATCTGTCTGTGTGAATATTCCCCAAGGTCAAAGGTCAGAGCTCAGGACAGGCTGTTAGTTGGCAGAGACTCTGAAACGTGCCAGAAGACGCCAGACGCCTCGTCCTTCTGTTGCAAAGACCTTCCGGTGACTTTAAACACGCCGGCACGGCGACACAATCCATTTAAAGAGATGAATATTCATCATACCTACGATATATACAGCACACAGAACGGTGTTATTCTACTATCACAGAGACACTGTTATAATATTTTAAATGAGCTTTTATTAATCGGCATATTAGAATGATTTCTGAAGGATCATGTGACACTGAAGACTGGAGTAATGATGCTGAAAATTCAGCTTAAATCGGAATAACAGTTCACAATTTTTACTGTATTTCTGATCTGATGTCAGGTCACTGGGTTTGACTCGCAGTGGTCAGTGCTGATTGGATCTCAGTAACTGTCCGTCACCCGTGACTCTAACCCTCTTACATAACTAACACTGCACACTTGTCCTCACTTTCAGACACATTGACTGCGTTTACTGTCGCTGTGTTGTGGAAGACAAAGATGTTCAAAACGATGTACAAGCAGGCGAAGAAACATCCTGGGGTGAGTTTAAGCCTCATTTGACATTTACTCCTCATCAGTAATGAGAAACGCTTAAATGACCGCAGCTTCTGCGTCACGCTCGCTATTGTGATGCTGCGTCACTGGAATAGATTTTAGTTTTTCTGAGAACAGGTGAGGTTTGTGAAAAGATGTTATTGACTTTCCATTTAATACGAGTATTGTAGATAATCCCATCTCAATATGAGCATCACATTGAACGGTTTTTAATATTAGTCAGAGTGAAAGATTTATTTCCATGCATATAAAACAAAGGGATAAAGGCCTAAACATTACCCCAAACGGACAAAACAGACATTGTTTGCTGAAACAATCGCTCTATTAATGACAATAAGCATGTGATGACCCAGATTCATGCCGTTTGTTTGGCAGGTTACCAAGACCAAATGAACGACCGTTACGTAAACGTCACTGAACCGCATTAAGCCGCCAGCGTGTTTAACGTTGACATAAATTAGGAGTGATTATTATGTAATCTGTGCCGTTATACATCAGTATCACTTCCACAGCTTAATCTCTCTTTCAGAGGCTTGACATGATGTGAAAGGAGTAAGAAAAACCATACGATACATACATAAATAAATAAATAACTTAATCAGCCTGTTTAAATAATATTTAATTATTGCATTTTTGAAAATTGTTTTATCATAAATACCACAAGTTTTCTGGATGTAAACTAGTTTCAGGATTTAGGATAAGATAATTTTAAGACGTTTAGATAGTTTACTGGAAACAGTACCAATTGATACCAATTGATAAAGTGATTTTTGCAGTCTTTGATATCTAGATTTATGGAAGCTTGTTCCAGCCACAGAATTTAAATGAATGAATGAATGAATAAATAAATAAATAAATGTAATTGCATCTTTTTAACCTCACAATTCTAAGTTCTTACAAGTTCTTAGTTTATAAGTAGATTTTTTTTATAGTAGATATAAACTCACAATTTTGAAAAAAGTCAGCAATGCAATATGTGCAATTGCAGTTTTATAACTCACAATTGTGAGAAATCCAAATTGTAAGATAAAAAGTCGCAATAAAAACAAAAACAGAATTGCTGGATGTAAACTCTGGATGCAGAATTGTAAGATATAAACTTATTATGAGAAAGTCCATCAGAATTCAGACATGTCACTTTTATCTGAATTGCAAGTTTATATCACACAGTTACATAACATCAGAATTCAGTGTTTAAATCTTGCAATTCTGAGTGTTTCAAATTGTGAGATGGAAAGTAACAGTTACCTTTTTTATTTTTTAATTCTGTGGTGGAAACAGGCTTCATTTCCTTTCAGAGCAAAGACTCTCTTTCTGTGAGCATTTATTGTACGAAAGGACAGAAAATTCTTGGTTTTGCGGCTGCTGAATAAAGTTTAAGAGTTGTTGCAGGTCAGGAGCAGATGTTGCAGCAGATGCTGTTAAAGCTGTCTATCTGTCTCTCTCTCTCTCTCTCTGTCTATCTGTCTCTCTCTCGGCCATCACACAGGTGTTACAGTGACTAACAAGTGTGACTTCACAAATAAATAAGAAAGTTGTCGTTCTCCTCACTCAAAAGTGTGAACGCTGAATATGACGCTCATGAGTAGAGCAGAGGAGCAAAGCGTCACGTCTGATGTGTTCATACAGTCTGTCAGCGTTTGTACAGTTATCACGTTTGATCACGTGTACAGCATAAAAACACCTAAAATGATCAAAAATGGAATCATTTTAAATAAAGCGTTCAGCAGAAGCGTAAAAAGGTAATTGTGATAAACAAAAGTGCAAAACGATGCAAACTAATTATAGAGAAAATTACTTTAATTTTTGTACTTTCAATCGATGTTTCTTTTTTTTCACACAGTATTAAGAGGCTGCAGCACTAGAAGACTAAAACTCTAAAAAAACAAAAAAAACAAACAAAAAAAAACAAGCCACAAGCAATTAAAAATCTAAATATCAAATATAACAAATTAATTATTTAGTTACACTTTATTTTAAAGAGTCCTAGTTGCAGTATAATAATCCTAATACAAGAACAATAGTCCTAATATAAGAAATATTAATAACGTACCTACTATAGGGTTAGGGTTATTACAGCTATTGTTCATAATTTACTGTAATTACTAAAGTAAGTTTGTAACATGTAGCAAAGACACTGTAAAATAACAGTTCTGCTCTATTCTTAAGTAAATGTTGATCTGAAACTTCATCATCATCATCATCATCATCAGAGAGCATAGATTTGATTTTGATTGTCTGCTGTCAAACCAGCTAAGCATTTGTTAAAACCGCAGGTGTGTGTCCGACAAACACTAATAAACATCAAATGACCACAGAACGCCCGTCAGGATGGAGTCGAGCTGCCAGATGAGAGAGGAGCCAAAGCAAACACATGTTGCGCTCGGCTTACGACGCTTAAACATATTTGATAAGCTAATTTGAATATCTCCCAGTAACCCCTGGGGGATTATGCAAATCACTGTTACAGGAGGCAGTTTTGACAACATAAGGCTAAGTCTGCGTCTGCCTGTCTCTCACTTTCTCAAACGCAGGAAAAATGTGGCGATTCTGGCATCCGAATTGATGCTTCGCATTTCCTCTTTTAATATGTATTTCTATTCTAATCCCTGTCATCATTTACACACACACACACACACACACACACACTGAAGTCTCCCGGTAGGGCGTGTGTGTGAGATCCTGTCAGTCAGTCTGATCGGCTGCGGAGTGTGTCACACACACACACACACACACACACACACACACATTAGTGGTTGCATCCTTGTCCGCTCAACCCAGACTGACACACACAGTGTGTCTCCATGCATATAAAAGAGTGTGTGTGCATATTTGTTCATTTAGACCTGAAACCTACTCAAGTACATGAACACACACACACTTCTAACTGCACAAGCTCCATTTCACACGTCGTCGCGTTCTGAAACGTGTCAGACGACATTCATAACACACCTCATGCACTTCCCTTCTTCAGCTCAATGATGAAGCAGCAGTTCTTGCTGAGTAAGTTAGTTTGTTACTTAAACCAGATGAGTCATTACTCAGGTATTTACATTTATGTATTTGGCAGACACTTCTATCTAAAGCAAACTTACACTTCATTCAAGGTATATATATATATAAATATGCATTTTCTTGGAATTGAACCCATGACTTTGGCATTGCATGCCATGCTCTACAATTTAAGAAATGCTACAGGAACATTAGATATCTACATTTATGCATTCGGAAAACACTTTTATCCAAAGCCACTTACACTGCATTCAAATTGTACAATTTATCAGTTCATGCTTTCACTGGGAATCGAACCCGTGACTTGCACACACAATGCTCTGCTATTTGAGGAATGCAACTAGAAAGCTATATACCTACATATATGCATTTGACAGACTCTTTTCACAACTCACACATTTTCAATTCATGCATTCCCTAGGAATCAAATCCATGACCCATGAACCCATGCTCTACAGTTTAAGGAACGCTACAGAAAAGCTGTATATACCTACATTTTCATGTATGCATTTGACAGACAATTTTATCCAAAGCCACTTGCAGTGCATTCAAGGTTTACATAATTTCAGTTCATGCATTCCCTGAGAATCAAACCCATGACAGAAAGCTATATATCTACATTTATGCATTTGTATCGACATACACTGCATTCAGGGTAAATAATTTATCAATTCATGCATTCTCTGGGAACTGAACCCACAACCTTGGCGTTGCAAGCACTGTATTCTACTGTTTGAGCTACAGGAATGCAGATCAATCTAGATATAAACATTCTGACGGTGTATCTATTTTTTAAGTTTAGTATAGCATTACAGTAGCTCAAAAAGTGAATCATGACTCATATGAATCAATGTCGTTGGTTTGATTCCCAAAGAATGCATGAACTGATAACATACACCTTGAATGCAATGCAAATTTCTTTGCATTAAAGGGTCTACCAAATACATCCATGTAAACTTTGTTGAGATGTTGCTGCATGACTGTTTATATTTTTGCAAAATGTAAAGTATATTATCATCCAGCTCTAATGTGCTAAATGCAACTATAAGGCCTGAAAATATTTAGACAATATAAACAATAACAATTTCTGTAAATCCACTTTGACTGTCTATTTTGAAAAGCGCAATACTAATAAATTTGACTTGACTTGAGTAACACTGGGATACGCTCACCTGAACACACACTGACGTCTGATGATCGTCTTGTACTTTCAGCTCATCCCTCAGTTCCTCTTCACAATAGTGGGTTTGAGTGGAGCTGGTCTCTATCTGATCCGACTGGCTCGTGCACCTTACATCAGGTGAGATGAAAGCAGACCAGACTAGCAGAGAACACCTAGAAAACACCTACAAAATCAGCACTTTACAATACAGTGCTCATGTTACTGACCATTTACTGTATATTGTGGCATAACATTAATGAAATACACATATTTAAAGGGATAGTTCACACAAAAATGATCTGTCATCATTTACTCCCCCTCATGTGGTTCCAAACTGTTTGCATTTCTCCATTGGAGGATGTTCCAAAAAAAAGATCATGTGATGAAACTTACAAACTAAAGGACAATCAGTCACATGACTTCATATTATTGTGTGCTGCTACTTTAATCTTGTAACAGCACAGCATAACATGTAACATGGGTGCTGTAATGTAAGTGAAACAAACTATTAACTGTTGCAAGTGTTAAAAAAGTGTTACAAACAACAAAAAAAAATTCTTCATATCTGATGTGTGAATGTATTTTCTTGGACCGAAATATATGGAGGATAAAATATAATTTAAATGCTTTTAAAAATATATTTAATTTTTTTAAACATAATTTAAAAAATATGCAAAAAAAAAATGACCAAAAATATATTGGTAGAATATATATTTTTATAAATACATTTTTGCATATTTTGAAATATATTTGCTTTTTTCTTTTTTTTTTTGCTGTATAGGTTAAACGTGATTTTTTTAAAAAATATGTTAAAATAATGTAAATGTATGGCTTCAGTGGAAGCATAGATCTTCAGTTAACAACTTTGGAGCTCAAAACAGGTCTGTTTTTAATGGTTTGTAACTTATTGTTACAAATAAATTTCCATATATGGAGAAAATGAACTTCCAGAACCAGACTGTTCTGATTATTATTAATAAATTTAACAATTTATTGGACATTGACGCCACGTTGCTGTCGCCATGATTTAATAAAATGCCACTTGAGGCTGTTCATTAGTGATTTTACCATAGTAATAGGGCGAAGAACACTTCTTACCCGTGGTAAAATCATAACCATTATGTTTTAGTTTGTTGTGTGCTCATTCTTCTTCCTGAAGAACAAACTTTGCTTAATGAACGACGGCAGGTTGCCAAATAACTGGCCTCCGTCACCTCCGCCTGATAATTACCCTCCTTTACAGCCGCTCCTCCTCCTCCTCCTCCTCCCACTGCTCTGTTTTCACTCGCTCTCTCTTTCCTCTCCGGTCTGGCCTTACCCTCATTCTGTCAGCTGGGACAGGAAGAATAACCCTGAACCGTGGAACAATCTCGGCCCGACCTATCAGTACAAGGTAAACAGCCTGGCGACTGCTCTGTGATCAGCTGCAGACTGACAGGGCAGACAGATCCGTCACAGATCCGTCACCCCCGCTGTTCCCGGATCAGCCCAGTTTCATCTGCTACACCGGAGCGATGCGTGACAGGAGCTGCACGCTTGCAAACACGTTTGTGGAAACCTGCAATTGTAAGGTTTCAAAAATGGCGACGATTTAAAGGGGTTGTGAAATGGAGTCAAAACATCTGTGATATTTACACATATGACAAGTTAAGTTACAATAAAGACGTACACAAGTTTCAGAACTCAAACTATCTCCCCAGATTGAAATATAAATATGACTCGTGACGTCACGATTCCCTTCAGCACGCCCTTGTGGACTGGGGGCCAAAAGTTTACCACTCAAATTTGTCAATTTAACACAGTAAAACAGTGTCTTTATACGTACTAAAGCAGCGCAGTAAAAAAAATCAGTAAGCACACTAAAAGTTACAAAAATTAGGAGCAGTCAAAATTTCAGGAGCGCCTCCTAATAGTCCAAAAATCTCACTCCTTAAAGTGATTTACAGGGGAATTTTGTTTTTACCTTTGTAATGGCATTTTTCTAACTTTATTAAAAGTATGTCATCTTTTATGTCAATTAAAAAAAATGATATTAGCTTTTTAAAATGTCTAATTAAAACAACAGAATAAGTTACCAATCAAATGAAATCAGTATTAACAAAAATAATTTGTACTAGAGGTGCACAGAAGAACACAAAAGTGTCTTGTAGGTGTATTTTCATGTGTTTAATGAGGCTCAGAGGGGCATGAGTGCAATCAAATTCATAAATGCATGTTGAGATTAATATTTAAAAATTAAATGATCTAAATAACTGAAAAGATACTTTAAAAATAAAACTAAATCTGTCAGTAGGTGACGACAAGTCACTGATTTAATTACTGAATCATTCATTCGATTCGTTTGAACGGCTGATTCATTCAGGAATAAAGCAAGTGACTGTCTTTACGAATGGGAAATTGAATCATTGACTCACTAGATTTGTTTAAATACACACGTTCATTAACGAAAAAACACATTTGAAAGCAGATGTGCAGCGGCTCATTTGTGAACTGTTTCAAACTATTTTTGCAAAATCAGACATTAGTGTTATAGTCAGACAATGTTAGTCACTTCATATTAAAATCTTGTTTATTTAACTGTTGTATTAATCAATATCTCATTTACAAACTCCCTTAAAAATTATTAAAAGCTCATCTTAGTTCATCAGGGTCTCACAAAGTTCCATTATAATCAGCGAATCTCTTATTTAAACTCTCTCTACACTTTGTTTATGAAAGGTTTCGTGAGATATGTCAGTGATACATTACTCAATGTTGCAAAAACACGTAGAAACCTTTAAATCTCCCCTCAGCGCAAACACAGATAAGCTGATCGGTTCAGTCACACTGATGCTCCTAAATATTGTTTCATAGTTGCACGCAGTAGTTTTCAGCGGCAAGTGCGACTGAAATGGTCACATCGTAGAGTCCTGCACATCCATCAATCCCAAAATCCAAACTGCTTTTGAATATGTCGAGTCAGTATGGAAATTGGATGGGGGCAAAAGTTTTTAAAAGGAACATGTGAAATTTGACTGTGTCAACATGCACTTTTTTGAACATGTTACTGTTAAAACAAGGACAGCAACCAATAAAACTGCTGTATCTGTGACTATACATGCTTATGTGACACAATGTTATGTTGGTATCTACATACACCATTACACAGACAAACAGTGTGTGCTGATGCTCAAATTTCACCTGTTCCGTTTAAAGATTTTTGGACCCGTCAGCCTTCCATATCCATCAATCACAAGATCCAAACTACTGTTGCATAAAGATGTCAAAATAGACAGTCAAACTCAAACTGAACCCCTAAAAACTGCATAGCTTTCCTAAAAACACCAGCATTGGCAATGCATGGCTGAAGTTTATTTTTAATGACGTGCCTGAGAGACTGAAAAATAACACTTCCATTTGTTCTTCGCATTTCACAACACTTACAATATCTTTTATTGAAAGATATGCCACTGCCAAGCATTTTGTCCTAGGAGGAAACACAGATAATACATCTATTTTTAATCTTGCAGTGCGTTTGTAATAAACGCCAAACCAGCGTTTAACGCTACAAAGACTCCAAGTGTATTACCATGTTGTAATATGACAACTAATGACAGTACTTTTAAAACTATAGACCAAAACGAGCTATTTGGGCAGGCAAAAGCAATTCCCAACACTGCAGTCATTATGGTTGCATTATTTCAGTTTCTTCTGCCTCTGTAAAACTGTAAAAGAGGGCGTGGCTATGATGCAACGAAATTAGCCAATCACAGCAGTGGGCGTTTACTTCCATTTCTGGCACTTAAAATTGAGTTTTCACAGAGAGTGAGAATGAGGATGGGGAGTGATCATTATCATCAATATTAGACCTTTTTTGTGCAAAAACTTTATGAACTAACCTAGAGAAACATAATGTAAAATCTGAAACTGCATTTCATGACCCATTTCAGATGCATTTCTAGATGCACCTGAGGCTCGTGTGAAAAACGGCACTCGTTCACGTCTAAAGGAGGAATAATTTATATCGCAGCGGGAGAATGTTCTGTTCTCGTTTGGAACATCTTGATCACCTCCAACGATTAATGAAAGTATTAACGCCGACAGATGGAGAGAATAAGAGAGTTTCCTCTCCTTCTTCCGGGAAGTTTGCGTTCAGGCTCACAAAAGGTCACGATTCGACATGTTTGATTCTCAACAGGAGCCAAAGGTCAGAAATCAAGAATCCAGCGGCGTCTCAACATTAATCATAATGAGAGAAACAGCAGCAGAGAGAGAACGAGAGCGATCAATGAGAATATGAGAATAAAATAACAGCGGCTGAAGAACGTTTCTCCTGTCACGCATTCACAGCGGAAACACGCTTTCTGTCACTTAAAAGCTGACGCTCCGAGACCTTTTCACAAAAACAGCAAAACACGAACGCAGGAATTGCGCATCTGTGAGGTTTTTCAGCCCGTTTTCTGTCCGACAGCTGAAAATGCTGCGTCTGATCACTGAGGAACAGCTAATTCTCCCCAACAAACACTTACAAACTCAACTTCTTCTTAACATCACACTGATCAGTAGACATGTGCATCATGCACTGACAAGATGTAAATATTCTGGATTCATTTCCTTTATTAAAATCAGCGCACAAACCCTCTCTTATACACTTCCTCTGAAAAAAAAACAAACAAACACAAACACGGAGCCGGATCACGTAATGAGGGCCAGCGGAACCTGTCAGACAGTCTGTGTGTGCGTGTTTGCGCTCCTGTTTGTATGCATGTTGTTTTGTCTTTTATGATATTCTGATGATCTTAATTTACGCTAACTACATTTAAATGTATTCTCTCGCTCTCTCTACACAGTTGGTGGCCGTCACCACAGACTATGAGAGTCTGAAGAAGGAAGGACCTGACTTTTAAAAGACCTCAGTGGAACTACAGGCGCACACACACACACACACACACACACACACACATTTTACTAAACGCTGTATCCCTGGATGCTCCTGCTGCCACTGCAAACAAATGAAATCAGTTCTTTTAATAGCTAGAAACACAAACAAAACATATTTTATAGCCATTATTGTTCGCTCAGAAAAAATAAAATTAAACAGGACACATTCTAATTGTAAAGAGATCATGAAATGATCAAAAAATACCTGGCAAACAATCAAATAGTCCGTTTCTACTAGATGATTTCATACCAACACTGGCATGAGTTAGATTCATAATAGACTTTCTTGTATCTCGTCCGCCAACTTGTGTAGATTTCCCCACTGATCTCACTGTAAGTCATTCTTGTCTTCTTTAGCCAGAAGAGTAGTTTTTGGTGTCTTTCTGTTCTGCATCATCAAAGATCTGTGACAATAAAGACATATTCATGCAAACACCAACACCAACATGTTTTTTTTTTAAGGCTTAAAGGGGTCGTCGGATGCTCATTTTCCACAAGTTGATATGATTCTTTAGGGTCTTAATGAAAAGTATATAATATGCTTTGGTTAAAATGTTGATGGTAGTGTAAAACAGCAGTTTTTTTACCTGGCCAAAACAAGTTCAGCAAAAATCATCCTGTTCTGGTCGATGTTGCTTTAAATGTTAATGAGCTCTGCTCGCTCCGCCCCTCTCTTCTCTCTGTGGAGTGACGAGCCTGTTTACTTTAGCCGCATTTAGCCACTGAACTAGCACATTATTAGGAAAGGCGATCGCAAAGATTCATAAAATAACCCTTATACTCACTCCTGCTGTAGGTGAAGCTGGACCACGAATGATTTGTGCGGGAGATCGGGAGGCGCATTCCCTTTACAAACAAACATAATCCAGTGCATCTTAAGTGGCTCAGATGTCGGGAGTAAATGACGACCACTATGTTCATTATTACATCCAACAACACAACACCTCAATCGCTTAGTAGCCATTCTCGTCTACGTCCCTGTTCTGGCATCAAAACTATGACGATCGTTTCAGCTCATCAGGGCGGGTCTAAGGTAAGACGGCCGTGTCAATCAACTATCGTGGGAGCGACCTCTGATGGTGTGTTGTCACAGAGACTGAAATGAAAATGCAGATGCTGAAAATGCAGATTAAACAAAAACCACTGGGTGGATTTTTATCATTATAGGGTGTTTGTGTACACACACTGCCAACACACATGTAAAAGTGAATTTTGCATCCGATAACCTCTTTAAAGAAACTGTTCTGTCATCATTCCAAACCTGTATGAGTTAGTTTCTTCTGTCTTCTTCATTTAACTCATATGCTATGTTCCAAAACGTATAAAATCATTTGATAAATTTGTGTGAGAAACAAAGCCAAATTTACTTTGAAAATCACATCTGTGCACGATCACATATGATGTGTGAAGATGCAGAGCGGTTTGATTCTCAACTGATCACAACTTTCCATGAAAATGTTCATTTCTGTCTGAACTATTCTGTGAAACAGCATGAGAATGAAATGTGTTTGTGACACGCATCCCAGTTTTGAGTCTCTATTTGTTTGGGAACACAAACGTGCGGCGTCTTTGTCCAGCCGTCGAAAACCAAATTCCTGTGGCCCTTTAGAAAAGCTTCTAAGTTTGTTGTGGGCATATTTGTGGGACATTAGGAGGCAGAATTGCCGGCCGGCGTGCGCATAGTGAGAATAATGCATGTTATCTAGCAGCAATCACTCCTGTCCTCCGCACAGCTGGGTACCGACACACACATCCAGCGCTTCAATAAAGGATACGCTCCTCGTCTCCCCGCGTTCACACACACGCTCTCCGCTCACCTGCGGCGTGTGTGCGCTGCTTCTGTCAGGCCTCCAGCACATGCTGACAGGTAATCAGGCTGCTTGAAGAAGCGCATCAGGCATAATCACACACAGACACACACACAGGGGCCGTCATTACCTAAGCGGAAGGCGCGGCGACCCGTCATGATTGCATTGCCTCCATTTGTTATTCTTTGTATCGCTATTCATCTGCAGGCCAAAGGCAATCTACACACACAGTGAGCACGAGATAGTGAAACACCTCAGACCGTCCCGCAATACAAGCACAGATAACTACAACAGCTACAATATCTGAAATAAATACAAATATGCATATTCTGCTCTGATATATGTGCAAGCTGTAAAGATTCGAGTCTGAGATTTATGATGGCCGTGTTTGTCAGATCATCACTAATCAATCAATCAATCAATCTATGAAAAAAGAGCATGCTTTTTATTTTAATTATGACTTTTGTTGCATGTCATCAGGGTGAAATCTTATGCGTTTATATTTTTATGTTCATTTGAATAAAAAAAAAAACTATCTAGGGAACAGAGATGCTTTAAAGGTTATGTACAATGCATTGGTTTTAGTGTTTGTGCTATAATCCCTGTACAAATAAACAAAGTCAAGCATCATTCTACTGAATGTATGCCATTAACAATTATTATTTAACACTTACAGAATAATATGAAAAAACTTATTTTAAACATTATATATAACATACTTTTTGATTGCTTAAAGATTAACCGTCACCAGAAAACAGTGAACACGCAAATGTTGTTAAAATACTGAAATTATATTTTGGACGTCACATTAACAGTCAGTAGATGTACAGTTCACAAAATTAAAACTAACTTTATCACACTAATGCAGTCAGTTTTGCAAAACTAATGTCATTTAAATAGTAATAAATGGTTAAATAACTAAAATGAGTGATAATTCAAATACTAGTATACACCTGACTAGTTGAAGGCATGTGCAATTACACAAAATCTGGAAGACTGTCCAAATGTAAGTGAACAGACTTGAATCAATGAATTATTAATAATTTACTGCCATAGTGTGATATGTAATCATGTAATCCATAAAAAGTAACAGTAATCTGATTGTGAGCATTTGAAAATGTAATGTAATCTAATTACAAATCATTAATTTTTGGAATCTGATTAAATAATCCAGAAAACATGTAATCACTTACTACCCAGCACTGAAGGCAATGCATATGAACAACAAAAACATCTTAGGGAAGCGGCGCAGTCAGTCAGTCAGTCAGTTCTGTCCTCCAGCTCCATGTGCTGCATCACACGCATGTTTGAATGTGTGTGTGTGAGAGGTGAGAACAGCTCCTCGAGCCGCTGGTCACAGCTGAGACTTCAGTGTGAAAATCTGCTGCTTTTTGTGTGTGTGTGTGTGTGTGTGTGTGTTCAGCGTCACGGCTCAGGTGTAAACAAACTGGGTGTCAAACATACACAGAAAATGCACTTCAAATATGAGTACTGGAACAAAACATCCCTCCAGTGTGTAGATAAAAACACACGAGTGAAAGCAAAGATGTTCCACATTTAACTGTGCTTGATGCTAAAGGTGAACTGTCAATTAGCGATATCCCGCAATTTCGAGTTCATATCTCCCAATTCTGAGTTCATATCTTGGAATCCTGAGTTTATATCCTATAATTCTGAGCTCAAATCGCGCTATTCTGAGTTCATATATCACAATTCCCAGTTCCTATCCTGCAATTCTGTATTCATATCTTACAATTCTGAGCTCATATCTCACAATTCAGAGTTCACATCAAGCAATTCCGAGTTCATATCCCACAATTCCAATTTCAACTCACAATTCCTATTTTATCTCACAGTTCTGAGTTCACATCTTACAATTCCGGTTTCACATCTCATAATTCCAAGTTCCCATCCCACAATTCCAAGTTTACATTCTGCATTTCCGAGTTCATATCTCACAATTCCGAGATCATCTCTTGCAATTCTGAGTTCATATTTCAGAATTCTGAGTTAATATCCCACTATTCAGAGTTTATATTCACAATTTTGAGTTCATAACCTGCAATTCCAAGTTCATATCTCGCAATTCTGAGATCATATCCCGCAATTCCGAGTTCATATCCTGCAATTCCGAGTTCATATCCCGCTATCCTGAGTTCATATCACAGAATCCTGTTCATATCCTGCTATACTGAGTTCATATTCCACAATTTTGAGTTCATATCCTATAATTCCAAGTTGATATCCTGCAATCCTGAGTTCATATTTCAGAATTCTGAGTTAATCTCCCGCTATTCTGAGTTTATATTCCACAATTCTGAGTTCATATCCTGCAATTCCGAGTTCATAAACTGTAATTCCGAGTTCATATCTCGCATTTCCGTGTTCATATCTCGCAATTCCAAGTTCATATCTTGCAATTCCGAGTTCATATCTCGGAATCCGAGTTCATATCCTCCAATTCCGAATTCATATCCCGCTATCCTGAGTTCATATCACAGAATCCTGTTCATATCCTGCTATACTGAGTTCATATTCCACAATTTCGAGTTCATCTCTCACAATTCTTGTTTTTTTCCAGAATTGAGAGAAAACCGCCTGAATTGTAAGATAAAAAGTTGTAATAACCTTTTTTTGTTTGTTTATTCCATAGCAGAAACAGCGTCCATATTATAGAAATAAAAAGTGACTTGATTTAGGCCTATTTGTGCAAGTACAGTAATGCTGTACAATGACTGTGTGTGTGTGTGTGTGTGGTTCTGCTCTTCATGGTGTCTCCTCAGAGTCTGTCAAGCTCTTAATTGATGTGTGAAGCGTCTTCCTCTCTCATCTTTCCTCCTCCTCGTCTCTCTGCGGGACTGTTATTGCTCTATAAGAGACACTTACACTTTATTATAGGATAATTACGGCACATTAGCCATTGTTTGGAGTTTAAATGGGACTCTAAAACGCCACTTAAGCCATCGACTCCGTAACGCCACATCACGGTCCTGCAGGGCTTTAATTATGACACGCGTTCAAACGCCGACGTGCCACTCCAAATAAACGAGCGCAATTAATTGCGGCCGCTGTCGTTAATCCGTCCCTCGCTGAACGCCGCTGATTTATTGTCAAATTAACGGCTGTCTGTGCCTGCAGGAGGAGGAGAGAGAGATTCCCAATCATGTCAGCTCATCCTGAGATCCCGACACAAACACACGCCGACACGGACGAACGATGCGAGCGACTCCTGAACCCGCGACACGAGCACACTGGGATTCACTCATCATGAGCTGCTTCAGCTTCCACTGGGATTTTACCCTGACACACAGAATGAGAGAAAAACACTTGCATCTTACTGAAAAACTCACATCCCACCACAAAAAACAATTCTAAGAAATATCTTTTGAAATAAAAAAAAAAAAACATCTCTTTTAGGGCCATTAAGACTTATGGTCATGATATATAAATATTCTACTATTTAAATAATTTATTTTCACATCACAGCAATTAATCAGGAGTTAAAATGGGGATAAAATGCTTGATAAGAGGTTATGTGTGGAAACAGGGTTTGTATTGTCAACTACAACTTAAAAAAACAACAACTAATACCTTTAAAAAAAGTTCATTACTTGAAATAAAATAAAAAATAATTTACTCAATTAAAATAAAAATATTTCAGCTACTGTAGTTGCTAAGGTAAAATTTCTCATTTTAATTCCAAAACTACTGTAAAACAATTTACATTTTACAAGACTACTTAATTTTCTAACTTCAAAATTTCACATTTAATTCAGTGTTACTTGCTACTTCCCTGTAAATATTTGTAATGTTTACTAGCAATTTTTATTATTTTATTTTCAAGTGAAAATTTTGCTACAGTATTTATTCAGTGTATTAAAATAACTAATAAATAAATTAATTAAAAAACCTAATAAATAAATAAATAAATAAATTTTAATAAAATGTTTTTAGATATATTTAATAATTACTATATGGACATTTTAAAAACAAACTGTAAATCTAACAGATTTTAATATATTAAAAAAAATCTATATTGACACAAAAAACCTAATAAAAATGACAAAAACAACAACATCAGCAAAATGTCTAAAACTAAGTAAAACTAAACAGAAAATATAAATATAAAAGTACAATCCTACATTGAAAGAAATGGTGTAGAAACAATTTTCATTAATAAATTAATTACAAAAAATAAATGCGTTTTCTTGCTTCTTTATTTAAAAAAATTAATAATAATAATAATAATAATAATATATATATATATATATATATATATCCTAAATCTAAAATAATCTCTAAAGCACTGGTGAAGCTGGTTTAAAACATCAGTGAATGTACCTCTGCAAATGTAATGCTAAAAATAGATTGCATTAAAAAAAGTTTAGTTCTTATTATTCTTTCTTGTGATTTTGGGCTCTGATTTGAGCTGGACAGACTCTCTCCACAGATGCTGCGTTTTAATGCTCCCTTTAATCCATTGATTAACAGCAGCTTTTTCAGTCTGTCACATTACGGCGAGATGTATTTTTAAATGCACGTTCCTGAATAATCCTCTGACTCAAAACACATTATTCCTCCGAGGACGACGGGCCAGAACGACTGCTGCGATCAGAACGCAGCCGATCGATCATCTCCACCCACGGCGCACACACTTACACTGAAAAAAAGAGCAGCCAAAAGAGTTGCATTTTCCTACGGCACGATTTTATTGGGATTAGACGTTTTTAGAAAATCATTTGTAAAGATCTGTCCATTTAAAAAGAATCATTTTGTGATAAAAAGGTGTTTTGTCAGGCAGAATCCAGGAGAATGAAGGTGGAGGATTGCAGACGTGTGCAACGTGAAGAAGAGGCTGAAAGTATTTATCGATATCAGCGCGTTTGTTCACAATCGCGCCGTACGCCACTGCGGTAAACGCTCAGAAATCGCTCGAGATGAGAGCCGACCCATACAAACTCCAACAACACAGTTACAGTCTTTACACACACTACTGTACATTTACAAAACAGCTTCGATTATCAAAGGAGGAGAAGAACGCAAGTAGAAAAACGGAAAATGAGAATCGCAGTCTGTAAACATTTAGCATCATTAGTCTGTTAGAAATCTTTGTTCCTCACTCCAAATGGAAGATAAAGATGTTAGTCGAGTCCTGAACAGCATAAAAGGATCATACGTGAGGAATAAATCATCCGCAGCAGGGAAACTCGCTTCTAATGTCACTGAATCTACCGTCACAAACCGTCCAGCGCCTTCCGTTCCTTCTCGTTCGATCCGTCCGGATGCTGGAGCTGCGCTGTGAACGTTCACGTCAGAATCTACGTGCACTACTGGTCGTTTTAAGACTTTTAGTTCCAGCAAATGATTCATAATGTAGTGATTGATCTTACAGCTAAACCTAAAAACACGCATGTTCGCAGGTCTAACGGTTGATCTGCTCCTGGTTACCAGGATCGGCTGCTTTAATGGGCGTGGAATCCAGGCATGGGGAACGGACGAGCGAAAGCCTCCACGCGACCGCGCAGATCAGCGATACGAGACGCCGTCTCTGCGTCCTCCAGCAGGAAACTCTTGAAATCTGACAGTTTTTCTGAAGGGAAAAACAAAAAATGTAAGCGAGACTGCATAAGACAGAACAACATTAAAGCTGCAATAATGTTAATTTTCTGCATATATCGGATCAAAAACACAGTAAAAATTTTGAAATATTTTTAGAATTCAAAACGGCTGTTTTCTATGTGAATATCTGTTAAACTGTAATTGATTTCTGTGATGCGCAGCTGAATTTTCAGCATCATTACTCCAGTCTTCAGTGTCACATGATCCTTCAGAAATCATTCTAATATGCTGATTTGCTGCTCAACAAACATTTCTGATTACTAGCAATGTTGAAAACAGTTGTGCTGCACAATGTTTTAGTGTAAACCATCATTCATTTTATTTTTTATGAATAGAAAGTTTAAAAGAACAGTGTTTATTTGACTTAAAAATCTTGTAACATTATAAATCGTCGCCTTAGAATTATAAGCACTTTTGAGATATTGAGCTTCAAAGTTTTTGTGTTCCATAGACTTCCATAGATAGAACCATTTTTGTTTTCTAAAAAAAGGCCCAAAATGCACACAGCGTACAAAAGGAACATCACATAATGTAAATAAGTTGTCACCGAATGAGCATGTGAATAACTCAATTTTGACAAAAATGTCAGAACCTTACAATCCTAAGGCAACGAGATGTCTTTTAATATCACTTTTAATCAATTTAATGATATAAAACACGATATTTAATAGGGCTGAAGAATTAATCGAATTTGTAATTGTGATTACAGTTACAGATGCCACAATTACGTAATTGTTAAAAACCACAATTAGAAAAAAAAAATCCATTTACATTATTCTGCTTTCTTAAGATGTGTGTGTGTGTGTATTAATGTTTTTTTTTTTTACTTTTTTACTTTTATATTTAAAGACGACACTATCTATAAAAATGTGGCATGCAGTTGCTTCAAACAATGGTATAAAGCTACTCAAAACATCATTCAATATTTTGTGATTGTGATCACAAAATTGTGATAATCATCATTAATAATCGCATTATGAAGGGAATAATTGACAATTATGATTTTTGTCATAATCGTGCATCTCTAATATTTAATAATAACAACCCATGACTGAGCAGAAACACTCAGATCTCAGAATCAGCACTCACGGGTCTTCTTCTTGACGTCCAGAGCGATCTTGATGCCCTGATCGATGAAATCCACCACCTGCTGGAAATCAGACTCCTTGAACTGGCGGGACGTGAGAGCAGGGGTTCCTGGGAAACCAGAGGCATCAGTATTTGTGTGCGTGTTTGAGCATGTGTGTGGTTATGTGTGCGTGTCTCACCGAGTCTCAGGCCGCCGGGCGTCAGCGCGCTCTTGTCTCCGGGACAGGTGTTCTTGTTGGCCGTGATGGACACCAGCTCCAGAACCCGTTCCGCACGCGCTCCGTCCATCCCCTGAGGCCTCAGGTCCATCAGAACCAGATGATTATCGGTTCCTCCTGAACAAACCAACACAACACTGATCTTCAGTCAAGTCAGTCCATCTAGAAGACGCTCTACGGCCGCTTCAACACATTGACAATTTCCTGATATAACAGCTCTGGATTATGAGGTTATTATGCATTAAATAAACATGAACAACCATTCACAACCCATTCGAACACCATAATATATATAAAACAAGACCTGATTTTCTCCCAGATGAACTGTTTGCATGTAAAAGCATCTCTACATGAGGGACTGATGACGTCAGACGAGGAGGACAGGCATTCCAGAGGTGTTATAACATGTTATAACATTGTGATGAAAGATTATGAAGACAAATGAAAAGCCTGTTTCCACCACAGAATTAAAAAAATAGTAAATGGCTATCAATAACTTTGAATTTCTCTCTCACAATTCTGACTTTTTCATTTCCAAATTGTGAGAAAAGGTCACAATTACTTATTTAGTTTTTTCTTATTCAGTGTCTTTAGAGTGAAGTCACTAATGAAACTGAAACTCAATGACTGTAATGAAATGTTTCCACAGTTATTGACATTGTAAATCTAGCAAATGTTATTTTCATTTTTAAAACATTAAATGTACATTTTGTAACACTGAATTTTGTCAGTGATTTTAGTATCAGTGAGATACTATTATAGAATTTATTTTACTTAATTATTTTTTTGCTTTCATGTTAATTTTAGTTAAACTCTTAGTATTTTTGTCGTTGTTTTAAAGTATAGTATTTAGTATAGTATAAAGTATTTTTTTTTTTTTTTTACATTTTGTTTTAGTTGTGGTTTTAGTTATTTTAGTACATCAAGTTATACTAAATAAAAAAAGAGAAATGGAAACTTAAAAATATAAGTGTAAGTTTTTTATATTTTATTTTATTTAAGAAACAACCATTACAAAAATTAACCATGGCTTTTACTATAGTTAAACCATGGTATTTGTAGCAAAACTGTGGTTTTACAAATGTTAATCAATATGCCAAAAAAAAAAAACAAAAACGTTTTTACTACACTTTTACTATAATAAAACCAAGGTTAATTTTGGTATAGGAAAAACATTTTTTTTTAAATGGTTTTAGTTTTAGTTAACTATAATAACCTAGTTTTTTTATTATTTTATTTTAGCATTAAATTACAGAAAACGGTAACGCTGCTGTATGGGAGTTTCTAAATTTGACATCTTTATTTCTTTTGACCAACAAAGTTAATCATTCTTTATTTTTTCCTTGTTTGTAAAGTCAAATAAATGCAATTGTGGATTTGTTCTGAGATTTTATTAGGGGAACACAAAAATTATATTTATACTTTATAGTAAGGTGTTCACCCTATTAATCAGACTTCTGCTTATGAGAACCTCAGAAATGTGCAAACGCTTAAAGTAAAGAATAGTGTGAGTTTTGCCATTTATCAGTTTAACAGCAGTCGAACATAATCGTGATCCAGGTGTGACTGAGTCATAAACTGATCTGCAGCTGCTTCACACCATCAGAACAGAACGGAAACATAACAACAACAACAACATGTGCGTCGATATGAAGCGCGTCCGGCACGTACAGACGTTCAATTATCCCTGCATATGTCATTCCTGCAGCGGTTACCGAGGAAACACACGGCGGGAAAAACGGCAGCCGATTCACGCGTGTTCACCGAAGGGCCGTTTGCACCGAACCAATAACATCGAGTGCACAAAAACATCATTAAAAGCGCTTCAGCGCCATAAAATCATCAAGACTTCAAATGAAGAGCGCAGCGCCGGACAAACATTCGTTCGGCTGCTGTTTTCTTCAATAAAAGTGATTTGGATGCACCTCGAACCGGCCGACGACACATGAGAGAGCCTTTCTGTGAAACTATAATGAGGAAATTAGCAGCAGAAGAGATATTCTTTAAATAACCCAGTGTGAAAAATAAACATCACAAATAATTATTAAACTGAGGACTCTTAAATTAACTCCTTTGCTTTAGGTGGAAGAATGAAGTAAGTCTGACATCAGTGCAAGTACTTAAATGAGTGAAGAACTTGATCAATTTTACTTCAACAATATAAAAAGACTCATTTTAATATTCATTTAAATGTATCTGTGAGTGTTTTTTCCTCTTATGGTCAAATGAAGACGTCTCCAAGTGTCGGCGCTGCACTCCATCATCCTCAACACACAGGACTTTTGCATCACTTATTTTACACTAAATATACACTAATTATACACTAGACCAGGGTTTCTGCAGGTTTTATGAGGGTACATTTAAGACTTTAAGACCTTTTTAAGATCAACTAAAGAAAATTTAAGGAAATAAAATGAGGGGAAAACAATACAGCAATATGTTCTCCAAGTATAGTTTAAGTTTTACTTTCACTTTCAAATCATCTAGAAATTGTTTGTTTTTAGCTCATTTGAGTTTTCCCTCTTTTCCTCGCTTTCCTTCGGTAAAAGCGCCGCGCACATTTTACTTTCACTTTCAAATTAGCGGCAATTCGGCGTCAAGCAGTTGTTTGCTTTTTTAGTTCTTTTGAGTTTTGCCTCTTTTCCTCGCTTTCTTTCATTAAAAGCGTTGTGCGCATTTTACTTTCAAAATTACTTTTCAAAATCCAAAATATTTTTTTCAAAACAGGCGCTTTTGAAACTCTTCCGCCATAGTCTCATGGTCTCACGTCTCTCTTCTTGTCAGTCAGCTCCACTCACTCCTTCAGGTGATAAATGAAATGTCTTTGGCACACTGCATTGAGCAGCCGCGTTCACTTTTAATTGTATTGTCTGTTCTCTAACTGAACTAAATGATTTTTATTACTATTAAAAAAAAAAAAATTTAAACACCAAGTTCTTCGGGTGACTGACAGCACATACCGCCATCTATTGAACGACCTAAGCACAGAAATTACATTTCCGCTTCACTTTAAAACGAAACACACAAGGAAACAATCCCTCATGAAAATTAATGCCATGATCATATGAATTTAAGGCTTGCTGCTCTAATTTAAAACATTTTTAAGGAAAAGCAGTTTAAGACTTTTTCAGCATCAAAGTAGAGACGCAAAACTCTCAAAATAGTTCCGTGAAGAAAAACAGGGTTTCTGCAGGTTTTTAGAGACCTTCAGCAAAAACTTCTGAAGGGAAAACAATACATCAACATGTTCTCTAAATGTCTGGAGAGCAAAATGAGTTGTATTAACAACACTTCAACATTTGAAAACACAACTTTTAATTAATTTTACAAAATAAACTGTTTATTGCATGAATATCTCTGCTATCAAACACTAGATTATTCAAATAATGTCTTCTGTAACTTCTGATCACACTGCAAAAATTACGTTTTTTTAAATCAATGTTTCTGTCCTGTTTTCCAGTGCAAACGACTGAATATTCTTAAATAAAGATGCATTTACTTAAGGAACAGAATGACTTATGAAGTCTTGTTTTATGAGAAATTGATCAAAACTCACTTCATTTTGTTAAATTTGTCAGAATATCTTCATTTTGCATCTCCAGCAAATGCGTCTTGATTTAAGGATGTTTAGGTATTTGCACTGAGAAACAAGACAATCTTCCACAGGAAGAGTTTTGTTGCAGTGCATGCAATATTTAATATCATCAGTTTATGAATTTAAGACTTTCTGCTCCAGTTGAAGACCTTTTTAGGCCTTAATTTGCAGAAGAGTGAATTAAAACTCACAGAAACCCTGAAAAACATCCTCTACATGTTTTTAAAAGCACTGAAGAGTCCATTTGACGGTTCAGCACGAACCACATCTATCCTCACTACTGGTTTTTAATGTGATCTGGGTTGCATTTCCTTCTGTTCATGTTTTTGAGGATAAGCACGCCTCACAAAGCCTGTCCACTGCATGATCATATGACAGGATGACATTTAAAGAAGCACCAGATCTCAACCATTAGTAGAGCTTCATGCGTCTGAAGGTCTTTGGTGTGTCAGTGTGTTATGAAGACGCTCCCTACTGCTGCACTCCACACAACAAACACTGAATGATTAACAGAACTGTTCATTAATACTGCAGAGTACAATCACCTGCTTTAGTTAATTAGTTCATTAAAACCTTCATTTGTAGAGGTTTGAGTCTCACTACCGCAGCACACACTGACAGAACCGAGGAAAACTAACTTCATCTTCCAGGAGGATCTGCTGGCGTCGTCTCAGTCCCAGACGGACACGTTCGGCTCACCTGAAGAGAAAACCTAGAGCGCGGAACCAGACGGCAAGCGCGCGAAAACCCACCCGAGACCAGCGTGTAGCCCTTCTTCAGCAGTGCGTCGGCCATGGCCTTGGAGTTCTTCAGAACCTGAGCGATGTATTCACGAAACATGGGCGTCGTGGCCTGAGGAGAGACCCGATGAAGAACTATCAATTATCAAAAATCATAAATGAGCTCCCAAGCGCACCAGCCATTGTTCAGAAGAAGATGAGAGAGAATAGAAGAGAGAGGAGCTCCAGGACTCAGATGATGCTGCATACGGAACCGCAGGATATTAATTCAGCGTGAATCAAAGCAGAAAGTAGGGGTTGACCGGTACATCACCATGGACAATACATCAGCTGATATTTGCCAATTTAAAATTATTTTAGAAAAAATAGGAAAAATAAAAATAAATTCTTTATGTTACACAATTATCAAGTACATTTTTTTTCATATTCATTTTCTAAATATATAATTTAGTAAATATTATGTTTGGCATTTTTATTTTTTTTCTCCCCCAAAAAATACTGTAATACCATTAAAGAATCTAAAGTTGTGAAATAAATTTTAAAAATGTATTTATCAAGTTTTTTCCAATATTTACTCATTTCAAATTAAATACCAGTCAAAAGTTTTTGAACAGTAAGAATGTTTTTAAAAAAGTCTTTTCTGCTCACCAATCCTGCATTTATTTGGTCCAAATGACAGCAAAAACTGTACAATTTTGAAATATTTCTAGTATTTAAAATTTACATCTGTAATCAAAGCTGAATTTTCAGCATCATTACTCCAGTCTTCAGTGTCACATGATCCTTCAGAAATCATTCTAATATGCTGATTTGCTGCTCAACAAACATTTATGATTATTATTATTATCATCAATATTTAAAACAACTGAGTGGGGTAGAAATGAACACTTTTGCTTTAAATTGCTGTTTTAAATTGATGATAAAGACATTTATAATGTTACAAAAGATTTTTATTTCAGATAAATGCTGTTCTTCTGAACTTTCTATTCATCAAAGAAACCTGAAAAATTCTACTCAGCTGTTTTCAACATTTGGAGCAGCAAATTAGAATATTAGTATGATTTATGAAGGATCATGTGACTGAAGTAATGATGCTAAAAATTCAGCTTTGTAATCACAGGAATAAATTACATTTTAAAATATATTCAAATAAAAACTGTTATTTTAAATAGTAAAAATATTTCAAAATTGTACTGTTTTTGCTGGTAGTGTATATTTAGAAAATATTCTATAAAATAAATATACATTTTGTTAAGGTGGAGTGGTACCTGTTTGAGAGCCACGGCGACGCCGGCGATGGCGTGATTGTGCGGGCCGCCCTGAAGTGAAGGGAACACAGAGAAGTTGACCTTCTCCTCCAGGTCGTACATGACCTCCTTGCCCTTCTTATCCACCGAGCGCACGCCCTTACGGTAGAATATAAGCCCTGCCCTGAAAGAGGAGGAGAAACCATTAATGATGGAGATCACCAGAAAAACACAGTATCAGCTTTACTCTGCATGCAAGCGACACCCACATCATCTAGTACTTTTTCTAGATTTTTTGTTTTATATTTGCTGTATAGCACTTTGGTTTTAACACCTGTTGTCTTTTAATGTGCTTTATAATTAAATAAACTTCTAAAAATGTGCAGTGCATATTGCATGAGATCCCACAATGCAATGTGCTAAAACTGACCTTCAGCTACTTCAGTCTGATGTGATTTTAATAAGGTTTTGATCAGGCGTCCAACATTATGACATTTTTATACTAACCTAGATTTAAAATAAAAACTTTTTTTAATATAATGTCAACGTGACAATGTAACAATGTTACAAACTTATAATGTTACTGTAACTTACAGCATGTGTTTTGTTACACTACCATTCAAAAGTATCTTCAAAAATTGTGAAATATTATTATAATTCAAAATAAGCGTTTTCTAAGTGAATATCTGTTAAAATGTAATTGATTTCTGTGATGCGCAGCTGAATTTTCAGCATCATTACTCCAGTCTTCAGTGTCACATGATCCTTCAGAAATCATTCTAATATGCTGATTTACTGCTCAACAAACATTTCTGATTATTAGCAATGTTGAAAACAGTTGTGCTGCACAATATTTTATTTTTCAGAATACATGGATGAATAGAAAGTTCAAAAGAACAGCATTTATCTGAAACATTATAAATGTCACTTGATGAACCAAACTACTAATTTCTTTTAAAAAATGAATCATTTGTGCACCGAACACTGGCGGTGTACCAGTACTGCACACAGACTTTGAGTAATGGATCACGGCGTCACTCGTTCAGCCGTACCTGGATCCTCGCAGCGATTTGTGGGTGGTCGTGGTGACGAGGTCGGAGTGTTCGAACGGCGAGGGAATGGCTTTCCCGGCCACCAGCCCGCTGATGTGAGCCATGTCCGCCAGCATGTACGCGTTCAGCTCGGTGCACAGCTGCCCGGAGACGGAGACAGACGAGAGTAATAAAGAGCTTTGAGTAGATTATGAAAGCATTTAAAAGCTCACATCCGCTCCGCTCGCAGCAAACATCACAATCAAAGCGTTCCCGTTATCGTCCCATCGGAGAGTGACCTGATGAGATCCGCGCGCTTCTCCGGGGAACGAGACCCAGATACCGCAGGCGCTTCGCAAACACTTCTGAGCATGACGCCACGCTTTCAGGGTAAAAATAATCTCCAGTTGATTATACACTGATAATTTTATGCACACTGATACTCTTAATCTGTCGTGGAGTGTGTGTGTGTGTGCGCGCTGCTGACCTGGTGTTTATCTTGCAGTGAAATCAGGCCACAGTGAATTCGAGCAACAAACATGAAACACACACAATCTCAGCCTCCAGCAGAAACCCGGAGCACGTCGCAAAAATGTGAAGAAAGCAGCTCTCAGAGACACAGATACCCTAGTAAGTGCCCTACATAGACAGCACACGGCACAGTGAAACATACATGCATTTTGTCTTAGGAGACATGACGTTTGGGCCTTCACATGCTGTCTATGTAGGGCACTCACTAGGATCAGAACACATACAAGCTTAATAAATGAGAGTAGAGTCGTCATGAACTGAGTGAGCGCTGCTGAATGGGATTCTGGGTATTTGACTGTCCATCAAACATGTTTAAACATCATTTCATCAGTGGCAATGAGAACAATTATCATTCTTAGTGCTGTTTGTGTGTCTGTGAAAGGAGATGTGATTAAAAGCTGACAGTGACACTGCAGTAAGAGTGTGTGTGTGTGTGTGTGTGTGTGTGTGTTCACTGTACTGTGCTCAGAAAGTGTGAGGATCAGTGAGTGTGTTTGTCGTCTCGGAGGCGTCAGGCTTGAGCAGTTAAACACAAATGTGTCAGAGAGACAGACGAGTGTGTGCGAATGAAGAGAGCAGTCGAGACAGCAAAAATAAACTCAGAATAAAAACATTCAGTGTTTTTATCTTAATGTATGTTTGCCCCGTTAGCACAGTTTTAAATGCAAACGCTTTATCAGTGTAAAAATACTTCAATACTTAAACCATTAAAAACAAACAAATTAAAAAAACCTGGAGAGGAAATCTTACAGTATAAACATTGTCATAAAATAAACTCTTTGTTTATACTGTAAGTTAAGTTTAAATATCTTCATTTCATGCAAATATGATCAACCAAGATGTAGATGAGTTTGGATCCTCTGCAGTGAATGGGTGCCGTCAGAATGAGTCCAAACAGCTGATAAAAATGTATTTTTCCTCCAGTGAAAAAGTCCATCAAAATCCAGCCACATATTTGTTTAAAGCGGTTTTGTTTTGTAAACGGTGTTTGATCTGTGCAGATTTCTCTCCTGAGTCAGACCAGACCACTTTTTCACTGGAGGAAGTGTTATTTTGGATTATGGCCTCGTATTTTAGTCACAAACATCCATTAAAGATGGGTTTGTTTCATCTTTTGTCTTCTCAAGATGTGAACTGATGGACTGGAGTGGTGTGGATTAGGGGTGGATTATTGTGATGTTTTTATCAGCTGTTTGTACTCTCATTCTGACGGCACCCATTCACTGCAGAGGACAGTAATGGAATGACACATTTCAACAAACCTGGATTAATTGAGGATGAGCACATTCTGTGGGTGAACTATTCCTTTAATTTGTGTGTTTATTTACGTGCAGCTAATCCTTTACGCAAATTCAAAGGATCAAAATGACTGAATATTCAGAAATGAAAGAGAGACGGATTCAGACCTTCTTGATGCGGCTGTAGTCGATGAGGCGAGCGTAAGCGCTGGTGCCGGCGATGATGAGTTTGGGTCGGAAGAGTCGAGCCGTCAACTCCATCTGATCGTAGTCTATCAGACCGGATTTAGTCTGCGATGAAGAGACAGAGACTGTTAGCCATTTACACTATATTTCTGCATTCAGAAGCAATTTTTTGACATCCAGGTTTATCATCAACAGTTTCTCCAAACACACAAATTATTTATTTTAATCAGAAAATTAAATCACAAATGATTCATCATGAACATGTAAATGTGCTTAATAAAAAAAAAAAACGTATGAAATACAAATAAATAATAGACAAATTAAATGATAAATAACGTAAATACATAAAAACATCCCTGTCATTTTTAATTAATTTACTAATTTATTTTTCTTTCTTTATTTATATATTTATTTATTTATTTACTTTTTAATTTAATTTATCTTTTATTCATTTGTATTTTAATTATTTTTTATTCATTATAAATATAACAAAATAATTACATGCAAATAAATAAAATCTATAAATTAAAAATGAAAAAGCAAATAAATAAAAATGACAAAAAATACTAATACATAAAAATAAATAAAAAATAAAAATAACGTTGTAAATTAATTAAAAATGATAAAGATAAGAAAGATTAATAAATAATTATAAAAATAAAACCAAACAAAAATAATTAATTAAAATCGCTACATTAAAAATAAAAAGTAAATATATACAAATTATTTTAAAAAATACAAATAAATATTTACAAGAAAACTCTTTTCTTCATTTCAATCCTTTAAAAAGAGCAATTGCAAAATGCTCATACTTTCAGTTTATTGTCTTCTTCGGGCAAATGGATCTACTAAAAACACACAGTCTGTCTCACTGCTCGTCCCGTCTCACTCTCAAGACTCTCAGAATCTCAGTCTTCTGTCCTGTCTTAGTTTCTCTCTGAGATCTGGACAGCAGATAATCTCTCTCTCCATCCGTCCGTCTGGTCACTCCATCACACTGACACCCGTCTGAGGGTCACGCTGGAGTGTGTGCGTGTGCGTGTGTGTGTGTGTGTGTCTGAGGGCCGCCTGTCGATTTCCTATTATCTCTCCTATAAAGAGGACACTGACCACTCATCCATCACACACACACTCTCTCTCCAGTTAACTCTTTATTAGGCTTTTATTATTTAGTGTCACTACGGTTATAAACAAAGCCACAAACAGCCGTAGTAAGCAGGAGGGTCAGGCGTGATGTGAACTTACGTTGAGTTTGTAGGGCATCGACTCAAAGTAGATGGAGGTGGCCGAGATCCGCTTGACGTCAGACATGTATCCGTGAGTGAGACTGACGGAGACACACAATTCATTACGGTCTATCAGACGAGCGGCTGAATGAGAGAGAGAAAGCGTGAACGAGTGAATGAGGGTCACTCACTGTCCGCCGTCGGGCAGGTCCAGGCCCATGATGCGCTCGTGAGGGTTCAGGACGGCCGTGTAAGCGGCGAAATTTGCCGGAGATCCGGAGTAGGGCTGAACATTGACGCCCCACAGCGCCGGGTCGAGGTCAAACGCCTCCAGCGCCCTCTTCTGACACAACAACTCGATCTGATCCACCACCTCCGCACCGCCATAATACCTGCGCACACACACACACACACACACACAACACCAGTGTGATCCAATCAAGCTACCGACCATCAGCTGAATATCAAAATAAATAGTTTTTAAAATGAACCATCAAAATTAATAATTATAAATACATACATTTAATATTTTTTTATTTAATGTATTTACGGATCAATTAAATAAAAAAAAAGTAAATAACTAAAAACTATAAAATTAAATAAAAATGCAAATAGAAATAGCTAAATAAAACATCAATGAATCAAAAATAAGAAAGAAACTAAAAAAAAATATTACAAATAGAAATAAATCATACAGAAATCAAATAATAATAAAGTAAATGTTACAAATAAGTAATACAAACTAAAATAAATAAATTAAATAGATGAATTAAGCATAACAAATAAAAAGAGGTAAATAATAAAATGATAATACAGATAAATAATAGTTAAATTGAATAAAAATGAAATAATAAAAACATTATAAAAATACAAATACATTAAAAAAATGAATGAATGAATGAATGAATAAATAATGAAAAAAAACAATACAAGACAAAAATTAAAGACTAATTAAGGAATAAAAAAAATATTTCATGCATTTTTAAATAAATTAATATATTTGTATCCAAAAATACACACACAAACACATACACATGTGAACCACATCAGACTAGTTTGATTCAATCAACCTACCAACCATCAGTCTCATTAATAAATTAATAATTATAACTACATGCATAAATACATTAAATACAAAACCTATATGAAATAGATATATTAAATAAATAAAAACTATAAATTAAAATACAAATAAAAATAGTTAAATAAAACATAAATTAAATAAAAATATGAAAGATAACTTAAAGAAAAAAGTAAACAAAAAATGATCAAATATTACAAA